>JAKSZP010007951.1:0-236235 GCA_022478985.1 Massospora cicadina
TATGACGTATGGTCCTTACCAGATGTAATATAATTTTCCTCCACACAACACTATATAGTTGTGTTTGTACAATATAAAATTGAAAATCTCAAAGTTTGTAAGAATTTACAGATTTCATCTTTGGACTATCCTTCTATTGTAACTGTTTTGGCAATATTTGTCATAACTTCATACTTAAGTTGAACAATTCTTTGTGTAATCTTCTTAACACTTTTTCAGACTCTTTGTTGTTATCACTGGTAACTTCATGTGCCAATAGAGCCAGTATGCAAGGTTCTATACTGTATAAAGCCTTAAACATGATCATTTTTATATTACAATGATAGCTTATCCACTAAGCTTTTTGCGCGCTTGAGAGGCATTGATCCTAGTTTGAGGGTTCAGAAGTAGTCATTTTTTAAATTTGAAGTTATAGTGTCATTTGCTCATTCTACATTTCCATTTTTTGATAGGTTATGTGGTGCTGAGAAAAGATGTTGTGCCCCATGCTTGTTTCTAGGAACTTCACAACTCTAAAGGTAGAGCTTTCCTATTAATGCATAGCAGCACCTGCAGGCAACTTGTCTAGTAAATATATATTGATATAAAAGTAAGTGGTAGCCTTGTTAGTCTTCTTGGTATTGGCGTTTGCTTTGTCTATTTTTATGAAGTGATCAATTCTTACATCGATATATTAATTTCCTCCTGACGATTTGAGGAGTAGATCTGCACCATCTAGACTGATTGTATGGAATGTATGTTGAGGGGTCATCAGCTAATACTTATGCTTCCTCATGTGGTGATTGTTTCTGACAAGTTATGCAATCATCAAAAACTTCCAATAAAGAGTCCAATATTCATTCCCAGCAGTAGCAATCCTTGATACATTTATAGGGGTTTCTGGCTCCTCCATGCTTAAGGTATTGTGGGCTTCCAATATAAATGGTATTACTATAAAAGGTTTTAAGTAAGATAATTAGTCTGTTCTGGTTTTATTGTATAACTCATCAAGAACTTTTGTGTTTTGCAGATGTCTTTTCGGTGTCTTATAAACTAGTTCATCTTTGTTCTCCAAAAATCTGGCTTTATAAGCAGATCATGTAACCATTCAGCTTCATTGTTATCCAAATGGAGCACTGGCAGTCAAGTCAGTCCATCCACATTCATGTGTCACGTCCATGCTCAAAAAACAATATTATGTCATAGTGTTGTAATGTGTGAGCTCAATGGGCTAGCCTATTAGTAGGATCATTTATGTTTTGATGCCACTTCAAAGAAGCATCTTTCATAAATACTGTAAAAATTGTACCATAAAGGAAGAGCCAAAGTGTTTCACCGCTATTAGATTTACTAGGCATTTTTTTCTGTAACACCATGGTCTTTCTCAGCCTTTGATAGCGTCTTTCTGTAGTAGGACAATGAGTTGTTGAAGCCTTCATCATATAACTGTGAAAGAATGGTCCCTAATGCTAGATTGGATGCATCTGAAAATCTTTAAAATAGCCTTTTTAACCTGGATGACAAAATTGATCTTTATTTTAATAACTACTATATCATCTCAAATGCAATTCTCTATTCTACTCCACAAACAGAAGATGTATTTTTGGCAAGTAAGCAATGAAGGGATTGACAAGTTGAGAAAAATCGAGTTTAGAGTGATGATAATACCCCATCATTCCTAAGAATATCTGTATAACTCTGAGACTCTTTGGTTCAAATATCTTGATAATCGCTTCAACTTTATTGTATAAGGGCTAAATTTCTTCCCAAAGTATGGCATGACCCAAGAATTTTATTTCTTTTTGGAAGAGGGTACACTTTAAAGGTTTAAATTTGATATTACTTTCTTGTATTGTTGTAAAACTGACTTGAGAAAATTTAGATGATTATTAAAGGCTTTTAAAAACACTTTCTATGTTATTTAGATAAGCAAAATATACAGCTTAATTCAATTCTTACATTCTACAATCCATCATCTGTTGGAATGAGGCAGGTACGTTGTTAAACCCCTGAGGAGACAAGTAGGTAAATAATCCTTCCATGAAAATTAATGTGCACATTTTTGTCTATTGGCGATAAATCCATCTGTCTTGACTTATGGCCAGGTCCAAAACGGTGAAAAAATTTGAGCCATAGAATTTGGCCAGAGCATCATCGATTTGTGTATTGAGATAGCTGTCCTTCTTTGTGAGGCTGTTAAGATATTAAAATAACACTATTATGTGATTACTAAATTCCTTTTTTATGAGTAACAATGAGGATGACTATGGACTTTGGGAAGGAACAAGCAAGTTTTAATACAATAGTTGTTTTAGCTTGACTTTCATGTATTGCCCCTTTAACTTCAACTTACTATACAGCTTTGAACGTAGTAGATATGAAACTCCTATGCTAATTCTGTATATCCAGTTTCACATAGGACCATAATCACCATTTAATGTAAAATAATCTTTTGATAATCTTCAAGTAACTGATGTATTTTCTAAAGATCCTTCTGATTTAATTTATTGTATAATTTAACTTAGAGTATTGCACAAATTAGAAATCATTGGTTATTCCCAAATCAAGTTGAGTGCCAGTTAAATACCTTGTCAACATCATTAATTGTAATAATACTCTTTCCAACTTACTGATGTTACTTGAATATGTTTTAGTGATTTTGTTTTTATTTCCAAGTAATAACTTAATTGGCACTAATAAAATGGGTGAGCAGTCCAGAAGTTACTCTTGGTTCAAATTAGCTGACTCTGTCAACACTAATGATGCGTAATAAGCAGTTCATAGGTATCTTCAGGGTTAAGTTGGTTGAGATGACTCTTTGTTCTCCTAGTTTAGTTTTTAACTCTTTGATAACATAAGATAGTATGTCATCTGCTGCATCAACTGAATCAGAAGATTTTTATAAATTACTTAGAAGTAGAATAACATAAAAGTAAAGCATTATTTGGGTATTAACCAGACAAGAGGTTTCCTTTCTTTAAATTCTTTATTATCCACCACAAGTAAACTTTGTAATGAAGAAGATATATAGCTTTCATTCAAGTTTATAATTCCTACATATTCAAGAGTAAATTTGCACCATAATGAGTATGTCATACTAGCTTTTGTCCAAAGCGATTGAAAGAGATGAAAAACTAGCTTGCTAAAAATAAATTGGTAATAAAGAGTAGGCACTTATTGATTTGGTGTTGTTCAGATCTGCAGTGCTATGCTTCTGGGTGTACTTGAGGGTGGGGAGAGATTGATCTTTTTTGATGAGCTAGGAAGAAACAACGTTGATTGGAGATCTCATATCCAAGAAGGCCACTTCATAGACCTTTATGAGTCACCATTTCTACTTTTTGTCATCGTTCCTCCAAGATTTAGCAGTAGGGATAAAGATTCTTTAGGAAAAAGCATTAAATTGAGCTTTCTTGCAGCCTTGGGATACTTTTTCATAATTCCATTAGACTGTCTGTCAGGAAGCTGATATGATTGGATGATACACTACCCATACTGGTGGATTGGAGGGGGAATTGATGAGTTTCAAGATTTATGGAAAAGGTTTACAAATTATATTTGATCAAAATGATGACCATTTATTGATCAAGGGGAGTTACGCCAAGATTTGATATAGATAAAAACTTCTAGAAATGGAAAGATGAATAGAAGAATACTAAGTTGAGGATGCATCCAGCTTGGGGAATTGAGATATAAAGAGTCACATGGGGATTGAAGGGGAGGTCTTTTTCTGTGATTAGGAGGTTGCAGATAAGTCTGTGATTTGTATTGAATAATTAAGGTCAAAATAAGGGGCGATAGATCCATATATAGTTTATTGAGTTTTATTTAAGTTGGCGCTTCATATCATCTGATTTGGTTGCTCAGTGGATAATACCCTGTGTAAACTGACTTGGCAGAATCAAGTTTATACGCCGAGAAATAACAGTGGTGCTCACTACAGGGAGCCACTGGTCAACTGTATTAATTCAACAATAAAATACAATGATAGCCTACACTCATTACAACAAAATTTGATCAGATTCTGCGCACGTTATGCTGAAGGAGTATGGGAGGCACCTAACAATGAACTGGTATTATTTACTGTAAATGAACTGGATAATGATGAGCTTATGATCAATCTACAATTAGGAAATGGCCTTGAGCTGATGGCTGAGCAATAAGGATGCTCCACCAATGTGACCCCTCAGCAGCTGCTGGATATTATGGAATGGTTGTTGTGCGGGTATCAATTATATGGGGATGAGGTGGGGGAGTATGCCTTGAGTTTGTTTTATAAAAACTAGACCAAGAAAATCTCTATGCCCTGTATATGTCCTAAGTGGATGCGACTATGATGGATTGACTTGTCACCTTGGTACTCACAGAATTGAGGAGTATCTCGTCGCCTATGTGCAACCATTGATTGACCAGCTACTGTGCGTGCTGGCTTGCCACAATATTAAGATTAGAGATGTAATGCATTTTACTCAAGCAAAGCAAAATGATACCTGCCTCCTTCTTGACCACCTAGATTGCTCTTTTTCAGAAGTGCAGGGGGCGCTGGTGCAAATGGACCATCGTGTTAAAGATGTCCGCCGATGATTAGACATTTTAGTACCACAATTAAATCTAGAGTTACCCCAGGTAATTTGAGAACTTTTGAATCGACATGGCCTATTGGCGGAATGGATTCAGGATATAACCACATTGGAAAGCAATACCTAGCGCTTCATGATGGATCTAGCAGAATGGGTGAAAGTGCTCAAAGCCATAATTACTCAGCTTAGGGAAAAAATAACAATGATGGAACAACAAGTGTCGGATCAATTAGTTCTATCACAGCTTAATTAACCTAACTTCACATCAAATGAGGAAGTCAGCAAATGACAAATAACGTGCTTATCCTTTGGTCAACATCCCCCAAATATCTCCAGCTAGTCCCTTGGGTTACCCAACTGGAAATTGTTAGCCAGGTGGAGCACAGTCAAGCTTTTCCTCTTCTAATCAGTGAGAAAATAGAGTATGTTGACATTCAAGGATGGCTTGATACCCTTCAATGGGTCAACGAGGATTTGGACAGGAATAAGCCACCCTCCTTAACCAAATAAACAATGCTAATCATCAAATGGGTAACGCTAGCTGGCAACATGCACAAATTCATAATATAATCAAAGAAGTCTTCAATGACTACAAGCAGTGGCGCAACAACTGAACGTTTAGCGGAAATTCTGTTGGGGGTTACAACGTCAATATGAGACACTGCAACAGAAATTTCAGGATGGGCGGTGTAGATGCTATACAGTCAAAATGGAACAGTTAATCAACGAACATTTTTCAGAGCACGCTGGAGCCAGGGGAAATGGTGCAGTTAGTGGTGAATCAGGGAAAGAATGTTATGGATTAGCTAATGAATATCCCTTTGGCAGTGCAATGGACCCCCTGCATGACACTACTTCTTCTGAGTCCATTTTGATGAATCTGAATCCGTCTGGCCAGCTGTATGATAGCTCACTAGGGGGTGGTTCCCTTAGTTACTCAGGAACTAATTTGCCTTCTTCTTGCGGCAGAATCCTGGAGCAAGGCGAGGCTGTTTGGATCAATAAACTTCCTCCCTTTAGTCATGATGGAAATCTACACGGTTACTTCAATTGATTCAAATTCACCATGAAAGGAGCTTATGATCAGCGGAAAGCAAAACTGTTGCTGTCCGCCTTAGATGTGGAAAGCGCTGATAAAGTTACCTGCTACCTTCCAAACAGTTCAGTATTCTATGAAGAAATTAAAACAATTGTTCTTCAGCTGTTTGGGGGTGCTACCAAGATGGCTCAATGGAAGGCCAACTTCCTGACTATACATTTTCACTGAAATGAGACCCTGTTAGAATTTGTGTAACGTTCCTTGGAAGAAGCACATGTACTACTCAGAGCTAACATATTATCCACCAAAGATTTTGGTATAGCAATGACGGCGGCCATCAAACCATATCAGGAACTATATAATGCTAAGTCTCACGTTTTGGATGGAGATGAAGGACTTATTCCATTATGAATACCTTATGTTGACTCTCTGCCACGATCAGCACCCCTAATGAAGCCAGAAAAATCTCTGCTGTCTCCACAACAAACTTGTCAGGATATGGGCTGCAGCGACTGAACTATCAACTGTGGAACGTATTTGTCCCTCATACAGATTGGCAGACTCTTTTTGGCCTATGTACACTCTGCCAGTTCGTCAATGACCCTGGAACCATACCTTCAATTTACAAACTGGCCCTTCCGCTGCAAGCTATATATTTGACCTTTTATGAATACCTGCTTCCAATGTGGATGAAGAGAGCATTATGCGGGTAATTGACCTAAAAACCCACAAGTGTATGTGATGCCAACTGAGAAAATTGAGCAGGAAAAGCTTGAGCGAGTAGAGATGGGATGCTCTACTTCCGCTAAGTCCAATTCAGTTGCCCTAACGATTCCCATGCATCTCTTTGAGTAGGATTCGTAACTCAATTGGATGATTTGTTATAACAACAGCTTCTGTCACATATCCCTACTTCAATTCTGAGAGTAGGAATTCTCCCCCAATATTGGAGTTCCATCAGGACAAGCAGAAACCATATGCATGGAAGATCCTGGAACAGACCAGCACAAGCAATGTAGATCCCTTGACAGATGTCGCCTCTTTAGTAGGGGTTAATGTGGCCATTCCAGTGGAAAAAATTGCTATATAGTATCCTCAGGTTGGCAAGGGCATTTCCTCCTTTTTGAGTAACACAAAGCCCTTGGATGTACATGTAATAAGCACTGATGGTTCTTCTTACTCAGAATGCACTTACTGCAACATTTTTGTTCAAAAACAAAAATTTATGCTATCATAGACATGGGAGCCCCTATGAACATAGTCTCCAACAGGTTGGTGGCTAAGCTTCTGTTGAAACCAGATGTGGACCATCGAGCAGTATACAGGACTGTGGGGATGCACAGCACTGTGTTGGAAGGAGCATATAGTGCGTTGCCTTTACAATTTGGGTCAGTTTGGGATTCCACTCCAGCGGTGGTTCTGCCAAATAAAAACTATGACATGTTGATAGGCGCGGCATTTATGAGGAAATTTGGTGTTATGATAAATATGGCAGAGGAAACTATTTTTATTTTAGGACAACAGATCCCCTGTATATTTTACCTCTTGTGGAATCCCAACAGATCCATTCTGCTCTAATCAAATTAATCCAGTGTAAGCTATGGAGTAATTCCTGTTCATTAATGAAGAATGAAGCAGTGAACCAGGGCCCTCCTCAACCAGATTTATGAGTACAAAGGGATTCCGCTCCGGGCAGCAGGTGCTTTGAGCCTACCATCTGGACACCAGTGTATAGTAGGGACTGAGCTCGAGATTGATGTCCCTAAAGGGCTTTATGGGGAAATTATGTCGCCTCACCAGCACACACAGCTTAAACCACATGTGGCTCCAGGACTACTGCTCCTTGGGAATGGGGAGGTGAGAGTTCTGCTAGCGAATTTACAGAAAGAAACAATAACGATCCAGCGGCACCAAGTGGTGGCTTACTTACCCTTTAGCTCCTATAGAGAAAAATTGCCTTATTCATGATTTTGGCTCATGGGAGGATCTCAGACTGCCGACACACTCATTGTTTGGCATATTGACTGTGGTTCTGCAGGAAGCACTTACTGGATTATTGGCGGAAAAGCAAGATAAGGCTATGGCGTTATTTAAAAAGTATTGAGATATTTTTGCACACGACAATCATGATTTGGGGTGCGCTCAAGGGGTGGTACATTGGATAGATACAGGGGATCACTCTCCCATTTGATCACAACATATTAGACAATCAAAAGTGGTGGAAGAGGTTGTCTTTGATGAGGTGGATAAACTTATCATGCAAGGGATGTTAGAGCCATCAAACAGTCCGTGGGCATCACCTGTGCTCATTGTAAAGACAAAAGATGGCTTAAATCAAGTGGTTATTGACTACTTCAAACTCAATGATGTAACAAAAAAGGATTCCTACCCTCTTCCGCGGATTGAAGATGCATTGGACCAATTGGGAGGGGCGAATTATTTTTCCACCATGGATCTGATCTTGGGGTAATGGAAGATCGATTTTTCATCAGCAGAGCAGGAGAAGTGTGCTATCATCACTTTAAGAGAATTATTCCAGCCAACTCACATGCCACAAGGGTTGTTCAATGCCCCAGCTACGTTCTGGCATGCCATGGATATGATTTTAGGTGATTTAAATCTGTCCTGCATCTTATTTTACCTCAATGATATCATGTGTTCTCACAGATATTTACAGAGCACCTCGATCACTTGGAACAAGCGTTCCATCGCCTTGTTACTGCTAATATCAAAATTAAGCCTCAAAAGTGTCATTTCTTTAAAGAACAATTAGAATGCCTCAGATTAGTTGTGGATATAAATGGGCTTAAACTGCAGCTGGCTAATGTGGAAGCAATAAGCAAGATGACTTGCCCAGGTAATAAGTGGGATATTCAAGTGTTTTTAGGGATGGTCAGGTACTACCAATAGTTCATTCCCAATTTTACCTGCATTGGGGCCCCACTTTTTGAGTTGTTAAAGAAAAATGCTTTGTTCAATTGCACAAAATGATGCCAGAATGCTTTCAACGTGTTGAGAACTGTGTTAGCAAGTGCCCCCATTTTGCAATATTGCAACTTTGACAAACAGTTCATAGTGCAAATAAATGCATCCCTCTCAGCTATAGGGGCAGTATTATCCCAGAAGGACTACAATGGCATGGAACATCCTGTCACATTCTGTAGTTGGAGCTTAAACTGTCACAAGCTAAACTACACTGTGACTGAGCAGGAGTGTTTAGCGGTGATCTATGCTTACAAACAGTTTTGGGTATATCTACACGGGGTAAGATTCAAAGTAGTGATGGATCACGCTTCCTTGCTCTGGCTACAGAATCTACGTGAACTGGAAGGGTGGCTCACACGTTGGTCTCTGAAGCTCCAGGTGTATGATTTCAAGATTATACACCATCCAGGAGCAAAACATCAAAATGCGGATTGTCTTTCTTGGCTGCCAATGGTCAATATTACAGCGGATTTAGCTGACATAATGTACAAGAAGATGGTGGTGAACAAATACCAGGATGAGCTGCCACAGGTGATCAAGCTATTAGATGGACTCAGGGAGGATACTTTAATACGTTGGGAAGAACTATATAAGTGGATTGGAGATGTGACGCTGAGTTTCCCTATCCTTTGGCTAGACCCATGATTATTATGGGTACTCATTGGGCTGTAGGTCATGGAGGATTGCGGAAAGTCTGGAGTTTTTGTGACCCCAATACTACTGAGAGCATGCATTATGATGTATTGGAAACAGTTAGTTGTTGCCATCAGTGTCAAGTGGAAAAGCCATTCCACAAGAGGACCACATACCAGCTGGATAATTCCCATTTCGCCTGGCACACCGTTTCCATTGATATAGTGGGACCTATGCCAACTAGCGCCAATCAATCCAAGTATATAATTGTCACCATTGATCATTTGACCTGATGGGTGGAGGCCAGGGCCATTAACAACTTGGGCGTGGTCACCACTCCCAAGTTTATTATGGAGTGTGTTATACAGCAACACGACTGCCCACATTTCATTCTAAAGGAGATGGAACAAATTTCACTTTACACATCCTACCAAAGTTGAACGAGTTGATGGCAATCCACGGGGTTTTGACCACCCCCTATCATCTGGTATCAAATGGAATGGTGGAGCAGGTCAACGGAACCCTAGTGAACATACACCATAAATTAGTAAAGGATCAACCCTCAGAATGGAGTGCCCTTCTGCCTACAGCTGATTCGCGTATAATATCAGCTATCATTTGTCCACTGGTAAGAGCCCATTCCAATTGCTGTATGGTTGACATCCATCTCTGCCCACCTTGCTTTTTTGTGTGTAGAGAACACTGGTGGTGTGGACCCTCAGCAATATTTGAATACTCTTACTGATACATTGATCAAGCTGCAAATGGAAGCCTACTCAACCAGTTTGGCCAAGAAGATTCGAACAGGCAGCCAATCATAGGAGATGGAGTGGACTTCTGCTGTTCGCTGTAGGGGACCATGTTTTATTCCATGACCAGCATGGATTTGGATGGTAAAACAAGCTCTTTAACATCTGGACCAGCCCATTTGAGATAATTGAAAAGACTGGCATGGATGTCTACACTATCAAGGAACCTTCAGGGGGTTAAATTATTAACAAATTCATGCAAAGTTCCTCCGAGCATATAAACAGTAAGAGCCTATCATACAGTCAAGGGGGGTAATGTTGGGAAGTTGATATGACTGGATGATACACTACCCATACTGGTGGATTGGAGGGGAATTGAGATGAGTCTCAAAATTTATGGAAAAGGTATACAGAATATAATTGATCAAAATGATGACCATATGGTGAATCAAGGGGAGTTATTCCGAGATTCAATATAAATGAGAAAATCTAGAGTGAAAAGATGAATAGAAGATTACTAAGCTGAGGATGCATCCAGCTTGGGGAACCGAGATATAAAGAGTCACATGGAGGATTGAAGGGAGGTCTTTTTCCGTGATTAGGAGGTTGCACAAGTCTGCGATTTGTATTGAATTATAAAGGTCAAAATAAGGGGCAATAGCTCCATATATAGTTTATTAAGTTTTATTTATGTCAGCGATCTTCATATCATTTAATTTGGTTACTCAGTGGCTAATACCCTTTGCGAACCAACTCATCAGAGTCAAGCCTATATGCCAAGAAATAACACATTCTATGCTCAAATGAGGCTGAACCATCAGGGAAAGGAACTGGCCACACTACTAGCTGTGTCAATTACTCTTGGACATCAATAGCTTGACAAATAGGAGCCTTTAGAAATTGGGCGACTTCAATAAATTCAGAGTTTAACTGTTCCAGGATTGCAATTTAAGATGATGTACCTAAAGTAATAATCTCTAACTTCGAAACTCTCTTCAGAGGTTTCAATATAGTAGTTCTTAATATGCATGAGGTGACAAATTGGTAATGTTTTGGTTTCAGGTATGTATGTCAGTTGACTTTAGAGTACCTGACCCTATGCTGACTGCCCTTTTACTTATTTGAAAGGGCAGGGTTCTTCTTGAAGCAATTTTTAATTAGTGTAGTTTTTTCTTACAATATTTGAACTTGATCTTCTCCACCTTCCTTAGCTTTGTTTCTTCCTTGGTATACACTCTGGGTTCTCTGAGGGCCTTTCTGTGTAGTTTCTGACTTGAGTATATCATTACATTGATCAGAGTTTCTTTGATACCAAGAAACAGAGCTTAAGCTTCATTTGACTGAAGTAACGTGCATGGCTAAGTTAAGATCACTACATAAACCAGCATCAGCTGCTGCTATGGCATCATACATTGAGAGCATTTTCAAGATCATCAAGTTTGAGACTCAATAAAAGCAATCCGCAAACTCAGCTAGGGTCTCAGTTCAGCATAACACAATTCTTTATAAAAGCCAGCGTCTTAATACTCAAGCTTTTCTTAAAACCAAATTCCTAAAAAAGTTCTTCTTTCACTTTGTGCCAAGTAATTGTGATGTCTATGTGAGGGATCTTAATCTCTTGCACCATATAACTTATACAAGACAGGATATGTCTAACCTTTTAATATTCAGTTGCACTTTCCATTGTGGTCTCATAGTTGTAGAGAAATAATGCAATAATTCCTTCACCAGGCGTAAACCTGTCCTTAAAAGCATAGATGTAGCAGCTTCCAGTCCTGAAACAATGTGTACTCAGGGACATTTCGCTTTGTGATTTCAATACAAGTGTTAATCTTCTCAAATTTGCCAAAAGAGTTGGTAAATTAGTCTTGTAATGTGGTAAAATACTGTTTTATTTATTCAATAAAAAACTGAGAGTGACATACAAAAGTTAATGAATCATTCAATAGCAAATTAATTAATATGCAGGTTCTTAACACAAATTTTAAAAAGAATAGATTTGTTGGTGTGAAGTAAAGCAGAATTTGTAAGAGTTTGTTCTTGTCTTCTAACGCTCCAATGAGCTGGTTTAAGACCTTGTTGGAGTTTTGGAGTTTTTTCCTCGCTGGTGCTAAACAGGCCTAAATTCCAACAATTGGGGGATTTTTTATTTAATCGAGGTAAGCTGACCAGGGGATGGACATTACTGAACTAAATCTAAAAAAATAACAATTCAAAAGAAATGCCCAAAATGGATATATTGATTGAATTGTACCTAAAAAAATTTAACTAGAAGGGCAGCGAATACTGCTATCCCTCCATGGTGGATGGGGAGGGGGATTGGGGGGCTTGTCTTTTGCCGCATCCATCTCATTCCAGAGTAGGGTGCATGTTAAGGCAGATAGTAAGGGTGTGGGGGCATTGGCAACATGGGGTTCGATATCCTTGATGACTGGAACTTCTAATTAGTTGCCAGCCAACATTATACCAATGATGTATTTGCCCAAAGCATCTTCAGCTTTGAGGCGGGCGTCTGGGAATTTAATGAATGTGGCAATGTTGGTTTGGTTTATTTTTGCTTTTGGATTCCGTGCTACTGTACCACGTTCTGGATGGCTTCAGTGACGTTTTTGTGTAAAGTTTTCATGTTGATCTTACTTTGTGCAGTAAGTTCTATGGGGATGATGGGAGGTGGAATTTCTCCTGTGAGTGCAGCCACAGATTTGGCGGCAGCTTTGCAAAGCGGATGGCAATCTGGTGTGGCAGCTGCTTCTACTGTAAGCTGGTAGTCACTGTAGAATAGTTTGGCGTTAGGTTGTGGGATATATTTCTGAGGTGGAAGTTTTGCATCCCATTCTGCGTTACAGAACCACTTGAGTTGCAGAATTGTTTCTTCAATAATGTTACCTGATTAGTCAATTTCATCAAATAATTCCCATGGATTTTGGTTGAATTGGTTTGGGGAATCAGCGTACGGTTGAGGTTTGTTTGATTCATTTGTGGATGCATGGGATCAAACTGGGATCAAATACAAAGTTTGGTTAGATGAATTATTTGTGGCATTGGGGCAAGGTGGGTGCTAATTAGTGGCTCTAGGTGCAGCTGCAGCATCAGGCATTGGAGGAGGGGAAGGTAGGATTGTACCCCATGTCAGAGTTAGCATGGGATGGGTGGTGGATTGGTGTGCATCAGGAAAGCTTTTGGCATTGGCAGAAGTTTCTGAGTATGGGCATTTACATTTTGAGTGGTCTAACTCATAACAGGATGGACAAATCATCCGTCTGCCCTCAACGCGGGCCCAGAACGGATGTTTGGGGGCATATGGGATGATGGCATGAGGGGAAATTGCTAAAGAAATTTTCATAAATTCAGAGCTGATCATGGCATATGCCCGAGGCCCAGCAAGGTGTGTGGCCCCATTTTGGGACCACATATTGTAAGATGGGGTTGGCGCCGTAGGCTGCTAAGCCTTCCATCAGCTCCTGGTGGAGAACTTGGGGGGGGAGGTGGGTGGGCAAACCAGCAAAATGGACCACCAAGGTAGTGTCTGTTGGGAGCTGGGTCCAAGTTGTTGGGAGGGATATATATTATTAAAAATTAACAGCACCATTGCCGCAGTGGCTGCATCAGCTTCACAGGGGAAGCCAAGATCAAAGTACCCCTTATAGGGGTGGAACTCTATAAAACAGGCTGGTGTCATCACTGCCTGAGCCATATTGATAATGGCTTGGTTGTCATAGGGGAAGAATTTCCCATATTTGACCCTAAGGCCAAAATGCATGTTGCTCCGAGGGAGCACCAGGGGGCAGTGGGGCACTGCTTGGGTTCAGGTGATATGGGCATTGAGATCCTTGGGAGGAACTAATCATCCCAAGGGTTTGGAATGACTTGGCGATCCTGTCCGAGTGCATTTTCCTGTTGGATGGAAAATGGAGGGGGAGTTTCGCCGCTGCCCCATGCTGAGACAGTCAGCAGGGGATCCAATGACATCAGAGAAAGACTTCAGTGTGTGATTAAGTTTTTGCTTTTTTTACTGAAATTAATTTGCTTGGAAATTTACGCCAAGCAGAGAGAGAGCTACAATTGGGGGATTGTACCACTGAAAAAATAAAATAAAAAGATAAACTTTAGAAATAAGAAAGTTGAGGTTTTTTCTAGTTGTTTGCTTACATGGGGATAAGAAATAAACTTTCATAATATCTGACCAGTCCGTATTTAAACTGTATTGAGGGTTGAAGGAATTTAATGAAAAGTTCAGAATGGCTTGTTACCTTCCAAATAAAGAAATATGGGAATTTAGCCTATCAAAGCTCAGAAAACTCACTTCACTTTAGCTGATCAACAGATGTGGGAGTTAATTTTTGGCCAGATGTACCCGTGGGGTAACAATTTAATTAGTTTCAGCCATTTTCCATTAGATAAAATAATTTCACCTTGGGGGATCTCCGCCACGCCTATAAAAGGGGGTGGTGCCTGCTTAGGTGTTGGTTCTGGACTTGATGTGATATGACGGGAGGGGCCTTGGAAGAGCTCCCTTGATTCCACCAATGAGTTGTAATATTCTTACTACATAAACTCAAACTAATCAGCCAAGTTTATTAGTATTAAATGTTTTGACCCAATTTGAAGGGTTCCACCAAGAATCAGCCAGGGTCTTTTGGCCAATTTCACTCAAATCAAAACCTGAATCACTCTTTATACAACATCAGAATTGTACTTGTCTGACAGTCCTCCTTAATCTCCTGACATTCAGAGCTTAGAGGCTTGTCAATTTTGGCTTTTAGTTCTTCCATGATGTAGTTCAGCGCTGCTCAGCCTCATTAAGATGACAACAATTTTGTTAAATACTCTTATCTAGCTAACTTGCTTCTTGTCTCTCTATCCAATTTGTTAATTTGCTTGATAGTTAGGTGGGTGACCACTTGGGTTGCACAGGATATGCAATCCTTTCTAGCACTGAATAGTCAGGCAAATATGGTTTTGTGACACTGACAGAGATTCAAAATTTCCTTGGGCTTCAAGTTTTTCAAATATGTTCTAAAAGCTTTTCTAGTTGAGTTTTTTGACGCCGAATTTGTTCTTCCTCATTACATTGACTAGTATAAACATGGGAGGCCATTTCACCATGGGCTGCGGCATCTTGCTGCTGAAGCTCACAGGTAAAAGTTCTAAGTAGTATCTAGATCTTTTTGTAAGATTATGCAATGTTCTTTCTGAGAAGTTCCATAGCATTCTCCACATACACATTACTAAAGAATAATGGTCGTCAATTGGTTATGAAGTTGAAAATATAGGAATAATTTACTTCAATTTGTCTGCATACTTTTCCAATATTTTGCGATGTTAAATTGTATAGATGCTCATTGAACGTTCTTAACGCCCCTTGGGTATTGATGTGATAATGAAGCTCCTCATTATGGACTCCTAATAAGAGCAAAATATTATATAATGCAGGGTATATGAACTTTATGATATATCTGTATAGATTCACACTTATGCTTTACTTATCTGGGAGAGCGATAGGAACATATAAATTCATAAAAAATTCTTTCTGTTGAAATTCAGGCTTTTATATGCTTGCTGGGGCTATTTAACCTGAATTTTAATATTTTTTTTACAAGAGAAGTAAAACTTTTAATTGCTAGAATAAAGAAATAATGCATTTTTTTATCACATAAATTTCTAATATAAAACTTCTTAACAATACTAAACAAGTGGGTATATATATAATAATTAAGTTGAACTTAGAGGTAAAAGAGCGAACCCCATTATTTCTCATTGCTTGTAATTGAAGCAGTTTAAGGCTTGAAGTGAGGGGGCCATGAAATTAGTTATAAGTGGTGAGTTGCTTAATTCAAAAATATTAACTTTTGACCTATCAATTCTCTCATGATTTGCCTCACTTCAACGTGAGAGATGGTGGGTCAATAGTGGGCAAGACAAAACCATGGGGCTAAGATTTAATATATTTTAGCCAATTGGATGGTGGAACCTCAGAACGAATTTTCTGATTCTGTTGCAGGATTGGTGCAACCCAACTACCAACAATTGAGCATTTTGGCTGAGGAGAGTGAGCAAAAATTATTACCCTGATTCGAGGGGTTCCACAAGAATTGTCCATGGTGTTTTGGCTATGATTACCTGATTCACCTCCAAAACACTCTTTTTACAGTATTGGGCTTTTAATTGTATGCCAATGTCCATGACAAATGTCCTTTTATGGCTGACTCTTTCTCCTGGATCTATAACTCCTTGAGTTAAGTATCTTACCACCACATTAAATATTCAGGCTAGACGTCAAGATTCTGGGATCTCCATTTGCTTTTCTTGTACTCCTTTGAATGAGAATAAGGGTGGCCTTCTTATTTTTGCATCATCTTCACCATTTAATTGTGCACCCAGCAGGTCACACTATCAATTGAATTATCTTCCATGGGTTAATAAATTTGATGCAGGTATAATTAAGCAATGGCTGTGCCCCCTGTATTGAGCACTAGCCTGTATGGCTTACATTTTGTAGAGGCTTGATGATGAAATATCAAGAAGACTGAAAGTCAATACTTGCTTCAAGTCTAAGACTCTCACAGGTATATTACTATTTTTATTAGAGTGGCCAAGTCTCACTTAGGTCCAACAGGTAGAATAACAGTACTATTTTAAGAAGAAAAATGATTTTATAAAGTAAAATAACCAAATGGAGTTTTGATTAAAAAGCATATTTCTTTGAAAAAAAAAACCTATATATATACAACTTATCTTTAACAATATAATCCCCATAAGATAAGGGAACGGTATAATTCCTCAAGGAGCTATCTGATGTTGGCTCTTCATTGGATATCACACTCATATTCATGGTGCCTTTGCAGCCTAGATTTTATTTGGGTACTGCACTCTAAAAGGCTTATTTTTATAAGCCTTTGTATCATAAAGTCAATCTTTAGCCAGATTCTGAATTTGTGTTCTTTTAAGGGTACAATTTAATTTGCAGCCTCTTGAGTTATCCAATGGAGATGTAGCTTCATGTGACTATGTTCCATTGATTTGGCTAATTATATTTCTATACCTGGGAATGGAGGCCTTAAATTGGTGTTAAAGATATTTCCGTTATTTGATTTTAGCATCACTGTTTCTTGATTTGTACAGATAAGATAGATTAGTGTGTTTGCTAAAATCCCTAGAGTAAGGTTTTTGCTGATTCATCTGAGGAGGTTTCTTAATTAATATTCTATTTTAGTATTCCTGATAATTTAATATATGACTAAAATAGAAAATGTTGCATTTCAAAATATAGCATAATTGTTCATAAGAAAACATAGATATTATATACATGACTCTTTATTAATAAGCTTAGTTGGTACTATAAGACTATTATTACTTTTGCTCGATCTTCCTTTAAAGTTAGCATTGATATCATTAGTAAAAATTAGTACTAAACCTTTTGCACCTAGAGATAGTTTGACTGGATTATGCAGAGCAGAAAACAGGCCTTCACTTCCATACAATAGTGATTATGATGAATTAACACAGTGAAGAGGATAGTGATGTACAATCAGCTGATATGTGCCTCCTATTGAAACTTTAAGTTCCCATTATGTCAGAGAAAGGACTTTGGAACAAGAAAAAATCATTGATGCTATGCCTAAAAATTCTTGGTAAATAAAACTAAAATACTTGCATTCTGAAAGATTTGATGAACTATAATATTATGCCAATATCCTAAGCATGATTATTAAATTCTATTGATTATTACTATTATTCAAATTCACAGCATAGCTTATAATAGTTTTATATACTTATTATTAATATATTTCACATAGTGAGAAATTCTTGCTACCAGTTATATGCACTTTTAAGAAAGCACTGACTATAAGTATTGACATGATATCTTTTCCAGGGTCAATCAACTCATAATTTTTAAATAAGAGATAAGATGTATTCTATATTGTAATTTTTATCAAACTTTTAGTAAGTACTTTAAAAGTCTAAGTACTTAGTAGTAAACACTTGCATCTTAGATACATTTTTATGTGCTATATCATTTTTCTTCATAAAGAGTCTAAAAACTTAGCAATTCTTCCTCTATTTATAATTTTTAAGTTATAGTTTAAATCACAGGTATTTAAGGATATAAATTATTTATATATTTATTTATCTGAGGCAAGCTTATGAGGGGGATGATCATTACCAAAATGATGAAAGAAAGAAATGACATGAAACATGAGCAGGGTCAACTCCAACAAAAAAAATTTTCCACCTCCTGATCAGGACTCAGATTTTCTGGTTACGTTATGGGTAAGGTTTTCATGTCATTAGACCTACTAACCACCAATATCTTCCTTCAGCTGGCACCCCAATCAATATGCAAAGGGTGGGAATAAAACCCACAACCTTCAGGTTGGTAGCCATATGCCCTACCAACTCGCCTTCCACCCCATAGTATATAAATTTATATTATATATGTATTGATATTAAAGCAAAAAATGTTATTAATAAAAAAAATAAACTGCATCCTGTCTATACATTAATAACTTAAACATTATAGGGTTAATGTTCTAGGCAATAAGCATATTTATTTAGCACTCTGAAATAGAAGATTCTGCCATCTACCTTTCAAAGACTTATAGGCCTTATCTTCCATTGGCTAAGGCTATGCAAAAATGAAAATATTAGACTATGCTAAAATTTATTAGTCTGAGAACTAGCCTAATGACAATGAGAAACAGTATTAGTTATAAAAATTCAGTCCATTATGCTAGAAATACATATAATCACTACATCCTCCATTCCATTAATATGCTTTGGTAGTCTTAAGGTCATTACTCTTGACTTAACAAGTAGTTTAAGACTAGATAACTATTTTTAATTAGCAAACATATTCATTGCATCTATAAAAAGATTTTATATCTAGTGATAATTTTACTACAAAGAAACTATATAGCTCATATTTTTAGAAATATGCGCTCCTTTAATTTAATGTAGTTCACACATTTAAGTGACACATGTAAAATTTTAAAGACCTGGCATGTCATGGAAAGACCTGGATTACTTTGTATATGCTAAGGCAACCACCCCAGAATGCTCAGGCTGCGCTTATTGCCATTCTGATAAGATGGGGTGGAGGGTGAGTGTTTGGTCTAGATTGGAAGTAAGTTTGGCATGTTAGGATGTTTAATAAAAGTTCTATACTTCTTAAGTTGTTTAGATATTCTCTATAATAATGACCAAAACAGGGGTAAAAGTGGATATGGCCACAACCAACACCTACACAAAGGGATGCTGCTCCTCTATATGCTATATTGAGTGAGTGGTGGAATGTTGAATTTTGAAGGTAATTTAGTATGGAAATAAACTATTATAAATTTTTTTCAAAAACTTAAGAATAAGTTAACTTACAACTTAAAATGTGCAGGCTATTGGGTTTTATTAATAAGAAATGATGATGAAGCTTAGTAAGATTTGCTTACTTTGAGATGAGACTTCTTAATTCTCAAATGTATCCCTTTAGGTTTTTATTTGTGTACCTCTAAGTTTTGATTATCTGAATTTAACTTGATAGCCTTAGAATTTGTTGCTGCAATGATTCCAATTTTATTCTCTTTCCATCTTAAATATTTGCTAGCTTCAAAATTATTTTATAATATCTTTACCTGTGGTTGCCACAAATAGCGATTCTATTAATTGAAGAAACTCCTGGTTGAGCCCTCTGTTTGGGATAGAGAATTGTGCTTGTTGCAGTATTGTTAAAAAACTTTTAAGCACTTAGAAGAACTTCTTAATTTTAGCACATAATGCCCTGATGAATCAGTGATTGTTAAGGATTTAGACTTGGGGTTGGTTAAAGCGGGATGTAATAACCAGGGGGGACAACAGTACCCATCTTTCATCCAAGGTATGCCTAAGGTCATTCATCTTGGAATGAGGCATAACGTAGTGTTGGTAACCCTCATAGTCTTAAAGGGTGCAAGGTCCTATCCAGATAATAGCTGTGGCAAAAGACCTTATATAAGATTTTAATAGAAAGCACTATAAAATAAAATATATAAACTGTTGCACTAAGAAAATGATGAAATGATTTGGGCACCACAAGTGCTATAAAAGAAAGATGAAATGATAAACTAAGCCAATTGAGAATTTGTTTATTAATATCTTTTAAAAGCTTTAGTTAAAAACACAGGTTCATATATAATCCATAAATTATAAGCTAAAAGCTACATTTCATGGACCATGATCACCATAGTTACATCTTATATGCATCTCTACTTATAATATGCAAATCTTGATAGATAACTCTGCATATAATTTTAATGAAAAAAAGCTTTAAGTGATAAAACAGTTTGTATTTATATATAAATTATAATAGAGTTACCATGATTACATAAAATTTGATACTTTAACAAAATACAAACAACACATCAATTTTAGAATTACTCATGTGGCTTTGTAAATTGAAACACAGAAACCCCAAATAGCTATATACTCATTTAATTATACAACCAGTTGTATATAATCGTCTTTTAAACTTATCTTATGTTTACAATAATAAATATACTAATAGAAAAGCACCATGAAGTTATATAATTATTAGATATTTATTATACCTTAATGTCTTTTTTAGCACTAGGTGGTCCCAACCCATTATACCTTATTATCAAAATTATATAAGTCCAAAGTAAAAAATACTTTTACTTTAACAAATTATTTATAAAGAACAAATTATGTAATTAAAAATCAAACTTACTCATAAACACCAATTATAATCTGATTTACTACAAAAAAGAGCATATCATTATTATAAAAAGTAAAACCATTTGTTACTGATTATAATTGAGAGATTAAGAAAGAATTTAAATATAGATTTTTGTTATGTACTTATATAAGCGTGGACATACATAGATTGATATGATCATAGAAAATGTACTAATTAATAGAATTGGGAATCTACTTATAAGTAGGATTATTATATTTTTCCACTATACTAATTTTTGTAATGCAAAACCCATAGTACAAAAGTTTTTTATAGCTAGCATGTCAATTACATATATATAATTAAATAGTTAACATGCTATTTTTTCATCTATGAAAACCATACATAAAAAACAGCTAAAAGCTCATAAAATCTTAAAGCATGAAAATCTAAAATACTGAATTTAAATGATATATAGCTAAACAACATCAAATAGGATAACACAACAGATGGGTGAAAACTTTGTAAAGTTGCCACCCTTATTTAATTCTACAGTAAATAACATTAGGAGACAATGTGACCAAGTTGAAGCTGTGTATTATTTATGATCCAAGTATTGGATAACAACGTCAACTATAAATTTTTCATAAGACTTTAGAGCAAAAATTAGGTTTACTGGTTTTCTTTATGTCCTATCCTAAAATTTAACTCTTTACTATTATATATAAAATTGGTGTGGTATAAATGTCCTAAGGATACCCTATCTTAACCATGAAGCTAATAAATAAATAGTAAGCTCCACTATAGCAGAACAACACTACTGTTAGAAGGTATTCATTGTGATAAATTGCTTTCTTATAAAACTTATGCAAACATAGTGTTTATAACAAAATATGATATTATATATAGTTATAAATCTACTATAACTAAAGAGAAGTTTTTTGTTGATATATATATGTATTCATAATTTAAGTTTAAAACATATACAAATGATATTATTAGTGATCCAGGAGTTTTACAGCTAGATAATGG
Source organism: Massospora cicadina (assembly GCA_022478985.1). Lineage (NCBI taxonomy): Eukaryota > Fungi > Entomophthoromycota > Entomophthoromycetes > Entomophthorales > Entomophthoraceae > Massospora > Massospora cicadina. Next base: position 21,661 of record JAKSZP010007951.1, read on the forward strand.
TATAATTTTAATAGACTTGCAGTTGTATAATTAAATTAGGTCAGAATTATCTTATAAAGTAGCTTACTTAAGTTTTTCCACATACTATAAGGTTAAGTTCTTCTGTTTTATGTAGTGATTTAAAAAGTATTGGATCATCTATAAAATATATCTTTTTTCAAAGTTTAATAAAAAAGTAGATTTTTTATAGGAGCGCATTCATAGCATATAAAAATTCTTAATAATTTTGATTGCAAAAGTCCACTGCAGACTCACATTATGATTAATATCTATGGTATTTCTACTAATAATTAATACTTAAAGGATGTACAATTCTTTTGGTACCCTATATAACTTACATGATGTAATTTATAGCTTAATATAATTAAAAACTGATGAGCATTATAATGTAATAGATTAGACTTACTATAAGAAGAGTCTTTACAAAACCAAAAAGAGCTAGTTATAATTTTGCAGAATACTTGCCTCATTCAGATTCTTATTATAATAAAAACTATCCTTATTTACTTCTGTATATGAAGACTCTATGAATTCTAGGGCTTATTAATTTTTATTAATTTCTTAAATTTCAAATCAAAACAATCTTGGGGGAGGTTTCTCCAGTGGTAGAGTATATATTTGATAATCATTACCGCCCAAGTTCAATTAGGGTAGATAAATTTGTTTAGGGGATGATTTATGACTGTGTTGGCATTGCACGCCAGAGAAACAAACTAAGATACCAAATACCAAGCTGGTTCATGGAGTTTCTGGCCTATCAGAGAGCTGCACATGGAGGTTTAATGGAATGTAGTCTCCTTTCCCATTGATTCTAATTTTCAATTACTGCATCAGTTGGTGCAGTATTGTCCCCAGGTCAGCCTACTTTATATAAATAGAAATAATTTTAGTAACAATATCATGGTAAACATATAAAATTATATAGGCCATTTATATCTTTGCCACAGCTGGAATACTACTGGGACATATATCAATATTATAAGAGGTCTTATGGTATATAGTAGCATTCTTCTATAGAATTAACAATATAATTGATTACTATACTTTTAAGCTTATATCTAAGGAAGACCACCTTATAAAATTATTGTACATTAACATTAGGTTAAGTTATCTCTAATCTATACAAAAAACAGCTAACTTATAAAATAAAGTCTACATTACATATAACCTATATAAATTAATAAGAGACATTGCATAACTAAATCTCTAATTATAGGGTGAAAATTCTCATATTCTATGAAATTTTGAGATTTTTGTCACTATAGTATTTACTTATATTATATCATTCATGTTTATTATTGTGCATATTATAAATCAAAGTCAACTACTAATCATTAGAGAAATATATAAGACATGCAATTTATAAGAGGTGGTCAAAAGTTGACAAAATTGCACTGGATAAAGGATAATTTGGTAAAGGAGGTTAAAACTCAGAAAACCTCCATGTGCAGCGTTCTAATAGGTCAGGAACACCATAAACTGCCTTGCTATTTTCTATTCTTTTTTGGAGCACTGATGCATAAATCCAACAAAGTTCTTAACGTCCATTACCCAAGTTACATATTGGATTTTGAGCTGAAGAGTCAATGGCACTGGTCTTACACCATACCATTAGGGTATTCTCCCCTTATCCATAATATGTATAGCTTGCAAATAGCTTTTTTGGTATAAATATCAATAGAAATTTTTGTAATAAGTATGATCTTTAAGCCAACTATTTTCATTTTTAATGGCAGATCAATAATAATTTTTTTTATTTCAGGAATATTGGAGCAACAATAATCCAATAAAATACCCTTCTTATTAACCTTCAAGGAATAAACGATAATTAAACCCCAATATTAGACTTATTCTATCAATTTAGGAAAATAAATGTCTATTGAAAGATCTTTTCTAGAGTTATAGAGGGTTTCAAGATGGAATTTCTGGTGATTGATTTGTTGATTATGAAGAGATTTCTACAAAGTGAAGTAATAAACTCAAGAACATAATATTTAAGAATGAGATCATATATTTATAAAAGTTACACATGTCTGACTGACCTCAGAACATGACCCCAATAGTCAATATAGATAAATATTAATCCACTTTAGTCCTAGTGCCACCATGCATAGTATTCAGATTAAAGCATATTATTTATGTGTCTGACATGCATCAAGCTTAATGGACCAACATTTGTATAGTACAACTGTATACTCACAATTTTGAATGACTAAACTTCTAGAATATCATTTAGCTAGCCTATCAACGCATGTCTCAAATAATATTGACGCATACACGTTTTATGACCCTCCCTAGTATTGGTATAACATCTAATAAGTTTTGCCACCTCTCCCTATTCCATTATTATATACATAATTAAATATTTTTAACTTTATTAGTTATATATATGCTTTTTATATATATAAGCTACTTAGATACACTAAACAAAAAGCTTCCTGTAATACAACTGTTCCTAAACTTTAATATTTACATTGAGAGGAGTGTTAGCATAGCAGGGTGGTTCCTGCTCCACTCTGGGTTGGGTTTTATTTGACAGAGGTTCAAAACCAGCACAGGCTAAAAAGCTTGGCGTAGTATTTGTCCTAAGGTAAACCCGCTTCATTTACTTTTAATCTTTACTTTGACCCTCTTCATAATGCAATACAGCAACCTATCAACAGGTCTAACTTTTCATTATTTTCTTGCAGTCTTAATCTATAGACAATAGCTCTATATGAATAAATAGAAAAGTTTGACTTTAAATCCAAATATCATAATTATAGGGACATACTAAGACTATTTTTGAATAGCTATATTTTTAGGTTTTTGGAACTAGCACAAATGATTTTCAAAGCAGAAATCCATCATTGAACAATAATTCTTTTTCGATTAAAGATAAAATTTAAATATTACTTAATTGGATGTATAATTTATATATATGGCAAACTATAAGCCCAGGGTACTAAAACATGAAAATTTATCTATATTATGATTACCAAATGGCATAAGTATAATATTACTGTATATCTTATAGCAGACAATGTCTTTAAGTTACATAAAAAATATGATTAAAATATACTAAGACAGGTGATCTATAGATAGTGATAAACATTCTTTGAATAAGTTCTTATGTGTACAGTAGTTTTGATTTGTATAAGAGTTATTGTTAGTACAGGTAATTAAAAAGTATTATATATCAAAGACTTGTTATTAAAGAATTCTGCAATATTTTCTTAAGTAGTTTATATCAAAAATACTTAAGATACATGAAAATACTTTATTGAAGAAAATCTAAATAGCATATGATGCATGGTCAATGTAAAAAGTCTTACTTTATTAATATATTCCAGACCAAAAACATCTTTTCTATTCAGTATAACAAAAAACAGTTAACAGAATATATATATTATTAGAAATTAGATACAAACAAACTACCATGTATTACTGTAACAGGTAGTATTACCCTAAAGTCACATTGCCATTCTTCTCAAGGATTATAGTGTGGAAATATCAAGTAAATACATTTGGTCTAAAATTAGCTCACATCTAACAGATAAAAATGGATAATAATTGTGTGGATCAAAATGCACAATTTAAACCTTATGCGGTTTTCACTTATTAAGGCTATGAACTAGTCAAGGCTGAGAAAGGTAGTGTTTTTTGATCCTCATTAATGATAATTCCATATGGAAAGGTAAACATCTATTTAAACATAGTTAGTTGTGGGTTTTTATGTGTCCAGATCATGTAGTGTTGATCTTTAGTTAAGCCCACCTTTAATGAGGATTACTGTATTTAATACACACTAGATTAATAAGAAAGAGAATATTTTTTGATTTTTTAAAAAGGACCAAGGTCTTAATGTCATGGAAGAAACTGAGTTAAGAGCTATAACTTTATGTTCTTGTTAGCAATGCTTAGGAATCTATATTTACACAGCTGATATCTAGTGATTTAACAATTATAGTGCTAAGATATATAAAAGTTAGTTGACTTTAACCTTAAGTTCTTCATACAATTGTGTTGTTGATTTAACTGTCACGGGGTAAAAGGTGTCTAGCAATGAAAATCTTTAAAACCAATGACAAGGTATATGCAGTCTAGGCGTCACCTCACATTTCACAAAATAGTTAAGAGATGTGTTCAGGTTCTTTTGTTACTTACATAGTTTATACATATTTTATTTAGTTGCATACCTTTATAATTTTGTTTTAATAACTGAGGTAAGCTGACCAGGGGACAGACATTACCAAATATACATAAAACTAGGAAATAACTGACAAATATAATATTGGGCACCTCAGGGTACTCAAGTTACCCCTGTTGCCAGCGGGACTGCCAGGTATGGGGGTTGGTGCACTACTCCGAGGGGGTTTCCCCTGTTATGGAGCATGTGTGAAGGAAAGGGTCTGTGTGGAGGAACCAGAGTGGAAACCATGATCCTATGAGCGCTTTTTGCCTTGGTCTCATATATCCATAGAGCCAGGCTTGGAAGTGCTCCAGTAAGTGGACATGGAATCTGTTAATAACCCCATGAATGGTTGGGAACATGCTCTTGAACGCATCTAATGCAATTGTGTGGATTGTCCAAATTAAAATGGGTATTATTAGGGAGCAGAGGGTAGATGGGATTGGTGACTCAATCTAGAGCGCAAATATGCTCTTTGATATCGAGAATTCCTGTTCATTTTGGATCTTAAGCAGGAGTGCGACTTCCTGCCATATAGCTTTGGTTGGGGTCTTGTTTCTAGGCGGTGATGTAGGGATCCCTCCCCTCCACATACTGCACATGTTTTGTGGAGTGAGTTGGAAAGGTCCGCCAACCTATAGGTCCTTCTCAGACATTGCCAGGCGTTTGCTCTTATCCTCAGCTGTAGGAGTGGGTGGTGAGTCAAATTCCACATTGTCTTCTGTGTGGCTAAATCATAGGGAATGTCCAACATATCTAGGTATTCTATTCTAGCTATGCTTGGGGTTGTTGCGAGCATATCTCTCTGGGGGTGGTTTTTTGGATTTCTTGTTTTGAATTGGGGGCTGGGTCGTCCCCTTCCCTGTATAGTACCCATGTTCTCTATGGTTTATCCCATATGGCGGATAGTTTGAAGGATATGTTTGAAATGAGGGGAGGTTCCATGCGGACCCATTGCAGTAGGGTGCTTGGCAAGGTTTGAAAGTAGTCTGGGTGGACTATGTGGGTTGGTTAACTTGAGCGCCTGTGCAAAGTTAGTCCTTGCTGCTCTGGACCAATGTTGTTGCGGAAGGTCTGGAGCAAGGATTTCCTTTATCCAGGTGCCTAGGATGTGATTGGCGTGGCTCTCAAAATCTATTAGTCCCATGCCTCCGCTTGAGCATGGGCCAAATAGTGTTTCCATCCGTATAGGAGGGTGAGAGCCAAGCCTCAGCCAGCCCTGGATAAGCGCGCGGATTGAGGTTATAAAGGTAGGTGAGAAGGCGAACGCATGGGCCTGATACCACAGGGTTGGGAGGATGAGAGAGTTAGCAACTGTAACTCATCCTGTTAGTCCTGGGGTTCTTCCCTTAAGGGAGGCGACGCGTTTGGATACCCGTTGTAACAGGTTACTTTCCATTGTCTCATTAGCATATCCCCCTGATTCTAGCCAGATTTCAAGGTGTCAGACAGGAATGGTAGTGGGAGGTGTTGCAAAGGGTAAAATGATTGGGTTTTTTCTTTGTGTGTTGGTACGAGGTTCTGATGTTGTGGCCCAATTGTTTGTGTATTTGCCTAAGAAAATGATTTCTGTCTTCCTTTTGTTGAATGATGCATTGCTCACCTTGGAGTATTCCTCCTAAGTACGTTCCAGCTGTTGGGCATCTTCATTGTTTGCTATACCTGCTATGCAGTCATCCGCAAAGGCCAGTATCTTGACTGTTGGTTGTCCTTGTGCAGTTATCCCCATGAGACGTGAGTCAGTTACTCGGAGGAGTGGGTCAAAGCTAAAATCGTATAGCAGTGGGCTAAGGGGATCCCCTTGTTTGAGCCCTCTGTGTGGTTTAATCTTGTTTGTTAGGAATCCAGAGCCACATACAGCCATGGTTGCAGATTCTGTTAGGAGCATCGCCCATTTTATAAATCTTGGTGGGAGTTAGAAGGCATGTAAACATTCTTTTAGGTATGGCCAGCTAACTCGGTCATACGCCTTTTCCTGATCCAAGAAGACCAGGGCACCAGTTGCTTTGATTTGGCAAATGTTTGCAACAGGGTGAATGTTGTTCCAGATTGAACGCCCTGGTATAAACCCAAACTGGTTGGGTGATAGGACGTCAGATGCAATTGCGCCTAATCTAGCTGCTAAAATTTTTGTTAGAATTTTTGTGTCAGTGTTGGAGAGTGCAATTGGGCGCCAGTTGGCCAGATCCAACTTGTCACCCTTTTTATACAAGGTTATAACGTAGGATTCATGGCCTCCTGGTAATAGGCGTGTTTCTAAAAAACTCTGGTTCATAGACGCCAATAGGAGGGGGGCAATTTGTTGAGAATATTTTTTGTAAAATTCGTAGGGTATTCAATCAGGCCCTGGGAATTTCCTATATGGTGCACCACGAATTGTCTCCCAAAGCTCCTCCCGTGTAATAAGGGATAGTATATTGTAATTCAGTAGTGTACTTTGTATCTCGGAAGTTTGTATAAATTCTTTAACTTTTTGTGAATCTGTTGGCGTTTCACAATATAATTCGGTGTAATAGTGGTGTACTTCCACCTTGACCTCCTCAGGGTCAGTTGCCACGGTGCCATTAGTCTTGCAGACCTGTGTGCATGTGAGCTGGTTTCTGCAGGAGTGGAATTGGCAGAAAAGGTATGTCAAGCAGGTTTCTCCTTCCTTTATGAACTTACCTTTGTTTGATACTTTGATTCTGTGTTGGTGTTCAAAGATGAGATTGTTAAATCAGGCAGAAATTTCTGCCCATTTGCATCCCCAGTTGGGGCTATAGCCAGATCTCGGAGTATTTATTTCCAAGTAGTCTAGTTCTGCCAAGGTACGCTTGATTGTGGCTGTGTCTGCGGTGTACTTACGTGATGCAATATGTCAGGTTTTATTGATTAAATCCTTTTTGAAATTTTCCCATGTTCCAATGGGATCCGAAGTGAATGGGGCTGTGAATTCTGGGTTTGTAGCCTTGTTTTTAACCCAGTCAGATATCTCAGGCAATTTTATATTTTCTGGGTGAAGCTTTCTCCAAGGCGACACCTGTGTGTGGGATTGGGTTGGTGCTAACTGCACCATAACTAATCGGTGGTCAGAAAAATTGATCTTTTTTGTTATAAATTTGAAGATTCTTGAGCAGTAGGATTGTGGGACGAGGATGTGGTCAATGCGACTCATTGATATGAGCGCTCCCTCACGTATGTTGGGCCACATCATGTGAGGAAGGAGTGGTGAACTGGGGGGAAGAGCATCCTGTAAGCCAAGAGATGCTTTCATTGTGCGGAATTTAATGTGTCCAGGTGGGTATCCCCTGGGATTAGGCCATCAATCCATATTGGGGTTACCCAGCAGTTGAAATCGCCTAACATAATGATATCTGGTGGGAGGGTGAGAGTAGGAATTTTTTCAAAAAATTGTTTTCTCTTGGTTGCAGTGCATGGTGCATATATACATGCTATCAAAATTATTTCCTCTTGGCATGTGATTGTTGCTACCAGGACTCAGCCATGCAAGTGTGATGACAAATTTTGTAATTTTAAATTTTTTGTTGTTTCAGACGATCACCTCACAGTGAGACGTCCATACTGATTGTGATGGTGTGACCCTGGTTGACCAGGATTCTTATTCCCCTTATAGACAGTGGGTTTCTTAAGTGGTCAAGATGTCTACAAGAGGTTTTCGTAGAAATACCAGCTTTTTGGCTTGGGACATATGAGCCCTGGCTCCTGCAATATTTAGCATCCCTATTGACACTGAGGTGCCCACAGCGCCTCAGGAGTGGTTGGGAGGGCCCTCTGGCCCTATCCCACCATGGCTCATTTTGGCCATGCTCCACGTCTGTACTCCAACTCTTTCACTGCCATTGTTGGTTCCCTTGATCTGGCCCAATGATTCAATGGAATTGCGGTTTTTTGCATTTGCGTCAACTTTTCCTGCACAGGTCTCATGTTAATTTGATGCGGATTGTTGATTGGATTTTATATTTTTGAGGTTCAACTTTGGTGAATTGTGCACTGCATTTTCACCCAAATTGTGGTTGCATTGTTTCTCAATATATGCATGACTGATGTTGCTCTGTGACTCAGTCAGGTTACTGTGAAAATTTTTGACCTGGGAATATTGTTCTGATTGGTTGGTTTGGTGAATATCTGAAATATCCTCCCAAATTTGTCCAGGGTTATTGGTGGACTCCGCGTGTGCTGCCGCTTCAGCTGCTGCTCACTTGTAGCTTTTTGTGCCGCTTTACATTGTTTGCTTGTAACTGGGTCCACAATGGAGTATAGTCCATCTTCACCCCAGCGGAATGGGTGGTGACCGTCAGTCATTTTGGCGAAGTTTTCATTATCTTCATCCAATGCTTCCTCACAATAGTCATTTTCCATTAAGCCCTCTTTCACAGGGTATGTGTGTTCCTTGTGGCCCAGTGAGCCACAGTGGTTACAAATGGGTGGTGCGCATTCTGGTGTAACTCAGAATGCGGCTGACTGGCCCCCATCTTTAAAGTAAAATTTTGCTGTGCAGGGAATTCTGGATAAATCTTCTTCCACTTCTGGGAAGGGATTGACTACAGCGATAGCTTTGCCTGTGCACAGGTTGGGCATCAGGCGAAATTGTTTAATTCGAGTTGCTGAATTTCTCTGTAGGCCACAAGACCTTTGCGGAGCTCCTCCTCGATTACCTTATGAGGAAGGTTGGTGAGGAGCGAGTCAAAAGAGATGAACAAAGTTTTTGCTTTGTTCCATCTGGTGCGCGCAATGCGCACAATTTTTTTGCCCTTGGGGAGGGCAATTTCTACATAGAGTTTTGCTGCGGCATCAGCTTCATCAGCTGTTTCAAAACCAATATTGATCCAGCCATAGCCCATGTTGTTGGTGGCTACATACACCGCGTGAGGGAAAAGTAAGGGCTGTGACTCATATGTTTTCTCCCACAGGGTTGGTGACTCATCCTCAAGGAAGAGTCTGATCCCATGTTCCACCTTTGATAAGGGTTGGTTGAACTGAATGTACATATATTGCGCATGCTTTACAGTGAATACCATAAACCCAGACGGTGTCTGAGTTTGCAATTTCTTTGCGGATTAGGTTCCTGGTCCCCCTCCAGGGCGTTTCTTGCCCTTAGTTGCACCATTAAGCGCACCGCTTGCCACAATGCTCGCCCATGTTGTATTATTTTTATTGATAAAGTCGCCCATCTTTCCTGTGTGTGATTATCCAAATTTGCTGTTTAAATTGAATTGTAGTAACTAAAGTGATTGTTATGAGAAAGAAAATCTTGCATAACTTTATAATAGTATTCATTATTAAGCACATCTATAAGCTTTTTAATGTGGTATAAACTAAAAAAGAGTTTCAGATATTCAGATGACTGTGATTCAGAAAAGTACATAAAATTTATTAAATTATATAATTCAATATGTAACATATAGAAAATAAGAAGGACCTGATTAAGATGTATGTAATTTACTAAAAAATTTTATCCTATATAGTCTGAAAGTACTCCTAATTTACTCTTTAGGGACTAACCTACTATAGCTTATGGTTGATCACAGCCAATTGAAGAAATTATTCCAATATATATATAACTAAAACTGATTGGATGCTAACCAATTCCACCTTATATTGATCAAACCATTGCTGCAATACATCTTATCGCTAATTGTAGATAATGACTTTAAGCTGATTTCAGGTGTTGAACCCCCAAATCCCAACAATTTTAAGGCCACATGCGGTATGCTTAGTATGTCTCAATATCCAATAGAATGGACAAAGTATTCACCAGGCAATGAGAGAATTTTGATAAAATGCCTTCTTTTAGTATCATAGTACTATTTATAGTAACATAAAATAATCAAAAATATTTAAAGAGATAGGAGTATTCTAGGTGAGACTAGAAGTGAGTGTGGATTCAACATTTAAATTTGATATATGAAATCTAGTAACAAAGCTACATAATGGACAGTGACAGGTAACAACTAAGGGAGGTAATTCTTGAACATGATCTCACCATTTATCTGTTGCTATTTACACACAGGGGAACAAAATTTTTGTTGTCTTGATAAAAACTCTTGTTTTAACTAATCTGGTTGCGCTGATTCATATTTAAGTTAGTTTTTCTCTGCAAGCTATATTTTTTGCAATTTGTTTATAACAATTTTCATGTTAATGTAAAACTTTTGAATTTTTCAGCATTTATCTTAACTTACAATTTTGGGATATCATCTTAATCATATTCTTGGTGATAAGTAATTCATTTAAACACAAAAACATGCAATGGCGTACAATTATGCATACAGTTTTGACTTACTAAAATCATTTATTTTAAGCATAAATATAACATAAAACATTATTAACTACAAACATACAATTTTCTTGACTATAGCATTAATATGTACATAAAGATGGAAGATGTTAATTAATTAATACAGCAATGTGACATAGGGGACATGAAAAACTCATTAAGCAAGATTTTGTGCTTGTAGCTCTTGCATTTATGCACTTTCTCAGAATTGTCTTGTTTGATGATCCAGCATTAGTCTGCCATCATATGCGTGACCCATTGCCCTTGATAACACTCTTAAATTGACTTCAGGCCTTCATGGAAGCGCTCTTTCTGTTCATTGCTAACATACTCCAATGTTTGGGAAAGTTGATTAAGATGGCTAATCAAGAAGTGCATCTTATACTCATGTTGTATCCAAGATTGCAAAATGCTATTGGCATCATTTAAATCACTGATACATAGTTTTCTGTCTTCTTGTTACCAAGGAGGTTTTTAATAACTGCTACAAAAGATATCCATGCTGCTCCCTCCATTTGATCCATCTTCATGACAAATTCCTTGTCACGTATAAGGGATCAAATTTGAGGACCATTAAACAAACCTGCTTTTTATTTTGTCAAATGACAGACCAGGAAAAGCAGAACAATATATTGAAAACATTCTTTTTTGGTATTCAGGACCTTTACAAATTGCTTAAATAAGCCAAGCTTGATATAAAGCGGGGGAAGATGATTCTGTCTCAGCTGTATTGCATATAAACTAAAGAATTCACAGGTAAAATGGCCTTCTTATTTGGAGTCATTGATGCCTAAATACATAGAAACAGTTGAAAAATCTTATGCAAATTTTTTTGTTCCTTTGTGTTATTCATGGAGAGGAGTGCTTAATTTTAATTTCATTGGGCAGTGATAACTGAGAGGCGATTATTATAAATTAATTGTTAAACTTGATTATTCATAGGGCTATAATAATCAATTGGGTTACTTAGTGATTAGAAATCTAAGTATAATAATAATTTTAACAGGCTTTCTCTTTCCAGTAGTTGACAAAAATTGGGCTACACCAACTAGGTAATTGTCCAAAATCAGAAAGCACCCCAGATAGAACTCTAGATGCCCATATACCACTATTTTGAGGGAAATCAGACCTTGGATTAGGGTTAAGATGATACATAGCCCTAACAGCGTCCTTTCCCCAGGTAAGGGAAAAGAGAGGCTCCAATAATTGATTGAGTTCAGTTTCTTGGCTCAGGCAAAGGCGTTCATATTAGTATAACCTGTCAACCAAAAAATAAAAGTTAAGCATTTTTAAGGTAGATTTTATTTAAGGAACTGCATAAATACACAGAATAAAAGGTAAAATTTCTCCAATTTTATTTGAATGCTTTTAGAAAGTCAGCCAGACTTTTTTGTCTATTATATTAGTTTAGTTATAGTATTAAGCTTAATTAATTAAAATATAAAAGTTTTGTCGTCTGAACGAATCTCAGAAGGCCTATCTATAAGCATGTTCTACAGTTTAATTGATTATTACTTCAATGATAAATGAAGAACATTTTTTAGTCCATCTATATATGAGGGTTTGTGAATGAAATTCAGATAAATTACTTCCTTTGTGTGAAAATTACATCATTTTAGAGCCCCTATTTATAGGGCGACCCCTTGATTCCTCTACCAAGCTGAATTAGCGTTATTGTCAGATCATTTACATATTAAATTTGCCATATTTTCAGACCTTAGATTGGACAGATCTTTTAAAGATATAAAAAGCCTCTGTCCCAGGCTAAGTTGAGCGTTGATTTCATGCAGCTCCATAGGATGCAATTAATACTTTCTTTTCTATAACTATTATTATTACTTTTTTTTAAAAGTGTGATAATCAGAATATCCTGTACCATCACATCACCTCCTTTGAAATATAAACTCCTTGATCTTTATATAAACAATTAAGGCAATACTCAACTGTTTGCCAGGTGTGTTCCTCAAAAGAGTAATCTCCCCAATTTACTAGATATTTGTGTTGACCATATACCAACTTACTGTCCATTATCTCCTTGACCTCATATTTAGAAGATTTAGAGAGTGCAGGTTGAAGAGGAAAGTTTTCTGGAAGTGGCCCTAAAAACAACTTGAGTTGGGAAATATGGATTGTGGTGTGTGTTATCAATCCTTCTGGTAAGGATAACTTATAAGCCACTGGGTTAACTTGGCTGATCACCTTGTATGGTCCAATTCATACAAGGCCATATTTGTTGTGTAGATTCTTAGTATTGTAGTTTTGAGAGTAAATTAACATGTAGCTTCCCATTTTATAAAAAAATTTCCCCGCCTCTCTTGTTTGACTTCTGTTTCTGTGTCCTATTGTACAATCCAAATATTTCTTCAGAAAATTTGAGATCTACTTAGCATTTTTAGCGATCTCGTCCACTGTAGGGTTCTGCCCTCTCACTGAAGGTCTTAGAGGTCTGGGTGATACCTGTGGTTGGCAAATAAAGAAGACATTTCAGTTGATTATGGACCAGGTTGCTATATGACTACTGGGCTAATCCTAACCACTTTTTCCAGTCTGTCTGACAACTAGACATAACAGTAAAGATTTTGTTCAAAAACCTTATTTACTCTCTCTTTCTGACCATCTGATTGGGGATGGTAGACAGATGATTGATAGAGCTAATCTGTAAGTTTTCCAGGAGACGGTTCCAAAACTTTGATACAAAATAGGGTCTGCAATAAGATATTTTTACCTCTGGAACTTTATTGCGTTATAAACTTACTAATAAACAAGTATGCTGCACTGTGAAGTGATCTGAGCGGAACATGGAATGAATTCAGCATAATTAGATAGCTAGTCAATGACAACCATAATGGAACTGTTCCTCTGAACTCAGAAAGAGAGGAGATAAAAATTAACTAATGGATGTCCTTGGCTTTTAGGTCTCTGTAGGGGCATCAACTTCTTATGGGCAGATTGCGTTGAGGCTTGACATGTGCACAGGTCAGACATTGACTCACATAACCCTAATTCTTCTTCTTTACCAAACTTTAAGTAGTGCCATATGATTAGTTCCATGGTTTTGTGACTTCTAGATGTTCAGCCAGCGGGTGTTCTTGGCAGGCCTCTAAAACTCCCTTTGTAAACTCCCATTTTAGACCAAAACTCCTGAAGTAATGGATTACATTATCCTCTTGACTAAAATCCTTGAAATTGGTTGAAGATACATTAAACATCTCCTTTTTAATCCTTTTCCCGTATTTAGTTCTTCCTTAGCCAATATTCTTCCAGTGATCCTTTGACACCATCTTAATTAAAGTAATAACGTCAGATGGCAACATGGTGGCAGTATTTATATTGTCTTGCTGATAGTTAGTATAAGCTAACCAATGTTACTGAAATAAAAGATCAGAGAGAAATTTCTCCTTGCCTCAGCAGCATTCAATTTTGCAAACAAAATTAGACAATTTTAGTTGCCAACAAGATTGCTCTGGTTATCATTGTGGGCTCTTATAAAGTTCCATAGCTCTATGATCTATACAGGCAGTGTTATGCCAGCATGCGTACATCAGATGGAGTTGACACTTATGGAGATGCGCCACTATTTCTAACAACTCCTTATTGTAAATGGAGTAATTAGCCTCCGCAGACTTTATCCTAAAAACTGAGAAAGCAGATGGGGTGTTCTATAACATCCTACCCTTATTGGAGAAGGACAGCGTCTATAGCAAAATTGGATGCATTGATTCTAGTATAGATGGGGTTTTCAGGTCAACGTGAGACAAAGCAGGGGCTTCAATAAAATTTATTTTTTATTTCTAGGAAATCTTCTCCTTCTTTCGCGCCCCAGCAGAAGGGCACCTTCACTCTTAACCTAGTTATAGGTACAGCCATCTCTGAAAGGTCTTTAGAGAAATGTAAAGAAGTTGACTGTTCCTAAAAACTTTGTACATGGTTTAATCAGTTGGAGCCTTTCATTCCTTAAAGGACTTAAGCTTATTGGGCATACCACTAGTTCTCCCTTAAACACCATGTTCCCCAAAACATTACTAATGACTTAGGGATCTTATAATTTGAGGGTTTCAGTTTGAGTCTTGCATCATGGATGGATTTCAGGACAGACTTAACGTCCTTTATGTTCTTTTCTTAAGACTTAGAGAACACTGTAAATTGTAATATATGCATTAACATCCCACCAAATATGGAGCGCATGATATACCAACAATTGGAAATAGCAGGTGCGTTCCTTAGGCCAAAAGGCATCACTTAATAATCAAAAATTCCTAAGTGACTGTTGGGGTTTTCACTAATTTTAAAGGTCAAGGCTTTTAAAGGCACATGATTATTAGTTGTAGGTAGCACCAACGTAATCTCTTAGGGATTTTCTATCTAGGGAAACTTCCTAATGGAATCAGCATCATTGATGCAAACCTATGTTCATGCAAACAGGCAAACTATCTTGGCAGAAGTAGATGTCATCGCCAGGCAATCTTTTAACAAAAATACATCACTGATGCAAATCTCTGCTATTTGAGCAGGCAAAATCTCTAGATAGACTAGGCAAAATAAATGACAAAGGTTTATTAGATCAAGCGTAACTTTATTAAGAAATAAATGGCACTTTAAAAGTGCCAGAATTTTATTAATAATAAAATATAATAAAGGAAGGTGATATTCCAGATGGTGAGAGATAGGCATATACCACATGCAATGATAAGAGTAGATTTAGGAATGTAGGAGGTAAATGCAGAGTTTAGGTTAGGTTTAGAATAGATCAGACTTCATATTTTTGAGAGATGGACTGAGATGATAGTAACACAGTAAGTGGTTTCCATTAGCTGCCGTTAGGAAGATAACAATTAGGAAGGTAAAATAGGTGATATGAGGAATGACATATGGCGTGAGGTAATTAATGAGGTGGGTAGAAGAGTTAAACATTAATTCATCTTTGGGCCTAAGATCAGAATGAATCGTAACTTGGCTTGGGAATTCTTCCCAATATTATTGTTTAGTGGAGCAAAAACAGGGTGATTCATCCTGAAGTTGTTTAACTGTGAATTCAGCATTAATAAACATTTGATGCTAGGTATGAGCCTACTAATTTTGGGCCTTAGTCATAATAAAACAGTGATTATTAAATTAATAATAAATATATGAAAATGCTTAATTAAGTAAATGCATTATGAGTCTAATGTTAGAGCTTCACACTTACTAGTGAGAAGCCTGATAGTAACATTATATGCATTGAATTTTTAAATTACTAGGGTGCACTGGTGCTTGATGAAACGCCTCTACCAAGTCAAATTTGGTCGACCACGTGCTCCATGAGATCATGGTTAAGATGTTCTCAAAGAGTGGCAGGGGGTAAGAGTCTGGTTTGGTCACCTCATTTAGCTTGCAGAAGTCCGCACATGGGCGGAGCTCTCCAAGGCCCTAGGTACTAGCAGAATTATTTAAATAGTGGAAGATTTGGAGAGTAATTTGATCCAGATTTCAACATGAAATCAATGTACTTCTGTAATGCTCCCTTAATATTCAGATCAAAGTTTAGATTGGACATCCTTGGGAAAGTCAGAGTCTGCTTGAACTGGGACTTAAGAGAGAATGGACCATAAGCGTCATATTTAGGGGAGTTCCTGAGCCCTGAAAACACCATCAAACTCAGAATATACCCTAGGCAAGGCGATATTGGTGGCTTCTCCATATAAAAATTCAAGATTGGCTGATGTAGACTCACAGATGTGAACTACTACTGGATGGGCAAGAAATCAGCTGGGTGGATAATGACCTACTAGTTCACCATATTGAACTGGGGGGTGGTGAAGCAATGCCACCATTTCTTTTTTAGTACCACAAGGTATGGAAGGTGGTTCAGAGTGCTGAAGTTCTCATCAAGAAACTTTTTCTCATTGGACAATTCAGGGATGTTTTCTCATTCTCCAAAATGTAAAAGCTATGGTAGAGTCAGCTAAAGACACCTTGGCCACCTCCTTCAGAGGTAGATTCCAATTTTTGTGCAAATTAATTTGTACATAGTTCTAATTAGCCCTGGTGTCTACTAAGGCTCGCATCTTATTGGCACTTTCAATTGACTATATAAAGCGGTAAGAGTAAGTAGTAAAATAAGCAGTAAATTATATTATTGGCATAAATTTTATGTTCAGGAGCTGGATCTAAGTTGCTCTGGGCAACTCTGGACTGATCCTTGAAGGGTTCACTACTGTAGTAACTTCATGGCCTTTTTCATTGTGAACAGGTTGTTCTGCTTGGGGATGCTTGGTGAGGCATAGGGCTCAGACTCTCCACGGCGACAGTCCTTTACTTTTCCACTGTTATACCCCTTGCCATACAAAAGATCCTATTTAGTTCTTGCAATTTAAGTTGGTGGTCTACATTCATACACATCCTATCTCCTCCTCAAAATACTCAGCCAGGCGCGTCGCCACCAAGGCTTAATGAAAATCCAGATGTAAGTTTTGTCTGAAATTTCCAGAAGCTGCGAGGGAGTAACATTATCTGCCCAAGCAAGTGGGTGGAAAAAATGAGCATATTATATAATGAAACCTTCACCTGAGTCATCAACAATAAGGCTGACCAGGCTGCATCTTGTCCCTCATTGGGATAAGCAACTTGATCAATTAATTATAGACGCTCAAAAAGAGTCTCAGGAAGAATCTCTTGCTTGTCTAGGATAGTCCTCACTTAAGCGGCAGACTTATCAGGTAACTTATTTAAAATCTTAATAACTTTGATCAGCGAATATTATAGTCCCTTTCTCCGCCTTGGTTAGGCGACATTGAAAATAAACCTTGTCAAAAACCTCATAAACATTTTCCAAAGCCATGCTTTCCAGGGAGGCTAAAAAGAGATAACTTTGATTAAAGCAGTTTCATAGTTAATATGCACTGGCAGACACCCCTTCATCATCCAGGAAATTTTGTGCTGCAGGTACACCAAAAAAATGATCATCATCATAGTGGTATGATGATGTTACCAAGAGGGTAAAAGGGATAGAGCGTTATCTTCTTAAAATCTCTCTTTATGGATGAAAAGGTTGTGAATTCTGTGTAATGTAATGGAATGGCTCTTTTTAGTAATTGCCTAAATCATTGGGTAACACTAACTAGGCAATTGTCCATAAACCTGAAAGCACCCCAGATAGAACTCTAGATGCCCATATACCACTACTTTGAGGGTGATCAGACCTCAAATTAGGGCTAAGATGGTACTTAGCCCCAACAGCGATCTTGACACCAGGGAAGGAAAAAGAGAGGCTCCACTAATTGATTGAGTTCTGTTTCTTGGATCAGGCAAAGGCGTTCATAATAGTATATCATGTTAACCAAAAAATAAAAGCTAAGCATTTTTAAGGTAGATATTATTTAAGGAACTGCATAAATACACAGAATCTAAGGGTAAAATTTCTCCAATTCTATTTGAATGCTTTTAGAAAGTCAGCCAGACTTTTTTGTCTATTATATTCGTATAGGTGATAGTATTAAGTTTAATAAATTAAAATATAAAAGTTTTGGCGTCTGAAAGAATCTCAGAAGGCTTATCTATAAGCATATTCTACAGTTTAATTGATTATTACTTCAATGATAAATGAAGCACATTTTTTAGTCTGTCTATATATGAAGGTTTGTGAATGCAATTAAGATAAATTACTTCATTTGTGTGAAGATTCCATCATTTTAGAACCCCTATTTATAGGGCGACCCCTTGAATCCTCTACCAAGCTGAATTAGCATTATTGTCAGATCATTTAAATATTAAATTTGCCATATTTTCAGACCTCAGATTGGACAGATCCTCTAAAGCTATAAAAGGGCCTCTGTCGCTTGCTAATTGGGATCTTATTTCATGCAGCTACCTAGTATGCAATTAATATTTTTTTCTTGTTATTATTTCTAATAAGAATATAGACGATCATGAAAAACCTTTACCATCATAATAATCATGAGCCTTAGACCAAATGCATATCAATTGATCTTATAACACTTCTTATATATTGAGTAATTTGTTTCACAAGTGCAATGGGATTACAGGTTGGGGCTTCCACATACTTTAACAGACGAGGTTTCAAGACCTCTATTGCCATTTGACATATGCCAAACCTAAGTTAAAAGATAGTTCATTTATTTGTCAGGATATCTACGCATTAAAATTCAAAATTGAGGTAAAAATATAACAAAAATAAGCAAGATTAAAATATACCAATTTCATGTGCCCAGTGAATTACATCCTTATTTATTTTTAATAAGTGTGCCAGAGTATTATCAGAAGGATTTCTCCAATAATTTAGTGGATTTAAGATGAAATAGGTCAATCATAGTGGAATGGATTATTGACTAAATTTCGTAGTTATTAGGTGATTGCTAGGTAGTTGCTCCCCAAATTGGGTCAAGCTGAATCCAAGTATTCCATGAGTTTGGAAGTTAGGATCAAGTGGAGCCAATCAATGACCCAAATTAGTGTAAGGATCACCAGAAACTAATAGCTGAGGATGATCCAAATTATAAATCTAATTTATAAAGGTGGAACCTACAATTATGAGTTCAAGGCTTTTGAGGATGTTTCTGGCGCCTACTTATCAAGTGACTGTTATCCAAAAGGTGATAACCTGGAGAATCAACTGAGATGAGTCAAAACATGATGTTGGCAAGATCCAAAGATATTTTGGGTTATGCGAGCAACTAAAGATGTTTCCAGTGCATAATTACTAAGCAACTTAAAGATCAAATCACAATTTAAGATTTATGTAGTAATTTATATGGCTCACCAATGACTCAAGGCCAAGGATGAGCCAAACCTAATAAATTCAGACATTGGGAAGGATGGGGCAAGAGGGTCAACGCCAGGGAAGAGAGTACTGCAGCAGAAGGCTGAGAGAGTGGTTGGCTGGAAGAACCAGTAATGAGCTGATAGATCAGAGTTGGTCGCAGTAGCCATTTTATAAATAGTATAAATACCTGGCGCTTGCCTTTCATAAAATCTTTCTTTGCCTAATCTTTCTTTATTATAAGTTTGTCTACTATTGTTTGTTTGGGGGTTAGGATGAGGGATACCCAAATGGCATGGGTGATATGCCAGGGGTCAGCCAGTGCTGCTGGCCCTGTGCATAAGGCAAAACAGAAGGGGCCACCAGTCTTCATACTGGTTGGCCAACCAATCAGCAGAGCCCATTGTTGATAGAAAAAAAAATTTTCTGGCAAAGTGAATAACTCTAAAGTTGTGGGTTGCATCCCACCAAGTCATAAATATTAGGCTGAGGTATGATATGGCAGCAGACTCTACCCACTGATGTCACCAGTGTGGACCTGAGGAGCATTCTATAACTGACAATATGCTCTTACCAGAATCTCAATTAGAATCAACCACCAGTTTGAGGTGTGGGGCCACTGCATGCCCAAACTGGCCTCTGCTAACTAGGATTTTGTAGGGAGATTAGCATAGATTATCTGTGGTCAAAGCGACGGTGTAAAGGGGTTTCTTTGTAAATGGGGCGTTCTGGAACTGATTATTCACAGAAAAACAAATGCTAAGTATAATATTATAAATAATTATAAAAAATCAAGTGGAAACGTGAAAGGGCCTTTATTCTAATGGAAATAAATGAGGATATAGTTGAGGAAAGGGGGAACACATTCCTAACTGATAAATAGTCGCCCAGAAGAAGAAAAGTGGATTAATAATATTAGGCATAGAAGCCTAAAAAATTCAAGCATCTTAATAGCCTGTTAGCTGGTAGATCAGGAGCCAAAATATAAGAAAATCCGCTATAAATATCTTAAATTATTTAAATAGCACTGACTTGATAATTAGGTCTTGTCAAGCTATGGGATTGCAACTGTCAGCATAGCAAATTCCTATATCCTAGCCATAGGAAATTCCATGTTTAATCACCAATGGTTACATCACCCCCTCAAAAACAAAAATTCTGATGTACATAACCAGGATTGCTAAGATAGGAAATTACAATCAAGCAATTTTATAGGTGAGTAATTTTTTTGTGAAAGGGTAGCTTGTATAAAATCATTTAGTAACCCAGGGGTCATGGAAGGCATCTACGTTTCCCCTAGAGGTCACCTGGCAGGCGCAATAGGCCCCAACCACTAGCATTCTAAACAACCACTGCCAAAATCCCCATACTATCTACTGAAAAGCCAACAAAACAGCAAAGAAGACTCAAGAGCCCATGGTAATACTTGGACATCGCCATAGCACCATTTTGAAATCTTCCTGGTAAGCACAACCTGCCAAGAAAATGGATACTGAAAATTTTTAACTGAAAAGATTCCCAAGACCTCTCTCATCATAACGCTAAACCAGCATAATAATGAAGAGTTGCCTTAATCCATAGTGTTAAAACTGACGCTGGGGAGTCATACTTTATGGTCTATGTAATGAACAGAACCGCTCAGATTCTGTTTTCAAAATGCCTTACATTTCAAACCACTAATTTATGCAGAAATAAGTCCAGCACCAAGTTGGATGACAGTGGTAAGCTGTTAAAATTAGATGCTAACAGCTCATCTTGAATCTCTACATTTAAAGAATGATGAATGTGGAAATAGAATGACAGGTAAGTGAGGTTGCTGACCACAAAGTACCCTTTTATTTTAGTTAACATAATAAAAGTGGCGATTGAGGTGATTCTAGGCATTTCTCTGGCATTATGAACATATAAAGAAAACAGAGTAACTTTGGAGGACCAATGACTTAAAATGCTTAAGGTTTTGTCCATGCAATAAAACCTTGTTGCGCTGAAGAAATCCAGTTAAAGCACGGGTAATAAACGTCCAAGGAGACTCAAAATTCTAAAATGAGGTTTGTAATGGTGTGGGATAATACTTTTAAGGTTGACCTTCAGGGAGCTCCCCAAGCCATACTGTTAAATCTGAGGATTGCTTGCTTGATAGATAAAATTCAGCACATATATTCAGGAAAAGTTTGGCCAAAGATCCTCAATTTTTACCTAATGTTTTATAGTATATTGGCTATTCAGAAGCTCACTAGGGTTATTTTAAATAAATAAGCCTCTTCTGGTCAATTTGTGTTAATTTTCCCCTATATTTTTGGGACTTCTACTGAAGCGGGCAAAAATACAAGCAGGAGATTTCTGCCCTAGCAACTTGCCAACAGTCTTAATATGAACCATTTTAGTTAAAAACCAGATAAAGAAAAATATAAGAAATATTTTTTATTATATTTTTTTATTTAAATCTTAATTGATTAAATTTCATGGCGATTATCTTTTCATTAGGCCAGGCGCCAGTCATATACCTCTAGGACGTCTCCTGGACACACTTCAAGCACGCAACTTCCTTTGATATTATTTTCCACTCATTTTGTTTCTTGAACTGATATGACCAATACCTTTTACTAGGACTGTTAGTGGCAAAATATTCTCGAAATTGGAAAGTTTCATGTACAAAATTCACATCTAAAATGTGAAAAAATTTCCTAAGATAAGCATGCTTTGAGTTTCATCATACATCTGATAAAAACAACTTCTAATAAAATTTGTATCAGTTTAAAATAGATAATGTACCCCTTATTGGGACGTTGCAGGCTTCTCAATAGCACTAAGTACTCCCATTCAGGCTGTACATTTGCAAGTGCTAGCAAGTTTCATCATACAGCTGATGAAATAAGACGACTGGTAAAATTTGGAATTGATAGAGATTATTGATGCGCCTGTTGAATTTAACCTAATTTGGATAAAGCAGTGTCCTGTGGTTTCCCCTTTAAGTATAATTGATTTTGGACTATTTTATATATTATTAATGTATTAATCCAGCTGTGCGTGGTGCACCATTGATCCCAATCCTATTTATTCCATTGTGCAGTGCACCAATGTTTTCAGTTCAAATGGCATCTAAACTCATTTAATTTCATTCCTTATATCAAAATTGAGTTGTTTGACTTAAAACTAAAATAAATACCAATTAGGCATAATTATTATTTTGAAAATGCTAAAATTTAACAAAGTTGATATCTCATTTATTATTGATTTTATCAGATCTGATAATCAATATCTTCAGTTATCTGATAGAAAAAATCCTATTGATTATTTGATATGAAGATCTAATTATATTATAAATAGCCCTAAGTATTTTGAATAAAAGTAAATTTCCTTGCAGTCCTATCTACTCTTTGAAGTTCATTTTGGAATATTTACATTTGGATTTCAGTGCAAAATCCAACAACTATTATATTCAGCCCATGGGAACCTCTGAACCATCGCCAACTGGTTAGGTTCCAACAATAGAGAGTTTATTTGGACCTCTGAACCTCTAATAAGGGTTAAGCCCTATATTATTTATATATTGGGTTTCACTGAAAAATCCACATCTATCCAACCACTTAAGTGAGCTTCAAAAGACCTGAATCAATTTATTATCAGATTTAGTGTGAATTCCAACATCACCTTTTATAAGGACGTTGGTAGCCTCTCAATAGCACTAGGGATTCCCATTTGAGCTTTCCATGAAAAGTGCTATCAAGTTTCGTTATATAGCTGACAAAAATAAGATTATTTAAAAATTGGCATTGATTGAGCTTAATGACATACCCCTAATTGGGACGTTGGTAGCCTTTTTATATTATGTGATATTATGCATGGTTATTTGGCCCTTGTTGCCAGGTTAATTTTGGAATAAGTGGCCAGATCTGATAATGTTTAAAGGGTATATTGTCAGGGTAATTGTCCTGAATTGATGGTGTTTGAAGGTTTTATTTTGAGTCAAACACCAGAATTTGAAAATTTTTTCTACTTGACTTGGACAAAGAAGCCCTGAGATTTCAGATTATCCTGCATCAAGTGTCAACAAACAGCTTTGGTCTTCAGCATGAATTGCTGACAGATATAAGGTTGCACTCCATAGTGTTTAGGTCAGCCCAAATGCTGATGTATTGGGAGCTGTAACACCTCCACTCCTTGAGAGTGAACATTAGCTATCAATTATATGTGATATAAAAAAGTAAACAAGGTGGGTCAAACTTGAGACATATATACCACGTCAAGTTTTTTAACCTGTGCTGGTTTCAAACCTGTTTTAATCAAAGCCTGACCCAGAGTGGTGCAGGAACCATACCGCTATGCTATCCACTCCTCAGTTAGATGTGATATATGTTTTTAATATTTTAGTATTCATAATTTTCTTTTTATCATTCTAATATACTTTTACTTTTATTTTTTTATATTTTTTAAATATTACAATACTAATAATTTATATGTTTTTTCTATCTTAATCAGCCATTTTCTTGAACCTTTGTGTAAACTTAAAGTGGAAACATAATTATATATGGCCTGTCCCAACATCCTTGATTGTATAAGTGAATTGGGATGTCTTCTCAATAGTTCCAAATGGGCCACCCCATATATGATCTAATTCTTGTATACGGCTATATATTTATATGTTGCTTAAACCTTATTGCTTAATTTGAGTTGACCAGAATGAAGCGTTTTTAAATGTCCTTTTCATATTGAGCCTTTGATATGCTTGTGGGAATGAACCCAACAATATCAAACAGTATGATATGGCATGCAAATCTGGGCCAAACAAATAGTAAAATGTGCATTTTTGGAGTGATTTTTTTGCCTTCAACGGCCTTGTAAAGTGCCGCGTTTTCAATATTGCAATTTGGTGTAAGGCCAATAATAATCTTTAGACAGATTTTGGCTCATCTTGGTACTTTCTACTGATCATCTTTTTAACAAGTTTTTCAGAGGCTAAACTGAGTTTAGTGATAGTGGGCAATCAGGACAGGAAACTAGCGCTCTGATGCTTTACTACATGCAATGCTGATTGTTTAATTGTAGGCTTGAAGCTTCAACGCCTGGCAGCCTAATTGGCCCTCTGGCTCCCTCAAGTTGTTCAAATATCTTAGGGACGTATAAATTAACAAATCTTGAGGTGAGTTCCATGATGAAACACCAAAAATGCTTGCAAGCATCTCTGACCGTCAAACATTCATGTTATTCCACAGTACAATTTCTCTCATAAACGGTTAAGGTCTGATCAGTGAAGGCAACTTTGTGTTCTTCATCGTCCTAATATACCTGAGGTAATACAGCTCCCAATGTCATGAGTGATGCATCAGTATGAATAATAAATTCATGGTTAAAATCTGGATATTGTACATTTGGGCAAACACTAGTGCCAATTGAAGCTGATCTAACTCTTCTTGACAAGTTAAATTTCAGTCAAGTTTGACTAAGTCTTTATGCAGATGAAAAAATGGATCCCCAGGCTGTGCGAAAATTGAAAATAAAATTGGAATATTGGCCAAGCATTCCTAGGGGATTTTATTATCACACTTTGATTTGGACTGTTTTTTTTTTTGGGTAAGGCATCTAACTTAGATGGTTAGAGTCAAATACCTTCCTTATTAATTATGACTCATCAGACTCCAGGTGAACCTTCACAATTACAGATGCAATTTTATTTTTGTTCATTTTCATTGTAGCCTGATTTAACAGTGGTTATAGTGGTATCTCTCTCACATCAGAATGGCGCACAGGACAGCCATGAAAAATATCTTGTGTGTGCTTTAAATCTTCCATAAGTGAAATTGATATACCCTGAGACTTGGGCTTTATACCAGTTTTCTTCACCACTGCTTAAGTTTTCTTCTGGTTTATCCAGTTCAGAATGATTATTTGGTTCCAACATAATGAAGATTGTACCTCCACTTAATTGTGAATTATTTTGTGTGGAAGGAGGAGAATTTCTGGTATTTAAATGGACATAAAGGTCCATATAAACACTTTTATGTCCGATCTGAAAGAGTTAATTAGAGCCCTTATTTTTAAGGTGGATATGCTTTGGCTTCTTTATATTGAATAAAAACATCAGGTATGGTTCCCGTCAAGAGTGTATTCAGTTTTGGGTGAGCACCACTTGTTATAATCTCAAGATTTCTCGCTTGATAAAAAATTCTGCACATATATTTAGCAAGGAGTTTATTCAAAGATCCTCAATATTTAGCCAGTGTCTTACAGTATATTGACCTTTTGGAAGCTCACTAGGCTTATGTGAATACATACGATTCTTCTGGTCAATTTGGGTTAATTTTACCTCTACAAATTTGGGAACTTCTACTGAGGCAGGCAACAATACATGATGGATCTTTCTATCCTAATAGCTTGCTGACACTTTCAATAGGAACCACCTTTTATTAAACCAGATAAAAAGAACTAAACGGTTATATCTTTTATTATATTTTAACTGAGACCTTGATTGATGATCTAATTTTGATGATGATCTTTTCATTAGGCCAGGCGCCAGTCATATACCTCTAGGGCATCTACTGGCCACAATTTAAGCATGCAACTCCCACAGATATTATTTTGCACCTTAGTTTGTCCTTTGAACTAATATGACCATAGCCTTTTACTAAGACTATTGGTAGCAAAATACTCTCAAAATTGGGAGAGTTTCAGGTACAAAAATCACAGCTTAAATGTGAAAATTTTCATAAGGTCAGCCTAATTTGAGTTTCGTCATTCAGCTGACAAAGTACAACTTTGGGACAAAATTTGCATCAATTTAAACTAGATGATGTACCCCTAATTGGGACGTCGCCAGGCCTCTCATTAGCACTAGGTTCTCCCATTTGGGCTGTCCATGTGCAAGTGCTATCATTTTATCATAAAACTGATTAAAAATACTTATTGGGAAAAACTAGAATTGATAAGGCTTAAAGATGTACCCCTGATTGGGATGTCAGTAGACTCTTGCTGCAATAGTACTCCCATTCAGGTTATTCATTTCAAAGTGCTATCAGATTTTATCATACAGCTTGATGAGATAAGATTTCTGGAAAAATTTGGGATTAATAATGATATAATGCACCTTTGTTAAGACGCTGGTAGCCTCTCAATAGCACTAGGTCCTCCCATTTGAGCTGTCCATTTAAAAAAATGACATTGAGTTTCATCATATGGCTGACAAAATATGATTATTGACAAAAATTAGAATTGATTCAGCTTAATGACATACCCCTAATTGGGACGTTTGTAGCCTTTTTATAATAAGTGATGTTATGCATGGTTAATCGTCCTTAATTGCCAGTTTATTGTTGGTTTAAGCGGCCAGATCTGATAGTATCAAAGGGTAAATTGTCAGAAAATTGGCCTGAGTTTTTGGTGTTTATGAGGGTTAATCTTCTAATAAAACATTATAATTTGACACATATTATGGCTAAAAAAGCATAAAGGGTAGCTTAGGAGGGGTAAAAACCTTGTGATAAAGTGACCATAGTCAGAAATCCCCCAGGAATTTTTACTTGGGATTCAGAATCCAAATTTAAGTCAAAATTATGACAATCAGAAAACCCTATCATCACATTACCCCCTGCTTGAGAAGCCCCCAAAAAGGAGCTTTAAGACAAGATGCCGCCACCATGATGGCTTCTTAATTAGAGTTGCCCCAGGCCCAAAGAAATCTACCCATAATATATTCTAGATCCCTCAAGGTGAGGGAAACACAATGAGAGCGATTCAGAACTCAGCTGCTGGAATCAGCCCACCTGATGCAGGGGAGCACGCCTGGCACTTGGCTGGGATGCGCTAATAAGGGGGCGTGGTCCAGCATGGCCATGCAGTTTTCCCCACACAAAGTGGGCTATACAATAGGTGAGGGAATCTGATGGTCCATGTTCTATCAGTGTCTCCATCCCTTGTGAGGGGAGGCTACATCATATAAACGCCCACCATCAACTTTGTTCCAGGATTGGCCATCAGTCACTGACTCTCTACGGTGATGTTTTCTCACAACTGGGACCCAAGGTGACAATAAGGACAAGTGAGTTGAAATCAGATTTGGGCTTGAAAAGGGATGAGTTCAGAATTATGTAGCAAACAGAACAACCCAGGTTCCTTTCACCAGATGACTTAGGTTCAGCACCACTAATTTACGCCAGATTAACTCTAACACCAAGATGGACTGAATAGTTAATCATTTAAGGTTGGATGTTAATAACTCATCTTTAACCTCTAAAATCCAGGGAAATCTCAAACACATAAAGGAACGACAGGCAAGTGAGGATGAAAATTCCCCAAAATAAATCCTTTATTTAATTATAACATAAGAAAGTAGTGATAGAGGTGATTTATGGCATTTCTATTTTATTGCAATCATGACAAGTAAAAGACAGAGCAACTGGGGAGGGCCAATGCCCTAAAAAAACAAGGTTTTGTTCATGAAACAAAACCTTGTCACACTACGGAATTCCAGGTAAGGCATGGGCCTAAATGGCCAAGGAAACTCAAAATTCTGAACTGAGAATCAGAATGGTTTGGGCTCATCCTTTTTTCAGTCGCCCTTAGAGAAGCCCCCATGCCATACTTTAGGCTCCTTGAATTCTTAAGAATAGCTCAGGAGGGGCACAGCCCTTGTGCTGAGCTGACCTCAACCATTAATCCCCTCAGGAGTCTTAACTTGTTGACAGTATCTGAATTCTGAGTCAAAGATTCAATAATCATGAAACCCATATTATCACTGTTCAATGACTTTAAACTCCTAAACAACAAGATACCATTTGAGGACAGTAACCTAGATATAAAGGACAAAATAAAATTTTATTAGCAGTAATAAGCTTCTTATTGAAAAATCAAGGAGCATATTGTAGTATTTAGTACTGCCAGTGGCTCAGAGGTTGACTAAGTTTCTTTGATGAAGACTTAGTTCAGCTACATCCAGAAAAAGATACTCCTCCAGATGACAATCCTACTCATATATGACCTTATCAATCTCAAAGATATTATTGGTTCAATTTGTGACCACCAAGCAGCACTTAGGACTGGGAAACTAATGATTAATTACAAATTGGGCCAGGGAAGCAAACTCTTAAGGCTCATAACAGTTCCATAAAAGTAGTATTATGCTGATTGTTATCAAAATTCTGACAAATGACCATAGTAACGATAAGGACCCTATTACTAACTGTTTTATGTAAGTCAGTGCAAAGTTGGATATTAAATAAAAAATAATATAAAGGGTGATATGACAACTGAGCCTTGGGGTTAGTGATCATTTGATTAAGGAAGCAACAATTGCACCAGCTAAAAATAAAGGAGTCTTTCTTCTGTCATACTACCTAGTGAATAAAGAGCCCAAAAGTTTTACCAATTTAAATTAATACAACTTTCACAACTACTTAAAGTCAGGGGTCTCAAGGAGAGATATAATATACACATAATTGAACCCATCATCTAACTATTAGCTAAAATACTTAATAAAAGAGCATTGTAACCGCTCAAAGTCACTTTTGAGCGATTTTAAATTGGAATTTTATTTATCCACAGCCGTCTGCCCAAGCCTATTCTGTGATGTCCTTGGCTCCGCCATCTACCACCCCAGTGTGGGGCAGCGGTGCACCCCCACCTAGCATTTTCCGCCCAGTGGGCAAGCGCGTTTGGATGGGCTCAAACAGCCCACCCACTGCTTCCAGCCGTTTTGTCCCCCCATGGGACTTAGCGCTCCACCTGGCGCACGTCCACCCTTCTCGCCCCCATCCTCTCGCCCTCCCTCGCTCCGCCATTCACTATTGCCTCAGAGTGGACTATGGGCGTTTGTTCCCATATGCCAATAAGGCAATTATTGACCTAGCCACTGCGGCCTTTGCGCCAGCTGGCTTTATAGACTTCCACCCTTTTAAGGGCTACTTTGATGTTGGGTTCCAATCTGAGGACGCTGAAGCGGCAGCACAACTCCTCTAATTTATAAAAAAAACCCCATTCCCACAACCCATACTCAACTCCCTTCAGACAACATGCTGGTGGTATCCTTTGCAAATCTCCCATCCCACCTTCCACCCCAGGTTTTGTATGTTCAGTTGGTCGCGGGGCTTATGGCTTATGGCACTCAGACCAACCTCATCTTTGCCATTCCATCTGGTGCAGAGCGCCTTGCTGCTCCTCATGCAACAGCCACCATCATCCCACATCACCCTGCCATAGCCCAACAAATCCCACCCCGCGCTAGTGTGGCTGCAGCACCTGATCATTTCTTTTGGGCTCCGGGTCAATAATGGTAGGCAGATTTGTTCCCTCTGCTTTGGCCTCAACCATGAAATAAAAGCGTGCCCTCAGGCCAATTCCGCTGCTGCGGCTTCTGAGCCCCCCTCTGGAGGTTCAGTATGGGGTGCTTTGCTGCCCCCTCCCACCCTCCAATCTCGTTCAGTGGGCCTTCATGGAAAATCAGCCCCCCCAAAACCTCCAGCCTCACTCTCCCACCTAAATCCACCCCACCCAATCAGAGCAATGCTTGGACCACCATTGGCACCCAAGCATCCGCCAATTCGCACAATCCCACCCACCTGAATTTGAACGCCAATATTCCAGTGAACCAAAAACCCATAGGATCTATTGGCTGAGACTGACAAATCAGGTAATGTCCTCATTATTAAGCATACAGGTCAACCTCTCTGCCAATTTGATTATGGTCAGGCAGAATTTTTCCTTCCTGACTTTGATGAAACCCCTACCCCTCGCCATTTCGCTCCTCTTCCCAATACAGCCCCCTTCCAAAGTGACCACCAGCTCGCCTTAGCTGTGGTGGCCTCTCCTCAGTTCCCAAAACTACGCACCACAGTGGCCCAGTCAGTGGCTCAGTTCCAGCATGGCCTGCCCACCCTCTTCTTCCCCCCAACTTCTCTGAATCTGCCTGCAGTGACATCTCAAAACTATTTGATGATGCTGAAGTTGCTGTTATGAATGTCGCAATGCTTGCTTCATTCACCCCTCAGCCAAAATCACCCTCCACAGTATCTCCCTTTTCACTCAACTTCCTGAAGCCCGCAAAGAAGCTGAAATTCTCCTCGCAGCTTTTGTTGAATCACTTTCCCGTCATTATCTTGATGAGGAAGTGGAAAACTCTTACTACGCTGACCTCCACCCCCACTATGCGGATGCCCCAACGCCCTGGCTCTCTGCTCTGGTCCAGTACTGTAATTAACATCCCATGATTGGGGTGGGTCTTTCTGAAAACCAACTCCCCAACCCCTCCTCACCCTCTGCCATGGTTGGTTAGCAGTTTCTGCTTCCCACTTGGTTAGTAAATTTATTTTGTCATTTTGGGTGTTGTGATTTGGTACTGTCCGTCCCCTGGTCAGTGTACCTCAAATAAAGTCTAAAATACTAAATAAAGTACATACTACTAGTATATAACTGATGGTTGGTCAAATCAATTATAATATTTCCCCCACTTGACCAAACATCAGAAAAAAAGATTAATAGGGTCAACTACATCACTGAGAGCTAGGGGACAATAGGTTAGAACGCTGCTGATACTTATTGAGGGACTTAGAGTGCACCCAGTTAATAAGGTGCCCTTTAACGGGATCTTTCAGAATATAGGCATCCATAGTTTTCTTCCCAATAATCTCAAAAGGCCTTTCTATATGTGCTCCAGATTGCTAGTCCATCTAATCCCATGGTTACTGTAACACAATACTAAATACCCTACTATGATGTGGGGGTAAAGGCTGCCAGTCTTTGATTTTGTGTTACCAAGACCTTACTTTCTGAGCCAACACATTGGATTATGCTTCAGCCTGTAGTTGAATCAAAGTCTACATCAGCATCTCCAAATAGATAACAGGACTCACATTTTTTGATTGACACAACAATATAAATCAGGGGAAGCATTGGTTGCTTCTCATAAAGTAATACAAATGGGGAGTGCCTTGTGACCAAGTTTAAAGAGATAATATAACAAAAACAGCGGAAGGCAAAAAAGGATCCATCTGGACGCCTTGGACATATTTTATGTAGAATTCCAATTAGGGTACTATTTACATATTCCACAGTACAATTGGTCTCAGAATAATAGGGTTTAGATAAAACCCTATATACCCAACAAGATGTTGAGCTTAGAAATAATCTGGGATATAAAGTTAATCCTATTATCTAACAAAAAAACTGGGGAATCCATGTTAATTTTATTTATATTCTCCAGAATAAGCTTGGCAGTGGTCGTAGTGATCAGGCCTTTACCTGCTTTAATCTCCACCCATTTAATGAGTTTATAAATTTGCCAAAATAATGTACTTATATTGACCAAAAGCACTAGATAGAGGGATCCCACGCTGTTAGGAATGGTGTGCCAGGAAAAGTTGGGGTTATCCAATTGACAATAGGTGCCTTTTGGTAAGGGCCGTCTACTTGACATTCCCTACAACAGCAGAGGCTCTCATGAATTTCAAGATGCATAGACCAATAGTGTGCTCTTCAACAGCTCAAGCATTTTCTTAAAATCTAATGCCCCATCGCCTTGTGGGCCCCAATAATAATATCAGTATGCTCTGTTGGTCAGGATATCCAAAATTGTTGCACTGGTGAATTAATAAAAGTAACCATTTTGACAACATTGTTTTTCTTAAGCTCTCTAAGAAGCGCTGAAATCCCACTGAATCGCACACAAATTTCAGGTTAGTATTTTATTGATCAAAGTATTGGCCACATTAGCTGCAAAGGCCATAGTGTGCATGAAATTTAGAACTTTGGTTTTATGATGCTTTACACTAGGGTGGTGCTGAATTTTGTAATTGTAGGCTTGTAATTTCAAAGCCTATTATGTCAGCCGCCCCTCCCGCTCCTTCAAATTCTGTAACCATCTTAGGGAGGCTTATTTGTTTACTGCAGTGAAGTGATTTTTCGTGGATGTAAGCCCAAAATTGTTTTAAAGCATAGATGACCACCAGGCACTCCTTTTCAGTTATCAGATAATTACTTTCATGGATTTCCAATATTCATCTGAAGTAAGCCATGGGGTGCTCAATTCTATCCAAACTGAATTTTGATAACACCTCAATGGTGGTGAGAGAAGCGTTTGTGTAGAAATAATGGTTTAGAAAAATTAGTGTACATCAATAGTGGTGCTCGGGTATGGTAAAGCCTGAGATTATCAGAGGCTAATTGACAGTTCCCAGTCCACTCAAAAGGTAGTCCATTCTTTAATAAATTAAATAAAGCCTCACCAATTTTACTGAATTTCATATTAATCATCAGAAAAAACCAATCATTTTAAGGAAACACTTGAACGTTGCGCTTACTACTCAGTCATGCCATGCTTTCAATAACATCAACCTTTGTTGGCTGGGGCTGCAAGCCATGTTATTAATGATAAACCACATATCTTACAGCTGCTTTAAGAGATAAGATACACTCATAGGGCTTGATCTTAAGATCAACATTGGCTAGGCGATGGAAAACTTTTTTTTGATGTAGATTATCAATGAACATTCTGGAGAAAACTTAGATATCATAAATAAACTAGAGCACAGAAATTTTTTATATTGCCTAGTATATTATTAATAGTCATCTGAAAGTTTAAAGGGACATTACACAGCCCTGTGGCATTCTAGTAGGTTGGTAGAGCCCCTGGGACGTAATAATGATGCATTTTCTGTTCCTTTTTGGCCAACTTTATCTGCCAATAGCCAGAAATCAAATCCATGGTCTAAAAATTTGTGCGCCACCCAAGTGTTCTAGTGCATTATCAATCTGTGGTAAATGATAGGGATTATTTTTAAAAATATTGTTACGCTTTTACTAGTCTATTACCACCCAAATTGCCCATTCTTTTATCCTGATAATTAATAATGAGGAGGCAAAAGGACCCTTTGAGGGCACTAAGTTCCCATGTTGCACTATCTGAGCACAATTCTGCATAAAACACTTTTTCCGCTCCCTAAACATCTAATTGGATGGAGAAAATTGATATAATTACTGGAATTGTTATAGTGTAGCACATCATGTGCATAACCCAAATCTCAGTTATCTTTTGCTGCATAACGCCGTACTATTTGAAAAGCCAGCGCTTGAATCTTCTCCTCTTCAGTAAAAACTGAGAGGCTGTCCTGTGGTTATAAAGATCAAACAGATTTATTGGTATTGTCACTAAGGACTAGTTCATCAAGGTGACAGAATTATAAGTTTTCTGGACTCCTTTGACAGCTAACAGCTGTACAAAAACAACAATCTGATGTTGTTTATCTGAATAGGTTACATATAGAGATTATTTAATAATACCAATTTAGTAATGGTTGGGAAGGGTAATCCCAGGCGCAGAAACATGTTCCAAATTGGGACAACAAAGCGGCGTGAATATTACACTATATAAACCTAGGGGATTTCAAAATATATTTTGGTCCCCATGATAAGTTGATGGCTTACCAGAATGGTTAGTATACTATCAGCATGTAGCAAGATAACCTTTGATTCCACAATCTGATTAGGTAACCACCGGGTATGGCCACACAGACCCTGATAATCAATTGACATTATGTAACCCTTGAACGCAAGGTCACCAGACCCATGATTGCAAGGCCAGGGATTCATCCTATTTATTACAAAAAAGAGGAAGAGTTTGTATATGGGCTTCTCAAATGTATAGCTTCACATTGGCTCTGAATACGCAATTCATTATAAATAAGGTCCAAATCAAAAACAGTCATAGTTTAGATTTTGAGAAAATGATGGCAGAAGCGATTATTACCAGTGATCTGAACTGCATATGGCATATACTGTATGCTCCTTCAGAGGTTGTGGTCTAGGGGCCTTCAGTCCAGTAGACTTTTTAATAATCTTTGTCTTGAGAAAGCCCCGTTTCTTCACAAGTTTAGCGGACACAGTATAAATAAGTGACCTACTGTCTACACTAGCTCAGACTTTGAGCTTATTTGGTGTGATACCAATATAGATACACTCCAGAAAATAAGTGTCAGAAGAATTTATGGTATGGACATTTACCAAGAACGCTTGATATAAATAATTTTAACTTTTCTATCTAATTATGGGCTAGATTCCTTCACAACTTAAATGGTAGCGCCAATTAGACCCCGTCCAATTTGAGTTTAATATCAGTGAAAGCTGGAAGCTCTTGTCTTCTTATTGTTGAACAAGTAGCTTCACTATAGCTTTCAATTCTAACCCAGCCTTTCATTCTTTCAATGAGTGGTTGGTTATTTATACCCTATCATTTGCTAAACTCTGTTGATCTGCCAGAGGCAGGTCAACATTGTCAGACATAATGTTGGGATTTTTTCTCACCTCCCAGCCGTCTAGATTACCATGGGTTGATAGGGGATAATTCCCTATAGCGAGTGTTTTGGATATCAGTTGTCCCCAATATTGGATTGATAATGTTTGGGGATTTTAGGTTCTTCTGCTGGTTCAGAGCCATCAGGAATTGACCTTGATGAATGCTCAAGATCTTGTCGGGCAGAGTTGCTAACAAAATGGGGGGCATCTGATAGTTGAGCTTTGAATAAATATCAGGTGTACCATTGGGATTAATTGGTTTTCATCACCAACCAATTGGGAATTTAAGGAGCAAGTTGAGAGGGGAGTGATGCCACCTGCAACTAGAAAATCAATCAGTTGGTTCATGACTTTCCATAGTAGGTAACAAGTCCCATTACCTTGGCAGGTCACTTGCCTAATATGGTTGGTTCGCTGGGATTAAGTAGAAAACGTTAGGAACATGTTTTCTGACTCTTTCCGTTTTAGGTCTTGAGGATGTCCAATAATGGAATCATAACCAGGATGGGGAAGATTATTGTTGATGAAACTATGAAGGAAATATGATGGCAACGGCTGTAATTTCATGGCTGATGTGCCAACCAAGGATTGAACGCCGAATTTCCCCTATATTCCCCTGATAATTCTCTAATAAAAATTCAAAACTCAAAACTCAGACTCAACCTTAGCAGATCCATAATTAGTTTTAGTACTATTCATCTTCAGGAAAATTATTGTTGTGTGCTTTTATTGGGGGCTCTTTAGAAGGATAAAGAGTAAGGATTGAGGATCCTAAGAAGAGAAGCTGAGCTGAGACAGGAATTGATGCCAACTTTATGTCACCAGAGGAAAAGCTTTAAACTAGGGATATAAGCGTGGATCAAGTTAGGCGGATAAGTGAATAAATCTCTACTGAGCACATCTAGAGTATATCAAGGAGGAATACAGTCAAGCGTTGGACCAACATTGGTTATCTATTCAACTACATATAATAGTCTTCATATTATTATCAATCCTATATCATATATCATCAGACAACATGAAGAGTGCTCAAACTGAACCTGTGCAGTTCTCAATTAGGGGTTATTATTTGTGAATGAGCAGCAAAGCGCCTAAATTTAACAATTGGTGCTCACTAAACGGGTTGTAGTTGAGTAAGATCCACTAGGACAAGAAGTATACAATGATGAGTTAATAAAACTCTGGATGGAGTTGGTAACCGTCAATAAGAACGCCTTGAATTCTGAAGATTATTGAAAATTTTCTGCCTTGGAGGAGAGAGTTACCAAGATCAAGGAAAGAGTCAAAGTCTTCTCAAAATTTTGGCAATGAGTTGTTAGAAAAAGTAATGTTATTAAAGAGAAATAAAGGAGATTTGTTTTAGAAGTTTTAATTCTGAAAACAGAATGTGAAGCAGATCGCGTTTGATTACAGGTATTCAGCGCAGATATAGAGCAGCTTATTAAGCAAGTCAAAGAGTTGAGTACTCATAAATGTGAATGTGAGCCCTATGCAGTGACTGACGGCAAAGATAGGACACCAAGAACTCCAGTTGGGAAGTCGACTATTCCACAAAATATGCTGACTGCATTCACAGCTATTTTGGAGATAATTCTCAAAATCTTCCTCAAGAAAGTCAAGTAGCCAAACTAAGAGTGGTGGCTAGTGAAACTATGGATTTAATTAGAGCGACGCCAAGATTACCTATTTTCTATTGGGATAACGCCCCTGCATTTTTAAAATTAGTTTGACATAACAATGTTCAAGTATGTCAATCATCAAAAGGCTTTGACAGTGATGAACTGTTTATAAACTAATTGTCAGAACCTGATGTTAACCCATCTAGAGGGGAACAGCTGGTCATACTCAGATGCCAAGGCAGTCATAATGAAAGAAGATGGAAGTCCCACGCGCATGTCAAAGCACAAGAAAGGTTTCTTGAGAATCCAACTTAAGTAAGATTATTCCTTACCGAGCTTTGCAATCATTTCTACCAAGAATCGCAGATTTTGGTTTGAGAAAAAGTACTAGAGGATTTTGAAGCATGGCTCACATTGCAAGCAGCCCTTGGGCCCTATTGCAATTTACATCAAATGATCTTTTCCATGTTTGCCATCAAGTTTACCACCTCACAGATTGTGGATCAATTGAAGATATTAGGTGATACATTTGATGCTCCAAATAGAAGTTTCAAACTGAGCCCAGTATAAAATTCAAATCCTACAAAGACTGAGGGCGCTAAGGAGTCTAATAATTGAGCTGTGCTGTGAAATAAGCTTAAAGAAAACAAGAGGATCAATAAGAAAGAAAAATGCTGTTTCCAGTGTGGAAGAAGAGGACACTTTGCTGTTCACTTCAAGAAGCCTAAGGAACAGATAAATGTGGTCCAGGTGAAAGAGTCCAAACCCGCACAGGAGTCAGGAAAAGGCCCACGACCTAGACAGGAACAATATAGAGCTGTGGAAAAACCCGTTCCCCCTGATATAATGCATGAATAAATTGATGTTAGTAATCTGTTCGTTGATGATGATGTGCAGGATCAACTATATCAAGTGGTCAATTTAGATGTTAATGCATTAACAAGATCCGGAGCAAAGGGGATTACCCCAAAATAATCAAGGAAGTTGCTTGGCCATATTTTGACTACTGGTGGACAAGATTTGAGCTGCAGATTCTCCAGAAGAATTGAAAGAGGAAAATTTGATGAGTCAAACCTGTCTTTCTTCTTTAGTGCGATTAAGGAATCATTTCCTGATCTATTGGCGCAAATAATTCTCACTTACAATTTGGCAAATAATGTCGCTATACAATCAGTAAATATGAGTTTATAATACTCCAAGTGTACATATATAGATATACTAGTTAATCAAGTACAGGTGTGGGCAATAGTTGGCAATGGAGTGCCTATCAATATTGTCTTAACCAAGCTGGTGAATAAGATGAGGATCTCGCCTGATTTAGAACAAAAGAAAGAGTATGGGACCGCTGGGCCATATAACCATCTCATATGGAGTTTATAGCACTCTGCCACTCTGATTTGGATCTTTAGTGGTATCAAGCCCAGCAATAGTTTTGGCCAACTAAAGCTATGATATTATGATCCAAATGAAGTTTCTATGAAAGTACAGAGTTAAATGTAACTTAAAAGATAATTTGTTGACCAGATTAGGTCAGACATTATTACTGGTTTATCAGAAAGATGGGGAAGCTCCACTGACCAGGAGGTATAACTTAATTAATCTAATCTACAATGATGACATTGTCCTGATTTGTTATCAATTAGTTGGCCAGAAGCGATGAGAAATGTCAATGGAAATCCTGAAAAATCAGGGAATTCTGATGAGGATCAAGAGTTCAAGAACCATACCGCCAAGATCACAGATCATAGTTGACATAGGGTTGATATTAGAGATACCTGGACTATTGTTAGAGAAGTTATAAGCCTCTGGAAGAAGTTCAGAGTAGAGCCTTAGGTGACTCTTGGAAAGATTTGCCAGGCTATGGAGAAATTCGAGTTCTGGCGAATTTGAGTGAAAAACTGATGTAGATTGACAAGGACCAGATCATCACGTTTGCTCATCTAATACTGATAGCTGAATTGAGGAAATTAAAAAATTTTAAACACTTAATGAAATGGGATTACCAGCAGGGATGACCAAAAGTATCAATTTATTAGGCTATTGAGAGAAATTCACTGATCTGATGGACAGACAAAAAGAGGAGGTGCAAATATTACTTGACAAATATTAGGAAGTATTTTCTCAGGATGATAACAGTTTGGGATGTTCAAGTAATGTAATCCACAAGGATGACACAGGGGAAAGTTTCTGATAAGAATGAGACCAATTTGACGGTCAAAGGTGGCTGAAAAGGTAGTGGAGGAAGAAATCATTAAACTAATGAAGCATGGGCTTCTATTCTGTTGTCAAGTCCCTGGGAAAGCCGTATACTAATTGTTAAGAAGAAGGATGGATCAATTCAGGTGATGATTAATATTGGATTTTTATATAAGATAACCAAGGAGGATTTGTATCCACTACCACAAATTCACAATGTGCTAGATCAATTGGGAAAAGGAATTAATTCTCCGCAATGGATCTAATATTTGGAGAATGGCAAATCAATTTGACAATGGAGGACCAAAAGAAATGTGCAATCACTACCACGCAGGGGCTATACAACTGACAAAGATGACTCAAGGTCTATGCAATGCACCTGCGACGTTCTAGAGGGCTAAGGACGCCATATTGAATGAACTTAAGTTGTCATACATCCTGCTGTACTTGGACGATATAAATGTGTTCAGTAAGACATTTACTGACCATTTACACCACTTGGAAGAAGTCTTCAAGAGACTGTCCATGGCTAGTTTGAAGACCAAGCTGAGGAAGTGCCACTTCTTCAAGAAAGAATTGGAATATCTGGGATTCATGATCAACTCTATTGGACTGCAGTTGCAAGCACAGAAATTGAAGCAATAGAGCAGATGACTGTTTTTAAATAGTGTCCAAGATATCCAAGTGTTCCTTGGAATGGTTGGATATTACCAAAGATCCATACGGGATTTTGCTGAATTGCCAAGCTCCTGTTTCATTGCTTAAGGATCTGAAAAAAATTTGTTTGGAAAAAAAGAGGCCCAGAGTTCTTTCAATAAATTACGCTGTATTTGATAGATTCTCTGAAATTGAAATATCAAAATATTTGATATATAATTTATAATACAAACCAATGCTTCATTAATGGCGATTGGCGCTATCCTGAGCTAAGTGGATGAACTTGAGGATAAACATCCTGTAGCATATGTGAGCTGGACACTCTCAGCAGCTGAGAGAAATTACACCGTGACTGAACGTGAATGCCTTGCAGTAATTTATGCATGTAAAAAGTTTTGGGTGTATGTTCATGGAATGCACTTTAAGGTGGTAATGGACCACTCTTTGTTGCATTGGCTGCACAATCTGTGGGAACCTGAAGGACAACTGGCCTGATGGCATTAAAGCTACAGACTTATGATTATTAGATAGTCCATCAAGCTGGAGCTTCTCATCAGAATGCAGATGGCTTATTGAGGTTACCAATGTTCTTATTGGTATACCAGCAAGCGGAAGAGCTATTCCAGAGAATAGTTGAAGGAGAAATTAGGAACAAGCCCCAAGAAATCCAAAATTCACTTTGAAAAGCAATGGAAAACACCAAACCCATGGATGAACAAGTTTTTAAGATGATTGATGAAAAACGATTATTATTTCCAAAACTGTTGGACCAAGTAGCTTTTATTCAAGCCGCTTATAAGGTTGTTGGGCATGGAGGCCTACAGAAAACAACCAAACACATTCACTAGTATTATTATTGGGAGTCCATCAACTATGATGTAGCAGATTATCTGGCTTGTTGTGTGGAGTGTCAGTTGCATAAGCCAAACATGAACACAACCAGATACCAACTGGTCCACCCTGGATTTGCCTGGCATACGGTGTCCATTGACATTATTGGATTATTAACTATGAGTACTGGGAGATTCATGTACATCATAGTTGCAATTGACCATATGACAAAATGGATTGAAACAAAGACCCAGAAAAAGCAGAGCTACAAGCACTGCAAGTTTTATCCTGGATTATGTAGTATATTGACATGGATGCACGCAGGTCTTGTTGAGTAAAAATGGAACAAATTTCACGTCCCATGTGATTACGAGATTAAATGAAATAATGGGCATCTGAGGAGTTGTGTATGTAACATATCAGCTGGAGATGAATGGACTGGTAGAACATGTCAATAGAACGCTGGCTGCAATGCTGAGGAAGCTGGTCACAGGGAGAACTTCCGCATGGGGAATGTACCTTAGCTTGGTGATGTCCACGTACAACATAAGTCATCATATGATGACAGGAAAAAATGTTGTCTGAGTTACTATAAGTAAAAAAGGCCGCGTTGACAGCAATTTTGTATTCAGTGGTGGAATCAACGTCAGGGTTGAGTGCTGAGCAGTACTTTATCCAATTGTCAAATATCCTGATCAAGATGCAATCTCAAGCATTCAATATGACTTTAAAGAAAAGAATAAAGGCAAAAACTCTGGATGATAAAAACTGACTGACCTTTATCATAATACCAAATAGGCAAAAGAGTTGCCTATTGAGATATGCATGGTTTTGGGAGAAGAAACAATTTAGATACGTAGTGTTCAGGTCTATTTAAGGTTATTGCGAAGATGGTGATGGACGCCTATTCCATCAAAAATCTCTTGAATGGAAGGATTGTAAATTGAGTCCACGCTAAATATTTAAAGTTTTGGATTGATAAAAAAACGATAAAAAGAGTGTTTCCAAAGGACCGCTGAACCATTTAGATAGTTATGTCCTGATGATTTAATTAATTCTAAGAAAGTACCGCTGAACCAAAATAGATGGTTAAGTCTTAAAAACAAGACCTCTAAACCAAAGAAAACCGGTAGGTTTAAGTATACCTTAGAACCAGTTTGAGGAAATAAAAAAGATGGTAAGTTGAACCAAGTGAATGTCATGTCCCATATAAAAAAGAAGAAAAAAAATAAAAGATTGATAAAAATATAGCGAAAAGGATTATTAAAAATGCACAGAAAAAAGTACATTTTAAAATTTCCATATTGATTGTCCTTGACTTGAGGATGATTCCACCTACGTTGCTTCTTTAAGGAAGGAGGATGTATTGCACTAGGATAAATAAACCATAGAAATTTATGTGAGATTGGATGGTAGCAATGGCTAGACCTACTTGAAGCCAAAGTTCATTAAGCGGAGGCTGATCCCTGTGAGAACATGACTAGGGGAAGTGAGATGAAAATATCAGTACTGCCAAACATGATACCCTGGATCAGAAGGGGAAGCAACAGAACAAGAAGAGGCAGTTGGCAAATAACCTCAAGTAATCCTGATATGGCACCGGAGCCAAAAGATTGGTCTTGAGCCCTTGACAATGGGCTTTGTCAAGAACATTGGACATATGAGCTGGCATTGAGCAAGGGATACTAGGTGGGGGTTGCCAAATTATGCCCCCCTATCAAATCCATCAGGGAAAGGTACCAATGTGATGCACCAGAAATGAGATAGTCATGTAGGGAATGGATGGCATCCTGCAGATGATGACTATGAGCTTCTTGGAGGCAAAAGTAGGATAAGAAATGGAAGCCAGGAGAGGCTGGAAGCTTTGTGGCCCATTTTCAAAGATCTTAGCTGGCAAAGCAAAGAGCATAGTCTGCAACGTCTCAATCTAGATATTTTTGAGACTGGAGGGGCTCAGAGCTATGGATGGAGCATCAGTTGCTTGTGTCCTCAATTCTGCATAGGGTAGTTCTAATTTTTTACGGTTTCTGATGGCTAGTTTGATTGACAGTACATCTGGTTTGTAACACTGGCCAAGTCAGAAAAGGAACTCCAGAAGCAAGTCCAATCCAGTGAGGAATGATCAATTGAGAGAAATGGCATTACTTCAGAAGGTTTTACAATGATTTTAGGATTATCTGTGAATGGAGTAAAATCCAGGAGAGTTTTAGAATCTAACTCAGAAATTTATGAAAGAGGAAGGATTAGTCATTAGTCATTTGAGATGATTGCTAACCTTGTTTTGTCAGGGTTGGATACCATTTCTGGTAATTACACAGAAGGACTGGCCATGGGTAATTGACTGGGAGTATGATTCCTAGGTAAAACATAAATGAGGTTCCATCATGCAGATTGACCTATCAGTTGGAAGAGCTGAACATCCTTGTCAGAATTGCTGTTGAGCAGTTGTTGATACCAAGATTTTGAACTTGGCATATAAAATGAATGAAAGGGGGATGCCAGACTTTTATAATAGTCGACATTATGCACTTAAGAATCAATTAAGCCCTAATTTTAAAGAAATTAATCTCTGATATAATGAGATAAGCTCCAGAGAAGAATTAATAATAATATGAGCCAAGAAGCTATTACAAGAAAATAACAAGAGCAAATATAAATGAGCATTCTTAGTAATACTATGAAATAAACATTGTTGGTAAAAACCTCTTATCAAGATATGAGGAGAGAACTACTTTTCTTTCTCGTTGCAAACACTTTTGCAACCCATTCAATTCAAGACTAAATCTAGTTTGATAATCTCATAGAGGGGATTAGTCTGCGCCCATGTCTGGGAGCAGTTGGGCAAGCAAGGCAAGAGGAGCAGGCAGAAGGCCTGGGCCTCTAACGTTCAAAAACGCCCCGGAGAATCCGGCGGAATAGAAAAAAATCTAAAAAACTGGCAGTCACAATTTCCCCGGAGATACTCGCATGGCAAGCACGATGCAACCAGTACATCAATACGCCACATTCCC
The DNA here is from genome assembly GCA_022478985.1 of Massospora cicadina. Lineage (NCBI taxonomy): Eukaryota > Fungi > Entomophthoromycota > Entomophthoromycetes > Entomophthorales > Entomophthoraceae > Massospora > Massospora cicadina. The sequence continues at coordinate 64,451 of JAKSZP010007951.1, forward strand.
AGCCACTTTCGTCGGTGGAATTCGGAGTCCATGTGTATCTGGACATCCAAAAAATGGCCCTATGGGAAAAATTTTGTGAAGATGTACACAAAATTTTCCCGACTGCGGTGTATGGTGCACCTCACTCAATGTCATGCAGTTGGCTGGACCTAGGTTTTGAAAGCAAATTAGCAGCAGACAAGGCTGCAGCAGTGCGCGTAGTGGTCAACCTCCCTGAAGGGCAATGGGTCGTCGAAACTAAATGCACCAGATGGACAAAATCAAACCAAACTTTCCTCACGTTTGACTTTTTGCCTACTACGGTAAAACGAGACATTTTGGAGCAACACCTGAAAGATGGTCTCGCCATATATGGCGAAATACAATCTTTCAAATTGCAACGTTTCACGCTGATGCCACACCTGTGCACCGGCAAAGCCATCGCAGTTCTGACCCCAACTGAGGAGATCGCGAAGGACCTAACCCAGATCCCGCACTCCACCTTTATTGACATCACAGGGCACACCACCCACCCATTCCAGGTAACCGTGGACAGCGCGCCCCCCATTTGCACCCACTGTGATGCATTCGGCCATAAGGCACATGCATGCCCCATTGAAGAGGGCGTTACATTCCAAGAGCACCCCTCGGTGGCCATGGCCAGCGGAGAGGCGCACTATGAACCAACTGCAAGCACCAAAGAGGCTTTCCCGTGGGGAGCACAAGGCTGCTACCTATTGGTAAAGCCCATCTCCCCGCAGGAGTGGAAGAAGGCCAAGCAGGCCCATAGGACTGTGGCCAAGGAAGCGGCCAAGGTCACCACCACCATCCCACACTCACAACGCCAGGAGGACATGGAGACCTTTGTGGTGGAAGCAACTCAGGAATCCATCACCCAATCAGATTGGGTGGCCCAAGCTGAATGGGCCACTCAATCTGAGGATCTGATGGGAGATTCGATCTCACCCAATCGCTGCACCCAAGCCCCAGTTGAAACCGACTTGGGATTTATCCCACCCAAAATTTTTTTTGCCCCACTCGACGGTGCACCGAACTTATCCGCACCGCAAAAAATTCGTCCGACGTTGGGAAAACAAAAGCAAAGGCCAAAGCCAATGCAACTCTTTCTACAAAAATTAACAAAAACCTCAATAGTGTTGCTGCTAATACTCATGCTGCTGTGAAAGCCCGTGGGGACCTGGAAGAGGCTGGTGGGCCAGGGGGCCCACCCCTCGCACCTAAGGTGCGATGGGGGAAACCTTCACTCTAGGGATGCTGAATATTGCCGGACTCAAGGCCTCCCCATCCCGGGCTAGGAAACTGAGTTTTTTACAAAATAATTTACCCGTGGATATCCTGGCCATCCAGGAAACCCACTGTCCATGAGGTTCTGAGGATGCTTGGAAAACAATGCTCCTACCATCCCTATCCTTTTGGTCAAAGCACTGTGGGGTGCTAATTTGGAAAAACAATTTTTTCAAATTTACATCTTCAGAAACATTCCTAAATGACCGAGTGCTCATTGTCACCTTCTCATGGGCCAATGTTGCACACACAATTGTCAACATTTACGCCCCAAATGGTGCACAAGAGCGTCAGGAATTTTTCTCATTGGTCAAATCCCTCCCGCTACCCCCCAATTCTTTCCTAATCGGCGACATGAACTGTTGGCTAACCTCACCAACGGACTGGTGGCCGCCCTCACCCCACACCCCACAGGGTCATGTAGAACTACGCGTTCTAAAAGCTACCCTTGGGTTAATGGATGTGCTGCTGCGATATGCCCCACTGCTCGAAAACATGACGTGTCCCCACATCCACAACGGCCAAATAAGGTCCATGACCCGCATTGACCTTATTCTAGCGCCGGCGAAATTCCAACCCCACATCTCCCACTTCAAAACAACGAAAATAGAATTCTCCGACCACCGACTGGTCTCGATAACATGCCATTTACCCGTCACAGTTGCAAAGGCCCCACATTGGTGCAAAATCCGCCCCCCAGAGCTTGCGTCGCCAGGATTTTCCACGTGAGAGGAAGAGGCAACTTTGGCAAATTCGTTTGTTGCACCGTTTTGCGCGGACCTTATTTCCACATGGGCAACTTTCAAAAAAGACACCATCCGCCACTATTGCCATCTCTCATCCAGACGCTCATGAGCCACATCAGCAGTTATATTGCGCATGCTGGCGGAATTGGCCCACTTGGAGTCCAACATTCCAGCCTCAGGATATAGCCCTGCATGGGGCCAGAAGTGGGCAGAGGCAGCAGCCCACCTCAACACACTTGAAAGGCAACACAAACATCGGGTTTGTGTTCAATACAGGGCCACACACATCACAAAAGGTGACAAGTGCACCGCATACTTCTTCAAAAAAATTTTGCACCACACCAGAGTGTGGCCTGCACACAGGTGCGAAGATCGGATAATTCTATCATAGACACACTGGCTGAAGTGGCAATTGAAATGCAAAGATATTACTCCGAGTTATACTGAGCTGAACCAATTCAGCTGGCCGAAATGGCGGAATTTCTTGACAGAGCTCATATCCGCACCATTTTCTGATACCCGGAAATAATGAATTTAATTACTCCAAATGAATTATGGACTACTATTCGCGGTGCGCCAAACCAAAAATGCCCAGGCCCAGATGGCATTCCATATGAGTTCTACAAAAAATATTTTTTATCAGTATCCCCATTGCTGCTAGCCTCACTCAACCAAAGCCTGTTGGAAACGCGCCTCCTACCAGGAGGACATGAGGCTTTTACAGTCACACTCTTCAAGAAAGGGGATAGGCTAGACTTAGCCAACTGGTGCCCCATTTCTCTAACAAACACAGACACCAAAATTTTAACAAAAATCATGGCTAACCATTTAGGGACTGGAGCATCTGCCACCATCTCTCCAGAACAATTCGGTTTCATCCCCAGAAGGTCGATTTGGGATAACGTGCACACTGTGGCTAATGTGTGTCAGTCCACAACTTCTGGGGCACTTGTATTCTTGGACCAACAAAAGGCCTATGATAGAGTAAACTGGGAATACCTTAGGGCCTGCCTCCAACAATTCCGCCTACCTCTCCGCTTCATTAACTGGGTGATGATACTCACGGAATCTGCAACAATGGCTGTGCGCGGCCCAGGTTTCCTAACGGATGTAGTCCATCCTCAAAGGGGCCTGCGACAAGGGGACCCCCTGAGCCCACTCTTATACAACTTCAGCCTTGACCCACTACTGCGAAATGTGAATGCCCAACTCACTGGGGTCCATGTGCCAGGCCAAACCCCAGTCAAGATGATGGCATTTGCAGATGATTGCGTGGTGGGGGTGTCTAATAATAAAGATGCACGCGCGCTTGAAGCCCTCATCCAGGAATATTCCCGGGTAAGCAACGCGGCACTGAACGCCTCCAAAACCGAAATCATCCTCCTTGGTCAGTTTCAGAACTGCTGGGCCCCAGCAAGTAGTTCCCAACCCAGCCCAGCTGCTTGCCCAAGTCCACGCCTTACTAACTCAAAACACACCGCTCCACTGGTGCTCCCCTTTGTGCCGCGACCTACCATAGGACCGGTATGCCATCTGGGCGTGTGGTTGGAGGCAGGAGGATACGCGTCAGCAGTAATGGAGGGCCATATACTGGACAACGTGACGAAGCGAATCGCCTCTCTCAGAGCCCACCCTACTACCATCACTGGCAGGGTTGTTCTTGCCAACTCTATGCTCCTATCCAAAGTCTGGTTTGGAGCCCACGCCATCCCCTTCTCCCCAAGCTTCTTCAAATCCCTGTATGCTTTACTACAAGGTTGGCTTTGGTCAGGCCGCCCTCCACCTGTACGGCTAGAGGTCATGTTTGGCCTTCATCATCATGGTGGCATGGGCCTACTTGACTTCAAAGCCCATGCCGCCAAGATCCTAGGCACCTGGATTGCGGCCGTCACTGCTCCTACACTCCCATCCCAACACTGGTCCCGCGCAGCCCGCTCCAACTTCTCCCGAGCCTTGGGCCTCAACAATCCATCAAACCCCCACTCCCTGATGAAATACCTCGCATCACACACATCAGCCACAGGTCCTCACGGGACCAAAACCCACTACAAACGAATCCTACTCTCCATGTGAAGCGCAGAGTGGAGAATTCGTATTAGTGGACATACAACCCAAAGAGGCCGCCCCTCTCCTCAGTTCACACAAGAGGTACAGGGGCTACCCATCCATGATGGCGTGATCCCCATTCGACCCCAAGTCCTATCCAGGGTGGACTACCTGGACATGATGGACATCCCTTATTCCACTGAGACCCAGAAGACTATCTGGAAATACGCACACCATCCTCTGTTGCAGCCTCAAGTCCGTTCCCATGTGTGGCGCTGCCTGAGGCGGGTGTATCGTACAGCTGAGTGCTCTAACGCTTTACACTCATCCTGTGTCATGTGCGGCCAGTATGGAACGCTGTTTCACCGCCTGGAGAAGTGTCCCACCTCTAAAGTAATATGGCGCGAAGTCCAACGTCTGCTAGGCCAGGATCAAACACATCCCTTCAGTCTGTCAAGAGATATGTTTGCTTCATCAATGGCCTCCCCCTCCCACCCTCCCTTCGTGCTCTGGTGGTTGCAATCGCCATGTGGACTGTCCACACGATTGTCTTGGATGCCATCGCCGGATCCATCCCTACCCTCCCTGAAGCTGTCCACAGATTCCGGTCTCATTTGGTGGACCACTTTCAAGCGTGGATGTTTGGATATCTCCCATCACGTCGCCAGCAGCTGGTCTCCTCCTGGTTCCCAGTCTGGTTCATCAAATCAGACCCCTTCCTCCACACGTGCTCAATAGTGGCTACGCCCCCTACACACGTTCCCTCCCCCTTCCCATAAGTGGCGTTCCCGCTGGCAACAAGAGATAGCATCGCTTCTCTGGGGTGCCTCACCTGGTACTGAGTTTTGTCTCATCTGAGTCATATTCAGAAGTGTCCGTCCCATGGTCGGCCTTCCCCGCAATAAATTTAAAGATATGAGGAGAAACTAGGAAATCAAGAATGTTAGTCCAAGAATCCTGAGTATGACAACGGGTCATATGTCAAGATGGGGGAAATTGGATCCCAGGATCAGTATCATCATGAGTAGATTGATCAGTCCAGCATGTCAGAAGGTCATGGGTAACACACTCTGAGGAGGCAGTAGCGAGGAGGAAGAGAAAGAGAACTGCATGCTGAAGGTTGTCCTGAGCAGCTTTGTATACATATTGATTGTGCTCCACTAAAACTAAGAAATACTGACCTGGTATCTGAGTCAGTATTTTCCTGTCTGATCCTATTTCCACTGGAAATCTAGGCAAGAGTGGGGATGTGTTGGGATTTTTGCCCACCTTTCCAGCCGTCTAGATTACAATGGATCACTAGGTGATAATCCCTATAGTGAGATAATTGGATATTGGTTGACCTCAGCTTTTAGTTGATAGTGTTTGGGGGATTTTGGGTAATTCGCTTAGTTCAAATTTATCAAAAGTTGATCTGGGTGAATGCTTAAGCTCTTGTTGGGAAGAGTTGCCAACGAAATGAGGTCATTTGATAGTTAGTCAATGATTAACTATCAGGTGTACCAACTGATATTGGTTGTGTTTCATCATTAACTGATTGAGAATTTAAGGAGAAAGTTGATAGGTGAGTGATGCCACCTGCAACTAAAAAGTCAATCAGTTGGTTCACGGCCTGCCATAGTGGGCTAACAAGTCCCATTACATAAGCAGGTCACTCGTTATGTATCGTTGGTTTGCTGAAATCAAGCAGAAAACGTTAGGGATACGTTTTCTGACTCTTTCCATTCTAGGTCTTGAGGATGTCTGACGATGGAATCCTAACCTGGATGGGGAATAGCATTGGTGGAGAGACAACAAAGATTAGATCAATAGCAATGGCTGCCGTTTCATGGCTGCGGTGCCAATCAAGGGTTAGGCGCAGAATTCCATCTATGAATTCCCCTGATAATTCACTTTAATAAAAAACTCAAAACTCAAAACATAGACTCAACCTTAGCAGATCCATTATTAGTTTTTAGTACTATTCATCTTCAGGAAATTATTGATGCGTGCTTTAATTAGACTCTTTAGAAGGATAAAGAGTAAGGATTGAGGAATCAAAGAAGAGAAGCTGAGCTGATACAGGAATTACTGCCAACTTTATTTCACCCGAGGAAAAGCTGTAAACTTTGGATCTGAGCGTGAATCAGTTAGGCGGATAAGTGAATAAATCCCTAGTGAGGACATCTAGAGTATTTAGAGGAGGAACATCAGTCAAGTGTTGGACCAACACTGGTTATCTATTCAACTACAGATAATAGTCTTCATATTATTATCAATCCTATATCATATATCATCAGACAATGCAAAGAGTTCACAAAACGCACAGTGTGCAGTTATCAATTAGGGGTTATTATTTTGTGAACTAGAAGAGAAACCCCTAATTTTAACACATCTGCTTAGTGGTTCATAATTCCACAAATTTTTCATAATGAGGATTTTTGTAGAGGCGGCGGAGTTAGAAAATCCTAGTTCCACTCGCCTTGATTTTTCCCAATCCTCCTCATTCACAGGGCTCACAGAATGAATATTGGGATTAGCACGCAAATCAGAGAACAATTTCATAATGTTTCGAGGTTTTTATAAGGGTAACAGGATATCTGATTAAAATCAGGCCTTTCAGAACGAGGCCTGTAAGGCCAACTAATTATTTCTTTTAGGAAATTCACTAGGTTGGGAGTTACATGGCCCCTGATACTTTTGTTAGGCGCTTCAAAAGTGGCGACACATCAGTGGAGATAATCCAACATATGTATAATATGATACTTCTCATTTATAAACTGGAATTTAAGCCTGATACATTCCTTGTTGGGCTTATAAGCATGGAGAAGGGCGATCTGAGCGGCAAAATTATTTAATACATTAGCCTTAGCAATATCTGCGCCTCAAATAAACGTTCTCAGCAGAAACTTCTAGAGATTCATCTATGTTAAAAAAGATATTGAAGAATTTCATCTTCTAATTGGTCATCCTTTCTTCACCACCAAACTCCTTATTACGAAAGCCCTTGGCGTTAAGTTAGAACATTTAGGCTTTTGTTAATTTTGGCATAACTAATTCCTGAATTTTGGAGTCCAGTGAGTCCATTACTGCAGTCAAATTTACTGGTCCTGATGATATGCCCATACTAAACTCAAAAAAGCAATAAAGACTGTGCACATTTGCACTCTTGTCAAATATAGGTAAATTGATCATAATAACCAGAACCTGGTACCCTGTAACACAGGGGCACCCAGGCCATAGAGACAATTGAAACTCGATTTAATCTGTTGAAGTCAGGTTCATGTCCATAACAATCCTATTCCTGGAGAGGTGGTGAGGAAGGCTCCACAACACAACCTAGGAACAAACTGATAGCAATAGGAGAAAGAGGACACCTTAAAGAAGGACGGTGCAAAATTCCCCAGGACGAGGGTTAAACAAACTCCTTTATTTTGACCTCCTGAATGTCATCAAAGAGTACTCAACATATACACATGTTTAGGTAACATTGAGCGGAGGTTTAAAATAACCAAGTCAACTAACAAGGAAATTTGGTTTTGGAAAAACATTATTACTTGATTGGAGTGAATTTTACATTCATTAGGTGAGGCACTGTTTCCAAAGAAACCAATAGGTGCAACTTGCCATCAACTGTCATACTGTAGCTTAAATAAGCTTGAACTCAAGTGATTAACTGAAGTAAATCTTGAAAAATTTAGTATTGTTGTAAACCAAATGGGTCTCAAAGCCTTAAATCAATTAACTGAAAAGTTGTGTCATAATTCTTGATATATCTGAAGCATTTTAACGCCGCAGAAGAAACGCTCATCTGACCATCACGCGCACTCCCAGAACCAACTTAGGCATATCTTAATTTACTCAGCGTTGGTACAGGGTGTGCTCCAGGTTAGGCAGGCCTGCTAACTTTGTACTCTTGGCCTCCTCACGCCCGCCTTATTTCTGCAATCTGCACTTTATTTTTTTTTTTAGTACTAGATGGTCCCTGCAATCTGCACTTTCAATGATGTCATTTAGCATTACATACCCTCCAGTATTTTTATGGTTCCACCTCCCTCCAGGGGCTTCATCCAAGGAAAAGCTTTTATGGGCAGGGGCCAGTTTCATGGCAGCAATACATAGCTTAACTTGGGACCTGCCGCCTTTAGGAAACGCTCATGAAAGGCATCAATAAGGTCTTGCGTATGAATGCAGTTGCATGCTGGTAACCAGCTATCTCCGCAGTATCAAATCTATATAACATTAGGTAATTGAGTCTTCTCCTCACACGATGAGAGGCTACATCTCCTCTAACTTCCACTCTGGTCCCCCATCCAAAAGATATGCCTCCTGGGGTCTCTGGTGGGGGACCCTAAAACAAGTTCAGCTTGCTTTCATGAAACATAAAAAATTTGAAACGATGGGGAGGATTCAACTGGTATGAAGCATGACCCACCTTTCTGATAATGTAGTAAGGTTATCCTCTTTTGTCCCAGTTTTTTTGCATGGCTGCTTGATTGGAATATTTTGAGCATCAAGCCCCACTAGAGCTCTCTCTTGTATGCTGGACCCACCCATCTCTTACAATTGGAATTCTTCTTATAAAAGTACATAGTGGCATCCAAATTAGCGTTGACCTCTGTAAGCCCTTCTTGACAGACTTGGCAAAGTCCAACGCTGCTTCCACCTTTGACCACAACTGGGTTCTATGCTGAAATTATGGTAAAATCCATATTTGAAAAGAATGGTGAACGCCCAATAGAAGCATGCTGGGCGTTGTTAAAGCTATATTAGGTCAGGGTGGATGAGGAGCCCAGATCGAGTGTTCAGCTGCAGTGTAACTCCGCAGGATTTGCTTAAGGCACTGATTCGCTCGCTCTGTCAGCCCAAATCATTGGGGGTGGTAGGCAGTAGAATGGAATCGACAAATATAAAGAAATTTTGCTTAATTATTCCCAAATACTGACGTGAACTGCTGTCTTACAGTCACTAATAATCTCTTAGGGCACCTCATGGGGGAAAAAACGCTGGAAACAGATAGCTTGAGCATCTGCGCTACTGTTACCATGGTGTTACATGGAACGAAATGGGTAATATTAGTACACCGGTCCAACACTACCATGATCACATCATACCCATCTGACAAGAGAGCTCCGCAATAGAGACAACTGAGAGGGAAGTCAGGGTCCTGCTGCCTTATAAACTGGTACCAGCAACCCCACTAGAGGCTGAAGATTTGGCTTCATTCTATTGCAGAATAGGCACTTCTTAGATTTTCTTGCCACCTGTGCGGTCAATCCCCTCAGTTACAGGTGCGGCGTATATGCTACAAAGGCTTAGCCTTCCCAAGATGTCCTACAGTGATGACGTTGTGATGCTCCTTAGTTATTTCCAGAAGGAGTTGGCTGGCAGGCACCCATGAGCGCCCCTGGAACCGTTTCAACTCAACCTAAACATGCTACTCCTTGAAGATATCCTCCTAATTCTACCTGCATTTGACGAGAATCATAGCATATTTTGATGATCTGGACTGTGAAAGGAGACTTTTCTAAACATACTATATTCCTACAGGTTCTTTAGAGCAGCAAGACTGGCACGCCTGCTGTGATGGGTGGTTATCAGATATAATCTTACTAGGAGGTATCACTAAGTGGGGTTTGTGCAACTTCACCTCACTGGGATCAGGCGTCAATTCAGGGTTTTGGGTCAGAGCATCAGCCAAACCATTCTCCTTGCCCTTTGTAAACTCATAAGAGAACATAATTGAGAAAGGGTCTCATGCCACCGGGTTTGTTGTGGGTTAGGGCATGAAGAGCGTGATTATATAATAGGGCACAGTGATCTGTGCAGATGCTAAATGGCCAGGAAGACCCATGTAAGTGATGACGCCAATAAGTCAATGTCTTCACTACCAAGTGTTCTTTTTTATAAACCGCGTAACTCAAATCAGCGTGACATTTTTCTAGATTAATTTCCATGTGAATTTGACTCCACCTTCATTCCCCTGAAAGAGTGCAGCAGCTATTGCGAAGTTGGAAGCATCTGTGGCCACTATAAACTCTATCTTAGGGTCCACGTGATGGAGAACCAATGTAGAGAGCAGAGTGCACTTCACTGCTTGGAAGACCTCCCAGTGCAGAGGACCACTGAAAAACTTTGGCATCACTAGTCTTATATAAAGGCGACGCCACCTCAGAAAGACTTGGCGTCAATTTTTAGAAAGGTGCAAGCCCCCAAAAAGCTCCTCAACTCCTTAACTGAGGTTGTTTTGGGCCACTCGCAAATTGCCATCTCCTTATCTGGAGTAATAATGTGGCCTTTTTTTGAAAATGATGTAGCCCAGGAAGGTGACCTGGGACTAAAACTCGCACAAACTTAATTTCAAGAATAGATTTGCCGCCCTTAAATGTTCAACCACTTGTCGCAGGTGGGTCTTAAGGGACTCTTGATCTGGGAAAAATCCAGAAAGTTATCAATGTAGGCTACAGAGAATATGCCTAACAACTCAATCAAGGTCACATTGATTGATGTTAGAAAATTGCAGGCGCATTCTTGAGCCCAAAAGGCATGATCCAGAATCGGAAAATCCCTTTCCTGGTATGGAATGCAGTGAGCCATTCCTGCCCTTTTTTATACAACACTGGTTTAAAGAGTTCAAGCAGTCCAGCTTAAACAAGACTTTATCCTACTCCACATAGCTTGATATTTGAGTCTCCAGAAGAATGGGATGCAGTTCAGGTATTCTCACATAATTCAAGTTTCCAATAACTAAGCAAGTGGGAGTGTCCCATCTTCTTTTTCCTCAAAGAGTGTTGGTGAGCATACTGGAGAGGTATGCTGAAAATAGCCACCTTGGAGAGTTTCTACGTAACCCAAATGTTAAAATCTTGGGCTTTATTGCTCGTTTTTAACCCTGGATTTCAACTGCACAGATTAGTGAATCCTGGCGTTAATTATTTGAATGTTGTTGATAGACTGGGGCAATAATAGTATGAAGATTAATATTAAGTTGATTGCCTAAATCCACGTTAAGAGTAAAGTCCAACACTAAACTTGTGCTTCTTCTTCTTGAAGATATTCTGATAGGGAACACTTTCCCTATTCCCTTTTCACAGAGCCAGGCGGAGATTTTGATATTGCTAATCCTAAGGATATCTGATCCTTGCACTCTTCTCTTAAGAGTAATGTTAAACAACCAATTTTAAACTAAGCTAATATCAAGTTGAATCTAATTTTATTAGGGAATTATTTGGGGTTTTTATAATTAGAATCAGCACACAACTTTCCAGCTGTCCAATGAAAATTTTTGTGCTCCTATACTGGTTTTGACCCTTAGTGTTAGGCACTGAATCTCTTTGGGTACCATTTCCATAATCTTTTAGGCAGCGTTATCCTCAGGCCTTTGGCGGACCAACAGTTGGTATTAGGTACACAAAACCAATTGTTTTGGCCAAAGATGATTCCACTTTTCCTCCGGCGTTCAAATGTTTTGGTGTTTTCTGATGACTCCAATCCATTCTGTTCTGAACGATTCCCTATAATTCGACTATTGGGGATTATCCCAATATTAAATTATTGATTATATCATTGGGGATGATGTCCGACGAAATTATCATCTGTCAGCAGCCTTAATTATCATCAGGGATGATTCCCAACAATTTTAACACCTGTCAGTGGCCTTGATTATCATTGGGGATGATTCCCGACAATAATTCATAGTTGGCGACTTCTATTATCATTGGGCATTCCGCCTGACAATATTCTCATCAGTAGGCCACTAATGCCAACCCTCTACAATTATAACATAATCATCAAATCTCATATTCGGTCAAAGGGTTGGACTATGTGGTCATCTTCAATTATGACACCAAACATCTAATGCTGCCTCATACCACAAGGTCAAAGGGTAAAATGGGAGAGGAGATGAGAACCATGTCAACTGTGAGCTTAAAATACAATCAAACTTTGTGTGATATGGTAAGAAATTTGTGGAAGCTTTATCAAATGAGGCCGTCAACCCTACAAACAGGGGGTATGGGTGCTTTGGTAGTGGTCTTCAGCAGAGGCGCAAGGATAAGCTTATGTACATGAGTAAACTGTGAAAAGTCACTCTAGGAGCTACTATCTGACATGGGAATAGTTATACATGACTACTCTCCAAGAAAAAAGTTAAGGTATTGGTCTTCAAATTTGTTTAACATCATATTTACACCACCAATCCACTCACAAGATGATTGGATATAGAAAGTTTTTAACCTCTAAAAAATGGTCAGCCAGGTGAAGCATACCATCTTGATAGTAAACTAAACCCTGAACCTTAAAGGTGGGAATACCCTGGTAGGCCCCTTCCCTAACCATACCACCAGGTAAGTAGTGCAACAGAAGGTAGTCAGTTAAGTCCAGATTAATAAAATTCTCTGAGGCCCCAATATTCACTGAAATTGTTGTCCTAAACTTCCATGAAGGAGAAGGTAGTATCCAAAAGCAAAAAATATCATGAACATTAATTTTTAAATGCTGTTAACGCTGCCAAACCCATGCTGGGATCAACTTCAGGCATAATAATGTACCCTAGATATGTCTTCCTGTCAATGAAAGGGGTAGGATATATTTACACTCTGATGACTGATGGGACATACCCAGCATCACTTTCTGCAAATGCACATTTGTTGCCATAATATTAAATAGAATTTTTCCACCTCCTGAGCGCAGCAATTCATGGTGACAGTCAGCCTGGGATCCTCAGAGGTGACATCACATAAGGATATGACCTCAGGACAGCTCCCACAATTTAAATATGGCTCATTGGTATATATAAATTCTCCATTAGAACAGCGCTTTCTGGCTGTAAATTTACATATCCAATGTGATATCCATCTGCACCTTGTTATTTATTACCAAAATGATGATACTCGCTTTCACTGAGGGTTCACAATGTTAAGCGGAATTTATTCCATAATGAGGTGTTCTAAAAATGTACATTTGACATAAAGTCAGAGCTAGCCCCTGTTAAAACTTGGATTAGCCCAAGAGCATAAGCGTGGCACTGGAAAGTGCGGTCGTTTTCAATAGAGAACTAGGCCTTACAAGAGAAGCTTTTAGTGGTTGCTGCTGGTGAAACCTTCAAGGATAATTATCTTTGAGTTTTAATTAAAATATCTGCCCTGAGTCCAAGATGAGCCTCGCGCCCTCCAAGAAAGGAAAGTATAGTAGAAGCCAAAACTTCCAATGGCAAAAGGGATTAAGGCTTTTCTAAGAGCATTATTTATAGGCTCAGCTGCTTGTGAAAACCTCGTGCTAAAATATTTGAGACTTATTTTATTATATTTGACCTGAGCTCCTGATGACCATAGCTCTTTTCCAAAAAAGAATGTAAGGGAACACCAGAAGCCACCAAGTGTAAAAAGGAAATGGTATTTCCATGGCCTGTATCTATATGGGATGGCATCAGTGAAATACCCACAACCCAATCAACGTACCCTCACAGTTGGGGTGGGGAATCTACAAAACAAAGAACCAATCACAGGATGGGAGGAGGCAAGTGGAGCCCGCCGCCTTCAAGTGTCCATTCACCAGCTGATTAAGGCTTTTATGAAACATGACGCTTTGATGACACCAGGATACAGTAAGCCTGAGACCCACCCAGTTTCATGTAAATAGAGGTCCCAAAAACGTCCAAATTGACTAGGCACAAAAAGACCCATGCATATTATAAGGCAAAGAGAACATTTTGGCTCGCTTCCAGGAGGCGCTCCATCCCTCCTTTCGCCTCCATAATCTAGACTTATTTTATTAAATGATAAACACCCAGGCAGGAGCCTTGGGTAAAAGGCAATTCAGCAACTCAACGCCAAGAGAAAGTGGACGAGGGCTGCTTTTATTAAAATTGATAGAAGATTTAGAAAAGCGAAGCCTGAGCAGCAGGGATCTGAATAATCTGAAACCACTAAGTACTCACATGAAGGGAGAAATTAATTTGAGTCCAGAAAACTGAGAAACGCTTAGCTGTCCATCACTAAAACAAATGATAATGCCATGGTTAAAAGCATAGGAACCATAGTACACAGCCAACGCACTCCAACGCCACAGAGAGAAAATCCTCACAAATAAATTTCAACAAGTATAAGAAAAGGGTTGGTAACTATTGCATAAACGTGTCTATAATGTTCATGTTCCCGTAGAGGTGGTGGAGAAGGCCCCACCCCACAATCCAGGAGCAAGTCACTAGCAATAGAAGAAACAGGGCACTACAAAGGAGGACGGTGCTCAAAGGCCCCAGGACGAGGGTTGAACAAGCTCCATTATTTGAGACTCTCTGAAAGCTGACAAAGATTACTAAACATATACACATATTTATTAAAATGAGCTGGAGTTTACTATTTTATAAATCAACTGAAAAAGAAGATTGGTCTTGGAAAAACATTATTAAACACTTGGAGTGGAATCATCCATTGGGTGAGGCACTGTTTCCAAAGAAGCCAATAGGTGCAACTTGCCATCAGCTTTCATACTGTTGCTTGAGCAAGCTTGAACTCAAGTGATTAACTGAGACTGAATCTTCCCATATTTAGTATTATTATAGATCAAATGGGTATCGAAGCCACATTTCCAATTAACTGCAAAGTTCTGCCATAATTCTTGATATAGCAGGTGCATTTTAACGCCGCAGAAGAAACGCTAATCTGACCATCACGCGCACCCCAGAACCAACTTGGGCTAATATTAATTATACTCAGCGTTGGTCCAGGGAATGCTTCAGGTCATGCAGGTCTGCCAAGTATGCCCTCTTTGCCTCCTCAATCCTAGCCTTATTTCTTCAATCTAAACTCTCAATGATGTCATTTAGCCATGACACTGAGGAGCAACAGGAAGATAACTTTAACCATTGGCGTGACTATGGTAGAAGGCTGCATAGGGTGAGCAGATGTCACCAAGGGATTTGTTCTGAATGGGGAAGATGCCAGTAAAAGGGATTTGCTAGAGGAAACTACCAGAATATTTAAAAAACCAGAAAATACAAGTTGATAAGGTGGCTAGATCAGTTGGTTTAAAGGAGCAATCAGCGCCTCATTGACCTTGGCACTAAATACCAAGTTAGAAGGAACTGTTGAACTGACGTCATAAAAGTAATCTTATGATAGATTTAAGTTATCAACCCTAACAATTGGCAGTGTTCCACCATAAACTTTTGTTTACCAGTTCAAGGCTCTTGCTGATTACTAAAAGGATAGTTAACTTTTTGATCACTTGTTTTTAATTATATAGTTAAATTGTGCAGAGAGTTAATTTCCCTGTCATGAGCAGAGATGGAGCAAGTCACTTTTTCATTTTTTGATCAAGGTCATCAAGGCAATGTTGAGGATCACCCAGTTTAGTTATTAGAGTAGTAAGTTGCGGATCCTGAGTTAACAAAATCTTAAAGACTCAAACCTGTTGGCTTACCATTTCATCACTATAAGATGAGAAGGTGGACCAAACCTAGGCTGGCAGGAGGGCTTGATTCGTCAGTGACCATAGGTTGCAGTATACTATCAGGAAAAATATTTCTGCTTTCACATAGGGAATAAAGGTGATACAGGGTGTTGAGTTGTTGACTGAATCTAATTGTCAGATATTAATAGGGACACAATAATGTTAACTCATTTAATTTATTATGAATCATATCAGATATCAGTGATTATAGATCAAGAATATTTTAAGCTTATGCGAAGCTTAAGATCTGTGGCCTAGCGATTCCACTTAATAATAATTGACTATGATGACTTGGGCTTGGGGGCTTTATTGGTTTGGTCAGACTTAAAGTAATAGCTTCTAAAAATGATTTGGGTACAGGGGATTATTTAGTCTATGTCAAATTAGTTTTTAATATCAATCAAGTTTTTGATCAAATTAATTACTAATTAGTGGTATGAATCGCCTTGGTATGAGCTGCTGATTGCTTGAGATGAGTACTAGTTCAGCTATTTGAAGATGAGTTAGAAACGCTAGCTTGAGAATATTTCCAAGTTTGGGACTGACTCTGAGGCGTTTGAGAAGTCTTGAGTCAAATGGATTGTAGATCCTTAAATGAACCCATTACTTTCTCTGGCCATATGCTTTTGAAATTGAGGGGTCATGGGTAAGATGTGGTAAACATTGAACCCTATAAATTATCCCAAATTGATACTAATAAATAATCATCAACTATTACCATAAATTTTATAGTTCAATTTATAAGCTTTTTTGAATTTAATACTTTACATTGAATTAATTCAAGAATTTGCTTAGGATCACTAGGATCAGGGCAGAATACCATTGTCTAAGTAATGACAGAAGAATACAGTTTCAAGTTTATTTAATGGAGTTATATCTTAACTATATTCACCATCTGGTCTATTGTCTTCATACAATAGATGTTCGAAACTCAACCTTACTGCAGAAGAAGAACCAGCCATTTTTAATAAACCTAAAATTCAACAGGTGGCGTTCATGGCTGGGACACAGATGGTGACCACGCCAAGTATGGGAGTAATCCCAATCAATTATTTAGGGATATAACCGGGCCCAATGGGAATACAGAAATGACTGTGTCTCAGATTAATTGGAATGATGTACCTATTATTAACTTTACTGTTGAACCCATTTCACCTGAAGAACTGGAACTTGAACAACAGTTGTTAAGAGGATATCAAGTGGGAAAAGGGCCTGCGGACAACAGTTTTAATCTTTTTTATTGTCAATGACGGCAAGATGTGTTGTGGATGAGATATTTAGCATATCATCGATTGAGCGTAGCTCAAGTCAGAAATAATTTAATTAGGATGGTATATATCACCCAATAGTTAATCAAATTTATATGCTTCACCTCCAAAAATTCTCAGATGACAATTGCCCGCCATCATGCAGCCATTACCGAGTTGGTAAACTTCTTATGAAACTCTAGCCAGGCAGCCCAAATCTTGAAAGAATGATTAGAAGCCAACTTTGATGAAGTCCATTCTAGTTTGGAAGTGAACTATAATCTAGCTACCTGGACTAATGAAAGAGTAGCAGAATTAGCACAAGAGCTAAGTTACAAATTGCATCCTATCTTTGACAAACCCATAGAAAGAGAAAAACCAAAACTTGGGTTAATAATATCACACAGACTTTTATTAAAGTTTCAGAGTTCATGAGGCTTAATCATAAAGCCCAAAAGGTGCAGATAAACAATATTGATGAATTTTGTGATCAGCATCAAAAACTGTGCACCCAAATTTTGCAGATGAAGGATGAATACACCAAAGATACCAATTACTGCCATACACAATTTGAAAGCCAACGGGTGGAAAATGAAAAAAATTAAAGATTCTATTGATCATCTTAATTGACAGATCAATAATCTTAATGAGGAGGTCACCAATATTAATGAGTCAAACAATATTCTTCATTGAGAAGTAAAACAGTGTAAGAAGACAATTAAGGAAAAGGACCAAGTGATTCCACCATGCAATTACAAACTACTAGCTTGAATGAGGAAATTGTGAAGTTAAAGTTAAAGAATTAAATTTTAAATTTATTGTGGGGAAGGCTGACCATGGGACGGACACTTCCGAATAAGACTCAGGAAAGACAAACATAGTACCAGGGAGGCACCCCAGAGAAGCGATGCTATCTCTTGTTGCCAGCGGGAACGCCACTTATGGGGAGGGGGAGGGAACGTGTGAAGGGGCCGTAGCCACTATTGAGCACATGTGGAGGAAGGGGTCTGATTTGATGAACCAGACTGGGAACCAGGAGGAGACCAGCTGTCGGCGACATGGTGGGAGGTATCCAAACATCCACACTTGAAAGTGGTCCACCAAGTGAGCCCAGAATCTGTGGACAGCTTCTGGGAGGGTGGGGATGGAGCCCAGCGATGGCATCCAAGACAATCGTGTAGATAGTCCACATGGCGATTGCAACCACCAGAGCATGGAGGGAGGGTGGGAAGGGGGAGGCCATTGATGAAGCAAACATATCTCTTGACAGACTGAAGGGATGCGTTTGATCCTGGCCTAGCAGACGTTGGACTTCGCGCCATATCACTTTAGAGGTGGGGCACTTCTCCAGGCGGTGGAACAGCTTTCTATACTGGCCGCACATGACACAGGATGAGTGTAAAGCGTTAGAGCACTCAGCTGTACGATACACCCGCCTCAGGCAGCGCCACACGTGGGAGCAGATTTGAGGCTGCAACAGAGGATGGTGAGCGTATTTCCAGATAGCCTTTTGGGTCTCAGTGGAATAAGGGATGTCCATCATGTCCAGGTAGTCCACCCTGGATAGGACATGGGGTCGAATGGGGATCACGCCATCATGGATGGGTAGTCCCTGTACCTCTTGTGTGAAATGAGGAGAGGGGCGGCCTCTTCAGGTTGTACGTCCACTAATATGAATTCTCCACTCTGCGCTTTGCATGGAGAGTAGGATTCGTTTGTAGTGGGTTTTAGTCCCGTGAGGACCTGTGGCCGATGTGTGTGATGCGAGGTATTTCATCAGGGAGTGGGGTTTGATGGATTGTTGAGGCCTAAGGCTCGGAAGAAGTTGGAGCGGGCTGCGCGGGACCAGTGTTGGGATGGGAGTGTAAGAGCGGTGACAGCCGCGATCCAGGTGCCCAGGATCTTGGCAGCATGGGTTTTGAAGTCAAGCAGGCCCATGCCACCTTAATGATGAGGGCTAAACATGACCTCTAGCCATACTGGTAGAGGGCGGCCTGACCAAAGCCATCCTTGCAGCAAAGCATACAGGGATTTGAAGAAGCTTGGGGAGAAGGGGATGGCGTGGGCTCTGAACCAGACTTTGGATAGGAGCATAGAGTTGGCAAGAACAACCCTGCCAGTAAGGGAAGTAGGGTGGGCTCTGAGAGAGGCGATTCGCTTCATCATGTTATCCCATATACGGCACTCCATTACTGCTGACGCATATCCGCCTGCCTCCATCCACACGCCCAGATGGCGCACCGGTCCTATGGTAGGACGTGGCATAAAGGGGAGCACCAGTAAGCGGTGTGTGTTGAGTTAGTAAGGCGTGGACGTGGGCGAGCGGATGGGCCGGGTTGAGAACTAATTGCTGGGGCCCAGCAGTTCTGAAACCAACCAAGGAGGATGATTTCGGTTTTGGAGGCGTTCAGTGCCGCGTTGCTTACCCGGGAATATTCCTGGATGAGGGCTTCAAGCGCGCGTGCATCTTTGTTATTAGACACCCCCACCACGCAATCATCTGCAAATGCCATCATCTTGACTGGGGTTTGGCCTGGCACATGGACCCCAGTGAGTTGGGCATTCACATTTTGCAGTAGTGGGTCAAGGCTGAAGTTGTATAAGAGTGGGCTGAGGGGGTCCCCTTGTTGCAAGCCCCTTTGAGGGCGGACTACTTCTGTTAGGAAGCCTGGGCTACGTAATACCATTGTCGCAGATTCTGTGAGCAGCATTACCCAGTTTATGAAGTGGGGGGTAGGCGGAATTGATGGAGGCAGGCCCTTAGGTATTCCCAGTTTACTCTATCATAGGCCATTTGTTGGTCCAAGAATACCAGTGCCCCAGAGGCTGTGGACTGACATGCATTAGCCACGGAGTGCACGTTATCCCAAATTGACCTTCTGGGGATGAAACTGAATTGTTCTGGAGAGATGGTGGCAGATGCTACAGTCCCTAAACGGTTAGCCATGATTTTTATTAAAGTTTTGGTTTCTGTGTTTGTTAGAGAAATGGGGCGCCAGTTGGCTAAGTCAAGCTTATCCCCTTTCTTGAAGAGTGTGACAGTAAAGGCTTCATGTCCTCCTGGTAGGAGGCACGTTTCCAACAGGCTTTGGTTAAATGAGGCTAGCAGCAATGGGGATATATATTTGAAATATTTTTTGTAGAACTCATATGGAATGCCATCTGGGCCTGGGCATTTTCAGTTTGGCGCACCGCGAATGGCTGTATATAATTCATTTGGAGTAATTAAATTCATTATTTCCGGGTATCAGAAAATGGTGCAGATATGAGCTCAGTTAAGAAATTCCACCATTTCGGCTGGCTGAATTGGTTTGGCTCGGTATAACTTGGAGTAATATTTTTGCATTTCAATTGCCACTTTGGCCAGTGTGTCCGCAATGGAATTATCCAATCTTCGCATCTGTGTGCAGGCCACGCTCTGGCATGGTGCAAATTTTTTTAAAAAAGTATGCGGTGCACTTGTCACCTTTAGTGATGCGTGTGGCCCTGTATTGGACACAAACCCGATGTTTGTGTTGCCTTTCAAAAGCGTTCAGGTGGGTGGCTGCCTCCACCCACTTCCAGCCCCATGCAGGGCTGTATCCTGTGGCTGGAATGTTGGACTCCCAGTGGGCCAATTCCGCCAGAGTGCACGAGATAACCGCCGATGTGGCTCATGAGCATCTGGAGGAGAGATGGCGATAGTGGTGGATGGTGTCCTCTTTGAAAGTTGCCCATGTGGAAATGGGGTCCGTGCAAAATGGTGCAACAAACGATTTTGCCAAAGTTGCCTCTTCCACCCACATGGAAAATCCTGGCGACGCAAGCTCTGGGGGGCAGATTTTGCACCAATGTGGGGCCTTTGCAACTGTGATGGGTAAGTGGTAGGTTATCGAGACCAGATGGTGGTTGGAGAATTCCATTTTCGTTGTTTTGAAGTAGGAGATGTGGGGTTGGAATTTTTCCAGTTTTAGAATAAGGTCGATGCGGATCATGGACCTTAATTGGCCGTTGTGGACGTGGGGATGCGTCATGTTTTTGAGCAGTGGGGCACGTTGTGGCAGCGCATCCATTAACCCAAGTGTGGCTTTTAGAACGCGTAGTTCTACCTGACCCTGTGGGGCGTGGGGTGAGGGAGGCCACCGGTCCATTGGTGAGGTTAGCCAACAGTTCATGTTGCCAACTAGGAAAGAATCAGGGGGTAGCGGGAGGGATTTGACTGACAAGAAAAATTCCTGACACTCATGTGCACCGTTTGGGGCATATTTGTTGATGATTGCATGTGCAACGTTGGCCCACAGAGAAGGTGATGATGAGCACTCAGCCATTTAGGAATGTTTCTGAGGATGTGAAATTGAAAAAATTATTTTCTTGAATTAGCACCCCACAGTGCTTCGACCAAAAGTATAGGGATGGTAGGAGCATTGTTTTCCAAGCTTCCTCAGAACCTCATGGTCAGTGGGACTCCTGGATGGCAAGGATATCCATGGGTAAATTGTGTTGTAAAAAAATCAGTTTCCTAGCCCAGGATGGGGAGGCCTTGAGTCCAGCGATATTCAACATCCCTAGAGTGAAGGTTTCCCCTTCGCACCTTAGGTGTGAGGGGTGGGCCCCCGGGCCCATCAGCCTCTTCCAGGTCCCCACGGGCTTTCACAGCAGCGCGGGTGTTAGCAGCAACGCTATCAGGGTTTTTGTTAATTTTTGTGGAAAGAGTCGCGTTGGCTTTGGCCTTCGCTTTTTGTTTTCCTGACATCAGACAAATTTTTTGTGGTGCAGATGAGTTTGGTGCACCGTCAAGCAGGTCAAAATTTTTTTTTCAGTTGGGATAGGTCCCAAGTCAGTTTTGACTGGAGCTTGAGTGCAGCGATTGGGTGAGATCAAATCTCCCATTGGATCCTCAGAATGAGTGGCCCGCTCAGCATGGGCTTCCCAATCTTATTGGATGATGGATTCCCAAGTCGCTTCTGCCGCGAAGGTCTCCATGTACTCCTGGCGTTGTGAGTGTGGGATGGCGGTGGTGGACTTGGCTGCTTCCTTGGCTGTGGCCCTATGGGCCTGCTTGGCCTTCTTCCGCTCCTGCAGGGAGATGGGCTTTACCAATAGGTAGCAGCCTTGTGCTCCCCACGGGAAAGCCTCCTTGGTGCTTGCAGTTGGTTCGTAGTGCGCCTCTCTACTGGCCATGGCCGCCAAGGGGTGCTCTTGGAATGTGACGCCCTCCTTGATGGGGCATGCATGCACCTTATGGCTGAACGCGTCACAGTGGGTGCAAATGGGGGCGCGCTGTCCATGGTTACCCAGAATGGGTGGGTGGTATGCCCTGTGATGTCAATAAAAGTGGAGTGCAGGATCTGGGTTAGGTCCTTTGCGATCTCCTCAGTTGGGGTCAGAACTGCAATGGCTTTGCCGGTGCACAGGTGTGGCATCAGCGTGAAGTGTTGCATTTCGAAAGATTGTATTTTGCCATATATGGCGAGACCATCTTTCAGGTGTTGCTCCAAAATATCACGTTTTACCGTAGTAGGCAAAAAGTCAAACGTGAGGAAAATTTGGTTTGATTTTGTCCATCTGGTGCGTTTGGTTTTGACAACCTGTTGCCCTTCAGGGAGGTTAACCACTATGCGCACCGCTGCAGCCTCGTCTGCTGCTATTTTGCTTTTGAAATCTAGGTCCATCCAACTGCGCGACATGGAGTGAGGTGCAACGTACACCGCGGTCAGAAAAATTTTGTGTACATCTTCACAAAATTTTTCCCATAAGGCCGTTTTTTGGATGTCCAGATACACACAGACTCCAAATATTACTGACAAAAGTGGCTGGGAGTGTGGCGTGTTGATGTACTGGTTGCATCGTGCTTGCCACGCGAGTATCTCTAGGGAAATTGTGACCGCCAGTTTTTTGAGATTTTTGTCTATTCTGCCGGATTCTACAAGGCGTTTTCAAATGTTGGAGGCCGCGGGCCTTCCGCCTGCTCCTCTTACCTTGCTTGCCCAACTGCTCCCTGACATGGGCGCAGACTAAACTCCTCTGTGAGATTATCAAACTAGATTTAGTCTTGAATTGAATAGGTTGCAAAAGTGTTTGCAACGAGAAAGAAAAGTTTTAAGTTAAAGAATTAAAATATATGTTAATTGGGAAAATAAAATTAACGATAAAATCCAAATTTTGGATGTTGGGCGTTGCAGATGTGACATAAACCATCCAACTAAAAATGCTTTAAAGTACTATGAGGATGAAGCGTTGGAAGTAGTTACTGAAATGGATGCTGTGCCACATCAACAAATGTCTAGCAATATGGTTTCTTTGGCCAACCCCAACACCTTAAATCATGGTGCAGTGTCTCAGCGCCCTAGTACATCTGGTTCAAGCCAACAAAGAAGTAATTCTGATAACCATAGATGGGAAAGCAATAATTACAAATCAGCGATTCTGCATGCATTGGAAAAGAATGGAAGTATAACCACAATTGTCAAACGCTTTGAATTGGCTATATATGGGGCCAGTGACCGCAACAAAGCAGCCATTATGATTATATGCTTGGATCAGTGGTGCATTAATTGATTATGCCCCATATCAACAAAAATCCAACTTACGCCAAAGTCAAAGAGGCTGTGCTTTATAGATTTGGAGGTCCTTAACAAATGTCAACCAGAAAATATAATTTTATGAATATTTGCTTTAAGAAAGATGAAGCAATAGACAAATTCGTGGATCAATTCTATCACAAAACTCAAGTTCTGCTAGGTGCAAAGCATATGGTCGATTTTGATGCTAAGATTATGCTAGAACATGTACAACCTTACAAAATTTGTCAAACGTTTTAATTCCTGATTTTGTACAAAATCTTGTAACATCTGAACTAGTTGACTCTTTGTGCAGATGTTCACAGAATTATGTCTCTCCTAATACTGGATACAAATCAGGACCTGTTGCTTCTGTTGGAAACCCTTCAAAACCAATAAGAAGATTGATTATTATTCACCTGTGAAAATGGAGCAAAACTTGAATTCAAAGACCACTCTCAATGAATGATATTACCTGCTATAATTGGAACCATAAAGGACACTTTGCTTCTCTATGCCATCAGCATGATGTCAATGTAGTCCTTCCTGATAATGTGCAGGAGAAGGGAAAAGAACAAGCACA
Source organism: Massospora cicadina (assembly GCA_022478985.1). NCBI lineage: Eukaryota > Fungi > Entomophthoromycota > Entomophthoromycetes > Entomophthorales > Entomophthoraceae > Massospora > Massospora cicadina. Next base: position 88,326 of record JAKSZP010007951.1, read on the forward strand.
ATAGATGCAGGATGCTCTATTGTGCCAGAAAAAACAGTCCCACCTGATTGACAAGAATATAAAGGCCATGGGGCCTCGTTTAACAATGAAACGAATTCCATTTTAGTACCAAATGAAGATGCCACAAATGTGCATATAATAAATCGCTCTCAGAGTAAGGTTGTCATGCCTGAAGCCTCTGAGGTAGTCGCTAAACCCTATGTGCAACAAATAATTGAGAATATTCCAGCAGAAGGGCTAAGCAATGCATCAGATACCTCAAGCCTGAAAGCGGTCAATATAGCAATACTAATTGACACATTCATCCATGAATGTCCCAGTATTGGAAATACTCTGAAGAACACTCTTAATTCTCTGGATTCTTCACATATTCACTTAGTAAACTCTATTGTTTCCTATTACTCTGAGTGCACTTAAATGGACATTCTGGTCAACAAGATTTAAAGTTTTAGCTATTGTTGATAGCGGAGCACCTGTAAACATTGTTTCCATGAAGTTGGTGAAGAAACCGAAAATTGCTCTGGACATTAACTATCATCAGGAATATGGGACCACGGGCCTCAACAGCACTAAGAGTGAAGGAGCCTATAGTGCCTTGCCACTGCGATTTAAAGCTATAGTAGTAGCTGCACCTGCAATAGTGCTTCTGAACACCAATTACAACATCTTAATTGGAACGAGTTTTTAAGGACCTATGGGATCTCATGCGATTTTAAAGAAAACATCTTAACAATATTAGGCTAATCACTTCTGATTTATTTCTCTCATGACAATAGAAGCCTGCAAGCTGTCATAGAAACTTTATCAATATATCTTATGCTGATGGTATAATACCAGTAAGATATATTCAGTGGGGAAACAGAAGCTGTACCATGCCAACTGCTATAAACAAAAATTGAGGAATACCTCTATGCGTGAATAAGGATGCAACAATAGCTCCAGGTCATCAACTGGTTATGAAGACTGGGACCACGCTGGATATTCCAGAAGGACTATACAAGGAGGTTGTATCCCCATGGCATCATTCTTATATGGAACCTAGTGTGGCGCCTGGAATACTTATACCAGGGCATGGAGAAATTGATGTAATATTAGCAATTTTGACCAGCCAAAGTATTAAGTTCAAAAAATATCAAGTAGTTGCATTTGTGCATCTGTTTCCAAGGGATGAATTAAAATCAGCTAACAAATTTGGCGATTTATCTAAGCTCAGTTTACCAACCAAAACCCTTGGGGCACATACTGTAATTCCTTGAGAATCATTTATTGGATTACTATAACAACAGAAGGATGAAGCACTAGAAATTTTTTGAACGATACTCTGAAATTTTCGCAAAATGTGATTAAGATTTAGGTTATGCAAAAGGAGTACAGCATTTTGTTGACAATGGGGAGCATGCGCCTATTAGAATGAGGCCAATTTGGCACCCCAGGGCTAGCAATGAAATAGTCAGAGAAGAGCTAGAAAAATTGCTAAAAAGTGGAATGATTGTGCCATCTAAGAGCCCATGGGCCAGTCCAGTTTTAATTGTAAAGAAAAAAGATGGCAGCAATCGAGTTGTGACAGATTATCAACACCTTTATGCCATTACAAGTAAGGATTTGTATCTGTTGCCCTGAATTGATGATGCTTTGGACCGTCTGGGAGGGGCAAAATATTTTACTGCAATAGACCTTATCTCAGGATATTGGCAAATTGAACTGCCTCAAGAGGATCAGGAGAAGTGCGCAATGATTGCTACTCAAGAGATGTATCAACTGACGTGCATGCCACAGGGGCTGTGCAACACACCGGCAACCTTTCAGAATGCAATGGACTCAATTTTGAGGACTTTAAATTATCCTGCGTACTGGTTTACCTGGATGATATCAATGTTTTTTCACAAATATTTTCTGAACATTTGGAGCACCTTGAATAAGTGTTTGAACAACTGTTGAAGGCTAATTTAAAGATAAAAACTAAAAATGTCAGTTTTTTAAAGAACAATTGGAATATCTTAGAATTGTTATTGATTCTAAGGGCTTGCGGCCTTAACCTCAAAAGGTGGAGGCAATTAACAAAATGCAACATCTAACAAGTATGAGGGATGTTAAAGTATTCATAGGCATGGTAGGATACTATCAAAGATTTAAAGAAGGGTTTGTGAGGATTGCTGAGCCCATATTTCATTTGCTACAAGGAGGAGTTTGATTTTTCTGGGCGAGCGAATGCCAACAGGCCTTTGAGGCTTTGGAAACCAAAATGAGCACAGCGCCTATCCTCTGATATCCAGATTTCAGAAGGCCTTTTATCATACAAACTGACGCCTAATTGACCGAAATTGGGGGTGTGCTATCTCAGTTTGGGGAAGATGATGAGGAGCATCTGGTCACTTATTGCAGCAGGACGCTTAATAAGCTTGAGCATAATTATACAGTGACCAAACGAAAAGTGTTTAGCCGTCATCTACACATGTAAACAATTTACAGGTTACATTCATGGCACCAAGTCTCAAGTAGTGACAGATCACAGCTCATTAAGATGGCTCCACAACCTCAAGGAACCTGAGGGACGATTACCCGCTGGGTTTTGAAATTACAAACATACAATTATGAAATTATTTATAGAGTTGGAGTGGCCATCAAAATGCAGATGAATTATCGCAACTTCTTATTGTAGCTGTCCTGAGCAGTTTGGCCAATGAACTTCATGTAAGATTATTAACTAGAAATATGGGGATGAGCCAACTGAAGTCCAAAAAGTGATTGAAAAAGCATTAACCAACACTGAATATTAATGGAGTTTTATACTCTTAAGCCCAATGGGCAGCATCAAATTTTCCCAAAACCTTCTGACTGAATGGGTATCATTACACAAGTGCACAAAGCCATAGGGCACGGAGGATTGACCAAAATGATAGAATTAATTCAGTTACATTACTACTGGGATTCAATGTGATTTGATATCCAAGATGTACTCAACAAATGTCATTCATGCCAGATTGTGAAACCTATTATTTCAGATGTGAAATATCGCTTAATCAAACCCTACTGGGCTTTGCATAACGTATCTCTTGATGTAGTTGGCCCTTTGCCTGTGAGAAGCCTAGGCAACAAATACATAATTGTTGCAATTGACCATCTAATTAAATGGGTGGAAGCAAAAGCAATTCAAGACATTGGGGCCCTAACTACTGCCAAGTTCATTATTGATAATACAATTTACAAGCATGGATGCCCACAGAAGATCTTGACAGATAATGGCATGAATTTTACTGCTCAGAGAGATTACAATGGTCAGATGAGTTGATGTCTATTAAAGGAGTGTTGTCAACACTGTACCACCCTGAGACTAACGGTATATTAGATCGAGTGAATGGCACTTTAGTCAGCATTTTATTCAAAAACGCAGCCTTAGCGCCTTCACAATGGACTACCTCTATCAGTGCTACTGTGTTTTCATACAATATCAAACACCAAAGCAGTACAGGCCACTCTCTGTTTTGACTTCTGTATGGTAGACAGCCTGCTCTGCCTCAATTATTATATTCATTAAACAGTTCAACCAAAGCAATTAGCACAAATAATTATGTTGAGCAGCTAGCGAAGACTTTAATTAAGTTGCAATCTGAAGCCTACCAAAATGTGATTAGTCAAAAAACTAGTCAGAAGAGCTATGATGACGCTAAATGAGCTACATTGACTAAATTTAAAGAGGCAGACTTAGTAGTATACTGTGATACTCATAATGCAGGCCGCACACACAAGCTTGCCTCACTTTGGAATGGTCCATTTATTGTATTAAAGAAATCGTCCTTAGGCATATATACCACTAAGGATAAAGGCGGCTGGGTTGTGAATTGAATACATACTAAGTTCCTTTGTCTGTATCATAAAGAATAGTAATAATACAAAAAAGAGTAAAAAATAATAAATTAAATAAAAGAAAGGTATAATAAAAAATACAATAATAATTTTAATAATAATAATAGTAATAGTAATAATAATCATAATATTAATAATAGTAATAAAATATTAAAAATATAGATAAGGTACCATCTAGTACTAAAAAAAATATAGATAAGGTAAGAAATAAGTAAAAATTTAATTTATTATTCTGAGATATGTGCCTCAGTGTCATTAAAATTAGGTAACTCTTCTTTGGGAGGGGGATGAGAGTTAGATCAAACTGGAGAAATCTTTAGAAGGAATCAGAGAAATGCAAATTTCATAAAAATCTTAACTATTAAAACCCTGCTGAAGATGCGCTAAACCCAAAAAAGCTTAGCACCAGGCATGCTGAACTTGTCTGCTTAAGAAAGGCAATTGAACAAGAGGGAAAGACCATTGAAATGGACTTTGTAACAGCCAAGAAAGGTTCAATTTGGGAGTAAATATTGCTGAAAGGAAAATACAGTTGGCAAGGAGACTTTTGAGGCAGGGGTAAACTGGGAGGAGGAACATTTTACGCGAAACATATTCAAATGGGCCTCATCTTATACCCTGAACATATTGGGCACTGTATCAGTGGGGAGCGAGGAAGGAGGGAAATGAACACACACCCAGAAGAGCCATCTGTGGAACATACTTTTTGGTAAGCCCTTTCGCCAGGCTTTTGCAAAGGGCTCAGTATAAAACTAGGATGTGCCAATCTTTTGAAACCTGAGTTTTAAGGCCCAATGGGACATGTAAATCCGTATGCACCAAAATGGGTTTGCATCAAATTCTAGAAACTGAGTTAGCAAAACAATGGACAGATTGGCCTCAAAAAATATTTTATGAGGCAAACGCAGGACTGTTAGCAAGTGCAGACAATAAGTAGGCATTTATGAGCTCTGACATCAAATTGAGCTCAAAACCCAATGAAGCCACACTGCCCATGCATAGAGAGTAAGCTAGTTTTTAGATGGGAAAACTAAAAAAAGGGCAAATAAAAAGTCAAGAAGAAGATCCCCATCTGAAGCAAATTGATGTTGATAAGGGTTTCTTGGGGTTGTTTGGCTTTAAAATCCTGAAGGGTTAAAGAAAGAGTCATAGGAGGATTCTAATCGACCCATTGAGAGGTTCAATGAACAGTACTCAGAGCCAAGGGGGCCTGCTCTAGTTTCTTCAATAATTGGTGAAATTACAATGGGACGCAAAGCCAAACTCTCAAGTATTGTGGAAGCTTGGCTGGTCAATCCAGCTTGAGAAATCAAGGGCAACACGCCTGAGTTAACCATAGCATGCCACATATACTTGCTTAGTCTTAAGAAGATTAATCTGACAGTGGCAGAAAGACTATTGAAGTATTGTTCATATTTTGATGAACGAGAAAGGTTAGACATTGTAAATCAGAGAAAAGAGAACCACCACTTATATCCAGTCAAGGTGGGGGAAATGTTGAGTTGTTGACTGAATCTAATTGTCAGATATTTGATAGGGACATAATAATGTTAACTCGCTTAATTTATTATGGATCATATTGGATATCAGTGATTATAGATCAGGAATAATATAAGCTTATGTGAAGCTTAAGATCTGTGGCCTAGCGATTCAACTTAATAATATTTGACTATGATGACACGGTCTTGGGGGCTTTATTGGTTTGGTCAGACTTAATATAGTAGCTGACTAAATGACTTGAACACGTGGACTTATTTTGGTCTATGTCAAAATTAGTTTTTAATGTCAATCAAGTTTTCAATCTAATTAATTACTAATTAGTCATATGAATCGCCTTGGTATGAGCTGTTGATCGCTTGAGATGAGTATTGGTTCAGCTATTTGCAGATGAGTTAGAAACGCTAGCTTGAGAATATTTCCAAGTTTAGGACTGACTCTGAGGCGTTTGAGAAGTCTTGAGTCAAATTGGATTGTAGACCCTCAAACAAACTTGTTACTTTTTCAGGCCAAGTGCCATTGAAATTGAGGCGTCATGGATAGGATGTGGTGAACATTGCACCCTATAAATTATCCTAAATTGATACTAATAGATAATCATCAACTATTACCATAAGTTTATAGTTTAATCTATAAGATTTTTTTGTATTTAATACTTTAAATTGTATCAAGTCAAGAATTTACTTAGGATCAGTAGGATCTGGGCAGCATGCCATCATCTAAGTAATGACAAAAGAATATGGCTTCAAGTGTAATTACCAAGGATTTAATCTTGTCTATAATCGCCGTCTGGTCTATTTTCTTCATACAATAGCCGTTTGAAACTCCACCTTACCGCAGAAGAAGAACCAGCCATCCTTAATAGACCTAAAATTCAACACAGGGGTACCAAAGTTTTATCCCCTGTAGTGAGAACCAAATGGTGAAATTGGCGCTGAGCATCGTATTTCAGGTGCACAGGTTGATAACACCAAAACGACCAGATATCATATGAGGACAGTGACCTGGGTAAAAAAAGGACAAAAAAACTTTTAACAGAAATAGGGTACTAATTAAGAAATTCAAAGAGAACACTATAGCATTAAATACTGCCACTGGCTCAGGGGTTCAGTCAAGCAATCTTCAGTTTAGACTTGTCTCGCTCATCTAGGAGAAATCTCCTTCCAGATGACAATTTTCCCCAGATATGCTCTTGTCATTTCCACAGTTTTATTGGCAATTTCTAACTTCTAAGAAGCTTTTACGATTCAGAAATTAAAGTCATTATATTCAAATTAGTCTTGGAAAGCAAATGTTTAAGGTTTGGTGCAATCAATAAATGTAATAATATGCTAATTGCTAAAAGTATATGGGAAGATGGCCATAGTAATAACAAGAACCCTAATTCCAATTTTTTATTCCTGTGCGGGGCAATGTAGGATATTAAGATAAAAAGGTATAAGGGTGATATGATAACTGTAGCCTTGGGTGCTTTTCTTTCTGCTTGAAAACAACTTTGAGAGAGTTTAAAAAAATTACAGATGAATTAAAAAACTCCGGAAAACTGACACACAGCAAAACCTTAATGTCCTTGACCCTTCCACCCGTTGCTCCAAAGATGGGGCAGCGGCAAAGCCCACCTAGCTTCTTTTACCCAGCGGGGAAGTGCTTTTAAACTAGATTGAGCAGCACCCCAAATTCCTTGGGTCAATATGTTCTCCCATGGATCTCGCCCTCTACTTTTCACATTCCCAAGCGGTGCCTTGTAGTCCCATTGTGCTCCCCCCAAAAAAGATGTGATTTGGCCTCCAGGTTGAATATGGCAACTTGTATCCCTATATTGACAAACAAATAATGGAATAAGTCCAGGTGCTTATGCAGCCTGCAGGCTTTATCAACTTCTTCCCTACAAGGGATACTTTGACCTTAGCTTCACTTGTAAAGCTGATGCTTTAATTGCAGCCAACATTCTCTGGTGTTTCAGGTAAAGCCAATACCAATCAATTGCACACAGTTGCTTGATTACACCACTCTTTTTTTTAGTACTAGATGGTCCTTGATTACACCACTCTTATGGTTCAAATTTTAGGCCTCCCTGCCCACCTCCCACCTGAAACTTTATACAACGAACCAATAGCTGGGCTGTCAGTATATGGCGCTCACCTCATTTTACAATTTGTGGTCCCCTATGGAGCCAACTGACTTGTGGGCACTCACGCCTTTGTAACTACACTCCTAACATCAACCAAAATTGCCATTTTGATTCCTCCTCACACCATTGTCCCCTCTTCCCCAACCTCCCCTTTCTGGGCCAGAGTAGATAAAGGGCGCATAATCTGCGCCACTTGTTTTGACCTGGACCACTCAAACTGGCGCTGCCCAACCATATCCTGAGCTGGAGCCCACACGCTCAACCCCCCATGATGCTCCCATTGCTGACATAAAACTTTTTTCAAATGGGGCACAATCCTCCCTCCCTCCATTCAAAATGGTAGATGCAACTGCCATGGATTCAACTAATAAGGAACTGACATGTCAAACCACCACTCCTACTCCAACTAATTAGGAGCCAGCATGGATCCCAGTAAATTCAAAAAACTCACCAAACCACCCAATTCAGCCCACTCATATGCCAATTGACCTATTTTTAACCAAAAACCCTAAGATTATTTGGAGGAGATTGATGATTTGGGAAATCCCATCCCTGACTCAGTCGAGGCCCCAGGCCTCAAAATGTACCTAAACGCAGATTATGCAGCTCAATTTCCAACTCAGCACTATGCTCTATGCTCTGATGCCAATGAATTCTAGAGTGACCACCAACTAACCAAAGAGGCTGTTGCATCCCCTGATTTTCCCCCCTACAAAAGCCCGTAGCAAAATCAATTGCAGCCTTGGCCAAGGGGATTCCTGCCCCTGTTCATCCCCCATGCAACAAATTCACAAAAAATAATTACTCCAATTCCATTAAGTTGACCACAAGGCAGTACAAAAAGTTGAGATGGTCACAAAATTTGGCTCCAAGGCTTGCATTACCAGCAAAAACATCGCCACTTTTACCACGCTGCCCAAAGTTCACCGTGAGCCTTAGAAATCTCTATCTGAATAAATCACGACCCTCTTCATAGCTAATTTTGCTGCCTGAGCCACTCTGCTACCTCGGCCCCCATTTTACAGATCCCACTGTGATCACCTGCCATTCACTGTCTAACATAGAGGATGAAGATGAGCCTCTTGATCCCACTCACCTCCCACTATGGATGCATAATAATTTACTGCATCTGACCTGGTTGATTCATTTTAGTTTTTTTTGATTTGGTTTAAGTGATAAGCTCATCTCTTTCTGTTCATTGAATTTTAGCTCAATATAAGTTTTCCTCCTAAGAGCTTGGTATTGTCTGTCCCCTAGTCACCTTGCCTTGGTTAAATAAAATATATTATAATTGAGACCTTGGGCTTCAGCGATCAGTAGATTAAGGAAGAAAAAATTTCACTAGTGGGAATTAAGGATTTGTAGCACCGTCATAAAAGCTAGTGAACAAAGATTGTGGCAGATTTAATAAAAGTAATTCATTATGGCTTTAGCAAAATAACTTAGAGTCAGGGTTGTGAGGCGAGATATATCATAAACATGATCAAGCCCATTATCTAATAGATAGCTAAACACAAAATTAAGCACACGTTAATAATTTATAGTTGATGATCAGTCAAACTAATTACAACATATAGGATTTTACTGGGTGCAACTAGTCCCAAAGATGGTACAAAACGTAATAGAAAGGTGAGTTATTATTTCTCGAAGGTCTGTTGTTTTAAACTACTGTTCATGAGGCAGAATAAAATGCAATAATATACCCTAACAGGCTAAGGTGCAGTTGGAGCTCATGCTGCGGTAAGCTCTGTCACCTGGAGGCCACACAAAGTCGCGTCCTAATGGCATGAAAACACCCCAAATCAGATGGAGGTTTCAACCTAGGCCTATAACACTACTAGCATATGCCTAAGCGACTCTAGGGTTTATAGCTGGCTAGTATCTCAGGTATCCAAAAGTCCTGTATAGCTCCAGCTCTCCGCTATTTCTTTTGCAATATACAGCCACCAATGCAAAAGCTTAGAACTGTTAGTTTCCTTTGAGAACAAACATTCCAATAGAACCATTAATCTAGATATGTAAAATGCGACACCCAGGTGGGATATCTAAATTTGTGCAAATGGGATTATTAAAAAATATACAAAACTATTAGGTTAGGAAAGGGTGAACACAGCCTAAAGTTACAAAATAGCCAGCAAGAGTTACAAAAACTTATAATAACTAGGCGTAGGAGATTAACAAATACTGGAGTCCTATGCAACCGCTAGCTATGGTTTGGGAGTCTGAATTTTAGTATATATTCCATTAGTATTTTTGGGCCGCCAGGGAGGAATCATTGGTGGCACAATTATCTAAAGGCAGGGCTTTGAAGTTAGCAGCCTTGGATGAGATGTCTTTCATTAAAGTAAATTAAAATAAAAGTTCCGATGAGAAGTATTTTATTTAAAATAATCTAGCACTATTTATAGTGCTTTAAAATATAAGGATAGGAATAGCGATTATAAGGATAGGATTAGGGATTATAAGGATAGGAATAGGGATATTTAAGGGTAGTGTCATGGGACCTGTAGTAAAGTCCTAATACTAAGATATGTGGGAATAGATAAAGAGTGTATAGAGATTAGCTAATGAATAGGAAATGTACGTTTTCCCCAAATTCAGCATAAATTGAAAAGTCCCAAATTTTGTATTCTAGTTTAATCAAACTCTATTCTAAAGATTATTGGGCCATCTGAAAATTATGCCCTTCATTTTATTGTATTGATTTTCCTACTAGACAAGGCTTTCTATTAATCCAGGGAGAATTCTGACAACATTTTCTCCAAGTCTTGCCCTAGGGGAGTAAATTGTGACCAGATGGTTAAGGTAGATGGTGGACTCAAGTTTGGTGGTGTATGGAGACCCATGCTTGATTTCCAACTTGGAGGCCTTCAACTCCGCCTCCATCTGTGCTATCCATTTATGCATCGCCTGCACCATCTTGGCCAGGTGGGCTTCAGCCTCTTCAAACTTCCAGTTCATTTTGTTTGCCATTTGAACCTGGCATTTTGTGATCACCTTATCTTCTGGCAGATCTAGGTAAGGCCTGGAGAAAAGGTCATCGACAGTGGGTAGCATAGGCAAGCAACCCCACGAGCTTGGAAGGTGACCAGGCGATGGTATGGTGTGGCCCCCTGCAGGTTCTGATAGGGAGGCCTCTTTGAGTGATGCTGAGTCACCATCTTGGGATTGGGATGAGCAAATCTCACTTGTGACTGAAAGCAAACTGTGCAACTAGGTTTGAGAGGGAAATGTGAAGAGGGCTGGAAGGTTGTCATTAGTAGCAGAGGCGACGTCAGTCAGTTTCTCAGGCTTCGCATCTTTGGGACTCTCATCTGTAAAAATTTACTCCATTTGGTTGATTATTGGAGGTCAACCCTAGTAATCTTTCTACTGCACAGGTTCAATTTCCTCGTGCACCTCATGTTGTAGAATATATATTTAATTTGATAATAGTATGATGACTATTATCTCTAGTTGAGTTAGAATTATTTTCAGGCTCAACGCTTCAGCCGGTATTTCTGATTAATACTGGATATCATACTCGTAGGGATTCATTCCCTGTAATTCTGTCCACTCAATCTTCGTTAAGATCCTCTGATGACAGTCTCCTTTGGCCCAACACACAGTCGGCAGCAATCTCTTAGCCGTGGTTCCCTTTATCTCTAGATCCCCGCTTGAATCTCTACTCTTCTCTGAGAGTCTACCAATTATTGCCTTCTGCAATAATATCCTTGAAATGGAATCTTCACGCTAGATGCTGATAGTCTAACTATTACTGGACCTACAATAAAACTAATAATGTTCTAAATTAGTGATGTATATCTTAATGTCTGGTTTAACGTCTATCCTTTATTAGAGTGAATCCTAGGGAATTTATAAGGGATTCAGCTGTCTAACCCTCGGTTGACACCTCTTTGATGAAATGGCAGCTGTTGCCATTGAATCACCCTTCCTCATCTCAGCAGCGATGGTCTTCCCCATCCTGACTAGGATTCCAATGTTGGACATCCTCAAGACCTCAAATGGAAAGAGTCAGAAACGTGTCCCTAACGTTTTCCTCTCGATCCAGATAAATCAACCATAATTGGCTAGCAACCTGCTTAGGTAATGGAATCTTTACCCATTATGGCAGTTCACTTCACCAACCAATTGATTCGCTAGTTTCAGGCGGCATCACTCGCCTTGCAAATCATTATACATTCCCAATCAGTTGGTGATGAAACCCAACCAGTCCCAATCAGTACACTTAATAGTTAATCACTATCAGATGCCCTTATTTCGTCAGCTGCTCTGTCCATAGAGATATTAGGTATTCATCCGGATTGATTCCTTATGGATATGACCAGACAAATATCCTAACATCCCCCAAATGTAGTTCCTCTGAAATTTGGGTCAACCAATTTCTAATTCACTTCGCTTTAGGGAATTTTTCCCAAGCAATACCAGGCAATCTAGCGGGCTGAGAATATGGAAAAAATCCCAACACATCCCCCCCTTGCCTATATTTCCAGCGAGAAAAGGACTGGGCATAGAAACACCACTTCAGACACCTGGTCAAATACTTCATTGGTTCAAGTGGAGTACACACATCAATACTCAATGCTGCTCGTGATGACCTTTGGCATATGGCATTCCTCCATTTCCTCCTTGCTAACACCTACTCAGAGAGTGGTCCCCACGACCTCTTGTCATGCTGGGCTGATCAATTTCTCATGACAATATTTTTCCCAGGATCCAGGTTTTCCCCCATCAGGGTATATGACCCACTGTCATATTCAGGTTTCTTGGTCCAACGTCCTTGAATTCCTGATTCTCTCCTTATCCTAGACAGGAGACTCTTGCCGTCAATGTTTGTTTTGCATCTTGATTAAGAATACTCATTTATGTTTACCTTCATTATTTCGCTCATAACCTCTTGGCTGTAAGTCATTCTTCCCTTGGAAAGCTTATTTCATTAATTTTATGAAATTAATTTTCCAAAATTGGAGCTTAATGGAGTGTAGGGTGCATAATGTCAACTTCTATATCAGTCCGACATCCCCCTCTAGTCCTGCTCATATGTCAAACTCAGAATCTCATTAATAGCAACTTCTGATCAGTCTGTCAGATTCAGACCTCCTCCTCTTCCAGAGGATGAGTTGAGATGCTTGGCGGACCCTCTTCTATGGTCCTTCCAGGACTCATATGCCTATCCTGACGCACGGGGCTAGTCCTTCCATCGAGTTACCAGAAATGTTATCCAATCCCACCAAAACCAGGCGTGCCATCATTTCAAATAACTCTCGGCTGACTCTTCCCATGCAGTTGATCCCTGAGTTGGACTTTGAAACCCTTCTGGATTTGGCTCCGTTCACTGAGGCTCTGAACATCATCATCAATACTTTGGAGGCTATGCCAACTGCTTTAGATTGTTCATTCTTGGCTGGGTTGGATTTGCTCCCTGAGTTCCTCTTCTGACTTGGTCAATTTTACCCACCCGTGGTGCTGGTTTCTGAGCTTTCAATTGGGAACAGCATTCATTCTGAGCTCCCCTATGCTGAACTTCAAGCGCAATTCACCAAGGCATTGTCATTAGTGCTGAATCCCTCAGATCTATACAACCTTCTGGATCGGGATACTGCCACTTATGCTCTCCACTTTGCTGGCCAAGTTCTTTGAAGTTGGTTGACAAAGCTTCCAGCCTTGCCGGACTTTCATCAGTCATTCAGCTTCAGCTTCCGCGAAGCCCAAAGTCATCATTTACAGGATGCAATCCATTCTTTGCACGACTACCTCTTCTCTGGAGCTTTCCATCACTATCTTCTGTTGATGGTGCTAATTGGGGGTATGATTTGACAACCTCCCTCAAATTTTCTTCTTTACTACTGGCTCACATGTTTGGTGTTGTTGATGAGACCATTGGCAGGCACTCAAGACAAATCTTCTGGCGCCAGTGCCTTATTGGGATTACTTGAGGTTATTCACCAATTGCCTCTTCCTTTATTGCTGTTTTCCACCCCACTCCGGGGTTTCATGATTAGCATCTTCTGACATATCCATTTCCCTTCCCCTAGTCGCGTCCTCTCAGGGCTCAACATCAGCTCAACAAATGTGGTTTTGAGTAGGACTCTCCCTTGCAAGTGTCCAATCACATATCAATTTTGACAGGCTATTCCTTCCTACCATGATCCATCCTCCCTCCCCAAGAGGTGACATAGGCGGAATCATCCCCGCACTGAGGACAATCAATAAAAATAAAAAATAAAAATTTATAATTATAATGGCTCTCTTTTTCCAATATCTTTTATCAATTTTTTTCTATGGGACTTGATATTGTTTCAGTCAGAGGTCCATCTTTTCCCCCAAACTGGATCCTGGGCACTTAAACCTGCCATTTTTCTATGGTTCAGCGGTCCTTTTTTCAGACTTAACTATCTAGATTGGTTCAGAGGTCCTTTTTTCAGACTTAACTTAATCATTAGGACATGACCAACTTAATGGTTCATCGGTCCTTTGGGAATTCTTTTTTTATTTTTTTTCTTCAATCCACCGCTTTAAATACTTAGTGTGGACTCAATTTACTACTCTTCCATCCAAGAGATTCTTGATGGAATAAGTACTGGTCACCATCTTAGTGATTACTTTGAACGGATCTAACCATAATGCATCCAACTTGTTTCTTCATCTGAAACCATGCATATTGCAATAGGTGACTCTTTCTCCTATTTGATATTCTTTTAATGATGGTCAGTTCTTATCATCCGTCAATTTTGCTCGTATCCTTTTCTTTAAGGTAGTATTGAATACTTGAAATTGCATATCAATCAGGATACTCATCAGTCAGTTCAGGTGTTGTTTGGTACTCATTCCCGATGTAGGTTCTACTACTGAATATAATATTGGCAGTAACGCGGCCTTCATCCTATAAAGTAATTCAAACGGCGTATTTCCCATCGCCATATGATGACTGATGTTGTAGGCAAACGTCACTAAACTCAGGTACATTCCCCAAGTGGAAGTTCTCCCTGCAACTAGCTTCCTCAGCGTTGCAGCCAGTGTCCCATTGACCCGTTCTAACAGTCTGTTTATATCCAGCTGGTATGGTACTGACACGCCTCCCCAGATCCCCATTATTTTGTTTAGCCTTGGGATCACATGGGACATGAAGTTAGTCCCATTATCACTCAGTATAACTTTGGACACACATGCTGGTATACTACTTGATCCAGGATGAATCTTACAGTAAGTGGTAGCATCAACTTGGGTTAATGCTTTCGTTTTGACCCATCTTTTCAGATGATTGATGGCTACTATGATGTATTTCTCTCCTCCTGTACTCATTGCCAACGGTCCCATCACATCAATAGACACCGTGTGCCATGCAAATCCAGGTTGGACTAGTCAGTATCCAGTTGTATTCTTGTGTGTTTGTGCAGTTGGAATTCCACGCAACAAGCCAGATGGTCCATGACATCATAATTAATTGATTCCCAGTAATAATACTGGTGAATATGGTCAGTCATTTTTCTCAGGCCTTCAAGCCTGACAGCCTTATGAGCGGCTTGAACAATCGCTGCTCTATCCAATAATTTCGGAAATAATAGCCATTTCCCGTTTATCATCTTGAATACTTGTCCATCCATGATCTTGGTGTTTTCCATCGCTCTTTGAAGTGCACCTTGGATTTCTCAAGGCTCATCCTCATTTCTTCCTTCGACCATTCTCTGGAAAAGCTCTATACCTGCGGATATACCAACTGGACCATTGGTAACTGTGATAAGTTATACGCATTCTAGTGAGAAGCCCCTGATTGGTGGACTATTTCATAATCATAAGCCTGAAGCTTGAGCGCCCATTGGGCCAGTTGTCCTTCAGGTTCCCACAGATTGTGCAGCCAATGCAGCAAAGAGTGGTCCATTACCACCTTAAAGTGCATTCCATGGACATACACCCAAAACTGTTTACAGGCGTAAATGACTGCAAGGCATTCACGCTCAGTTACAGTGTAATCCCTCTCCATGGCAGAGAGTGTCCAGCTCACATATGCCACCGGATGTTTATCCCCAAGTTCATCTACTTGGCTCAGTATGGCGCTGATCGCCATCAATGAAGCATCGATTTGAATGATAAACTCCCAATTAAAATTTGGATATTTCAGAATCGGCGAATTTATCAGGTACCGGCATAATTCATCAAAAGAGTCCTGAGCCTCTTCATTCCATATGAATCCTTTTTTTGGATCCTTCAATAAATGAAATAAAGGTTTGGCTATTTGGGCGAAGTCATGAATAAATCTTCTATAGTATCTGCCCATCCCAAGGAGTACTTGGATGTCTCAGACACTCTTTGTCACAGCCATCTGTTCAATAGCTCTTATCTTCTGGGGTTGCAGCTGCAATCCATTTGCGTTGATCACAAATCCCAGGTATTCAAGCTCCTTCTTGAATAAGTGGCACTTCCATGGCTTGATATTCAGGTTAGCCACGGACAGTCTCTTAAACACTTCCTCCAAGTGCTGAAGGTGATCAGTAAACGTTTTACTATACACATTGATATCATCCAGATATACCAGGATGCACGATAACTTCAGGTTGCTTAATATCGCGTCCATGGCCCTCTGGAACGTCGCAGGCGCATTACAAAGACCCTGGGGCATCCTAGTTGGCTGGTATAACCCCTGTGTGGTGATAATCACATATTTTTCCTGGTCTTCTGCTGGCAAGTCGATCTGCCAGTATCCTGAGATTAGGTCCATCGTGGAGAAATACTTTGCTTCTCCTAATTGGTCTAGAGCATCATCAATCCTCAGTAGGGGATATTAATCCTTCTTCATAATTTTATTCAGCTTCCAATAGTCAATCACTACCCAATTTGATCCATCTTTTTTCTTTACAATCAAAATTGGGCTTGCCCAGGGACTTGACAACGGAACTAGAAGCCCATGCTTTACTAGTTTGCTGATCTCATCTTCCACTAAAACTTCAGTGGCTTTTGATCTTTGAATCAGTCTCATTCTTATCAGTAAATTTTCTCCAGTGTTGACTTTGTGAATTATGCCTTACGCGCATCCCAAATTGTGATCATCCTGAGCAAACACTTCCTGATACTTCTCAAATAATTCGAGCACCTCCTCCTTCTGCCCTTCTGGTAGATCTGTGAGCTGCTCTCAATCAACTAATAAGTTGATGCTTTTGGCCGCTCTGGCCAGTAATCCCATTTCCTCAAGAGACCCAAAATCATGGAATCATCTCAATTCTGCCATCAGGATTAAATGAATAAATGCAATGATTTGATTTCTCTTAATCTTCATCAGTTTTTCACTTAAATTCGTCAAGAGAACTCGTATTTCTCCATGGCCCAAAATTATTATCCCAGGAGCCACCCAAGGCTCCACTCTGGAACTTCCAGGGGCTTCCAACTTCTCCATACAACAACTCTGGAATCTCTAGAGTCAACCCTATGTTGACTATCATCTGAAATATGGCCAGTATGATTTTCTCCTTCTTGATCCGCAAAGAAATTCCCCAGTTTTCTAGGATTTTGGCCAGCATCTCCCGTCGCTTCTTACTAACTAATTGGTACTGAATCAGTACAATGCCGTCACTGTATATCAAGTCGATGAAGTTATTTCTCCAGTTCAATGGAGCTTCACCTTCCTTCTGATATACCAATGATAACGTCTGACCCAGGGTGGCCAATGTAGTATTTCAAAGTTACATTTAACTCCATATTTCTGCAGAAACTCTTTTTCAATCAGGATATCATAGTTTTGGTTCTCCAAAACTATTGCTGGCGTGGATACCACCAACGACCCAAATAGTAGTGGCAGCGCACTATACTCTCCACAAGAAATGGTGGTGTATGGCCCAGCTGTTCCATATTCCTTCTTGTGTTCCAAGTCCAGAGAGATCTTCTTCTTCACCAGCTTGGTCAACACAATGTTGATGAGTGCTCCGCTGTTGACTATCGCCCATACCCTTGCTTGATTCACCTAAATATCTATATATGTACACTTGGAGTATTGTTATAGAGTATTTACTGAGTGAATTGCGGCGGTATTAGCCAAATCTAGGGTATTAATGATCTGCATCAATAATTCAGGAAACAGTTTCTTAATCGTGCCAAGGGAATTGACAGGTTGGCCTCATTTAAGCAAACATCAGTTAACTCATCAGGATTCTCGGCGGTCCAAATCTTCTCCACCAGTTGTCAGGCATACAGCCAGGCAACCTCCTGAACTATCTCAGGTTCGATCTTCTTCGCCCCAGCTCTGGTCACGGCATTTACGTCCATGTTGACCACTTGATATATTTGATCCTGCTCGTCATCCACAAACAGATCACTAATATCTATTTCTTCATTCATAATATTGTGAGAAACATGTTTCTCAGTTGTTCTAGATTGTTCCTTTTATAGACAACGGGACCTTTTCCCAAATCGTTGGCTACTGCTGTATCTTTATTCTGTACCATATTAAATTTGATCCTTTAGCTTTTTGCAATGTGCGGCGAAATGCTCTTTCCTGCCACACTGGAAGCAGACCTTTTTTTTCTTGTTTAACCATTTAAAATCCTCAGGCTTATTCCCTGGCACAGTTCAGTTAAAAGTCTCCTTTGCTCCTTCGCCTCCCTTCATGGGATTTGAACTTTGGACTGGATTTGACTTGAAGCTTCTATTCAGAGCATCGAACATCGCTCCCAATATCTTCAAATTGTCTACCATTTGTGAGGTAGTTATCTCAGTCACAAATACAGTAGACATCTGATGCAAATTGTGATAGGGCCGAAGGGCCACTTGCAAGGCAATTCTTGCATCAAAGTCATCTAACACCTTCTCTCCAACCAGGATCTGCGATTCCTGGTAGAATCAATCTGCAAAGTTTGCAAGAGACTCATCTTTATGGAATTGAATTCCCAAAAAGTTTTGCTTGCATTTTGACATGCGGGTTGGACTGCCAAATTCCTTCATTATTGTTGAAATCCAGCAAGGGTTATGCTTGCTAGTGCTATGTGCCGCTGGATTCCACAATGGAATATTTAAAATAAATAATAATTCTTAAAAAAACTAAGTTTTTACCTTTTGTTTTAATTGTGTGAGGCAAAACAGAATAAAAGCCCTTTTCTCAATACTAGTATATCATATTTAAACTAGTTCTGATCCTTGGAGCCATGGGAATTCGGGCTAAAGTATTATAAAGCTGATTCATCCAAATTAGGAAATATAGGCTTTTGGCCTATCAGATTGAGGATAAATACTTTGTGGCAAAACTGACCCGTGTGATAATAATTTGATAAATTGTATCCAATCACCAGTGGGTAAAATCTTCTCACCTCGGGGGGGGGGGTTCAGATCTGAGTGGTATGATTTGTTAATTTGCACTCAATCATCAATGGGTGAAATCTTCTCAACTTGGGGAGGTTCAAATCCATGAAATATTGAACACCTCAAATTCAGCTGAGAAGTCAGAGCAATCCTATAATCAGTTCTTACCTTATTACGCCAATTTTGGGTATAAATCATATTTTACCAATAGATAGGGTTCCACCGAGAATCCGCCAAGGTCTTTTCACTATTGGTATACATATCATTGATAACAATAATATTTACTAAAGGTTGGACTCCAACATTCTTTTTCAAAAGTCAAGAAGGAGAATGTCTGACATTGCCCCCTCAAGAATGTTGGGGGGAAAGTAGGATCATAGGAAATGGCCATGTACCTAGTTTATGGTAACTCCCAAGGCTAATGATTTGATGGAGTATTCATTGCCTCTTTTGTAGCTGATGGAGAAAGGTCCCTCCCAAATCGAACCAAGCTTACCGCTTCTTGGGGTGATCCAATAATGGTAGTATAACCCCTTATCAGCCACTTGAAATGTAGAAAGGGGTTGCGGAGCTCATTGGCAGCCTGCCCTTATTTAGTCACTGTTTTTGCTAAGTTGGTCATAGCTTCAGCTTGGAGTTGAATAATTTGGTTAGCTAACCTTCGCATGGCTCTCTCAGGCTCCTCTCCTTTAGAGAAGACATCTTTAGCCAGAAGAGCAGGTATGCCTGGTTCCCTGCCATACAAAATTCAGAAAGGGGACATTTTCAGAATCTGGTGATAACTAATCCGGTAGGCCATAAGGGCACTGGGTAAGAATTGATCCCAGTGAAGTGGATCAGAAGAGGCCATTTTGCGGAGGAAAGAAACTAAAGTTCCATTGGCTCTTTCCACTGCCCCATTGGTAGATGGATTGTAAGGAGCTGAAAAAAGTTGTTGGGCTCCCATGGAGGTAGCCAGGAGTTTGACTACTCTGGAGGTAAAATTCTTGCCATTGTCACAGAGTAGTACTTGGGGGCAGCCATGCCAAGTGAAAATGTGTTGATGTATGAAAGTGGCAGTTGCCTTGGCTGTTTGGGCAGGAAGTGCCACAGCTTCAACCCACTTAGTGAAGTGGTCGATGGCTACTAGGATAAAATGGTTGCCACTGGTAGACTGTGGAAGGGGACCTATGACATCCAAACTAATAGTGTGAAAAGGTTGTTGCAGGGTAGTTGGTTGATACTGGTATCTAGTCTTGAAACCAGATTGTTTCTTGCATGTAAGGCAGGCTTCCAAGACATCAACTATAGCTTCCATCTTTCCATCCCAATAGTATCGATCCTTAAGCCACTCATAAGTTTTCTTTGCCCCTCCATGGCCTAAAATGGAGTGAGCTTTGAGGATGACAGGTACGCGTTCTGAGGGCTGGAGGTAAGGCAACCACTTCGCCCCCACCTGCTTATACAACTTCCCATTTTCCACTTTGGTGTTTTATGAGTGGCGGGCTAACATCTTCTGAACTGGATCATCTTCATCCTCCCATTCATTGGGAGTCATTAATAGATCATGCAACCTTTCTGCCTCGCTATTATCCAAGTGGAGGATTGGCAGACGAGACAACCCATCCACATTCATATGAAGAGTTCTGGCATGATGTTCAATTTTCATATCATAAGGCTGGAGCTTTAGAGCCCAGCGAACTAACCGCCTGGTAGGGTCCTTCATATTTTGTAGCCACTTCAATGAAGCGTGGTCAGTAACTACAGTAAAGGTGGTCCCATAGAGGAAAGGGCGATAGTGCTTTACAGCCAACAAAACAGCCAGGCACTCCTTTTCTGTTATGCTGTAGTTGCGTTCAGGCTTTGAAAGCATCTTACTGAAATAAGATACCAGATGATCAATACCGTTTTCATCTAGTTGACCTAAGATGGCCCCAACGGCGTAGTCTGAGGCGTCCATAAACAGGATAAAAAGGTTTTTTGTAATCTGGGTGCCGTAGGATAGGGCGTCATTGTAGTAGCTGCTTCAGGGTCTCAAAAGCGGCTTTTTTGTTCAGCGCCCCATTGGAAGGGGATATTCTTCTTCAGTAAGTGAACAAGGGCTCACTGAGTTGTGAGAACTTAGGGATGAACTGATGGTAATACCCCATCATCCCTAGAAACACCTGTATATTCCGCAAATTTTTAGGGGGAGGCATATTTGCAATGGCTTCGACCTTGTTCTGTAGTGGTTGGATTCCTTTTTGAGAAATGGTGTGGCCAAGGAAATCCAATTTTCGCTGAAAGAAGTTGCACTTTGATGGTTTCAATTTGATATTTGACTTACGTAGCCTTCCAAACACCTCATTTAAGTGATCCAGGTGGTCGTTGAAGGTTTTTAAGAGCACAGTAATATCATCAAGATAAACGATAACGCAGGTTAGCTTAAAGTATTACAAGATGTGATACATCGCATGCTGAAAAGATGCAGGTGCGTTGCACAACCCTTGAGGTAATCGAGTGGGTTGGTAAAGCCCTTCGCTGCAAATGAGAGCGCATTTCTCCTGGTCCTGTGGAGAAAGGTCCATTTGCCAATAGCCACTGGCCAAGTCCATGGCTGAGAAGAAGTTCAGGCTGGATAGTTGAGCCAAGGCATCATCGATGTGAGGAATAGGATAGCTATCCTTCTTCATGGGGTTATTTATCTTGCGGTAGTCCATGACTATCCGGTGACCTCCATCTTTCTTCTTAATTAACAACAGTGGGGAAGACCAAGGGCTTTGAGAGGGAACTAGTAACCCCGCATCCAGTAACTGTGTGAGTTCCGTCCTCATATGCTGTTCCTCCACCTTTGATTTGCGATATGGTTTTGACTGAATGGGATGGGCATCACCCACATCAATGGAGTGGCACCAGCCTTCATATGGCCATAGTCGTGAGCTGACTTGGAGAATATGTCGCTATAGTCATCAAGGAGATTATGAACTTTCTCTAGCTCAGTTGGGGTTAACTCATTCGAGATATGGACGTTTGGTAAGTTACACACCAGGTTGTCCGTTGGAAGCCCCAAATCTGCCATTGAGCTGATGGAGTGGATCTGTTCAACATCCTCCACAGGGATTAAAAATCCTCGGCCAACCTCTTGGTGTTTCCATATGAACATGTCCTTTGTGGTGAGGTTTCCCAACAGTAGAGTAATAGGTCGCTGATAGGCGGGGTCTAGTAGCCCAGGTAATACATGAGGCTCCAAAGGACTAAGGCCCTCAACACTTATGAGGTGCAACAAACAGTGGCGTGGGATTTGGAGCGTGATTTTTGTGTCAACCACTCGTTGTTCACCCGGCTTAATCACCACCTCATCTGCCGCATAAAATGGAATACCATCTCTAGCCTCCACTGAATTGGGCAATTTCTTAGTGTTGCGCCCAGAGGTGACATAATGTAAAGGCAAAGCGGAAAAGGGGTATTCAACCAGGCAGGTGTAGTCATTCTTGATGAGTTCTTTGTTGGATAAGACTAATGGAACTTCGTAGTTCATTTAAGATAGGAACCCTTGCTTCATGTTGATGATGCCTTCATACTCGATCATAAACTGAGTACCTATGAGCATATCATAGGAGTTATTATCTAAGGCCACAGCGAGGGCCAATAGGATAAGCTTCCTAACGCAAATGGGAAGAGAGGAGTAAGCGCCAAGGGCGCGGGTATTGTTTGGGCCCGCAGTTCCAAACTCCTTGGCATAATCCAGGTCAGGCATCAGTTTAATCTTTTTCATCAGCCGAGATGAGATTACATTCACTGGGGAACCTGTATCCAGGATAGCCATCACCTGGACTTTGTGAACAACTACTTCAACCTTGGTAAGTGTGCTTCCAAAGTTGGCCGACAGCGCTAAGACCTCCTTGAGATGAAAAGTGGAGGTTAATTGGCGTGCAGTCTCAGGGTGATTCTCCAGAATATACTGCATGGTATGCCCTCTCTGTAAAGGCGAATTAAGCTTGATAGGAGCTGATCAGCGTCGCTGACTGTGTTAATAGTTTCCATACAACCTATAACTTGGTGGAGGTAAGTATCCTCAGGTATGGTGGTTTCATCTACTCCTTCAGCTTTTAGGGGATCAGGGACCACCACTTCCACGGAAGCTCCCAATAAGTAGTACCCAATATCATCGTAACCCCCTAAAAGTCAGCCTCAGGGGTATTCTCAACCATGGACAAGGTTGCATTTGAAGTGGGGGAGACAGCCACGAGAGGTGGGGTAATTAGCGTCGCTTTAACCAGCATTTTCACAACCCCAGTAGTTCTGGAGGATATACCCTTAGGGCGCGCACCTATTGGCTGAGTTGAAGGGGAAACCACAGTAGGGATCTCCGCTTTGCATGAATGAGGGATGTCCATTTTAAGTCTCACTGAAGCAGCAGGTTTTGCAAGGAGAAAAGGCACAGGTGGCCTCACTTCTAACGGTTCAATAGGCTGCAGCTCACCTAAAGGAATATGGGCGACGTCTAACAAAGCCTCTTTTATATCACAGAAAGTTGTAAAGTGACATTTCAATGATATGATATGCCTGGCGAGAGAGGGTATTGAAGCTAAACTGTTAATATGGCGGCGATAGCATCATCCAGGGTAAGCAGGTTAGACGTAGCCAGCCTTTGAGAAGTGAGATAGAACCGCTCAGCAAAACTAAAAAGAGTTTCACCCTCATACATGGTAAGGCGCATGAAAGCCTGTTATTCCCTGTATAAGCTCTGCTTGGATCTGAATTCAGCCAAGAGGGCCTTCTTAACCTCTGGTCAGGTGTGCTGAGGATCCAGGTGAGGAACGATCAACTCTTGGGCTTTGCGGCTTAAACAAGGAAGAATATACTGAACTTTATGTTTATCAGTGGCGCCATCCATCGCAGCTTCATAAACGTACAAAAAGGAAGCAATGCTCCCTTCACCCGGGGTGTATTTGTCCTTTATAGGTAATAAGAATGGCCGTTGCTCTATCTTTTTGAGACGGAAGAAAGAGCTAGCAAGTTGCTTCTCAAAGGCAACTAATCGCGATTCAGTTAAAGAAGAACCAGAAGAGCTGCTCACGTTTACAGCTTTTATGTTAGTAACTACGGTTTAGTGCACAGGCGTGACCCCTGTAGTGAGCACTAAATTGTCAAAATCCAGCAAGGGTTATGCTCGCTGGTGCTATGTGCCGCTGGATTCCACAATGGAATATTTAAAATAATAATAAATTCTTAAGAAAACTAAGTTTTTACTTTATGTTTTTAATTGTGTGAGGCAAAACAGGAAAAAGCCCTTTTCTCAATACTAGTATATCATATTTAAATTAGTTCTGATCCTTGGGGCCATGGGAATTCGGGGCTAAAGTATTATAAAGCTGAGTCATCCAAATTAGGAAATATAGGCTTTTGGCCTATCAGATCAAGGATAAATATTTTGTGGCAAAACTGACCCGTGTGGTAATGATTTGATAAATTATATCCAATCACCAGTGGGTAAAATCTTCTCACCTTGGGGGGGGTTCAGATCTAAGTGGTAATGATTTTTTAATTCGCACCTAATCATTGACAGGTAAAATCTTCTCACCTCGGGGAGGTTCAGATCCATGCAATATTGAACACCTCAAATTTGGCCGAGAAGTTGGAGCAATCCTATTATCACTTCTTACCTTATTATGCCAATTTTGGGTATAAATCATATTTTACCAATAGTTAGGGTTCCACAGAGAATCTGCCAAGGTCTTTTCGCCGTTGGTATTCATATCATTGATAACCACAATATTATTCAAAGATTGGACTCCAACATTCTTTTTCAAAATTTGAGAAGGAGAATTTCTGACAATTATTGCCGCTTTAGCCTCAGCATAAGACCAGCTGTCCCCCTCCAGGTGGGGTAATACCAGATTCTGGCAATCTGTGTTTAAGCAGTTCATGACACTTGCGGAGTGTCATTGGGCATCATCTTCAAAATAGCATTGAATGTGGGCAGCATATTTCTTTGGGTATTCATCTTCCCAAGTATCGTTTGAAGACTTCCTTCTTTGGCATCATTGGCCATGTCAGACTCACTTGCACTTCTGAGTGCTTTCAATTTCTCTATTTCTTTCATTAACTTCTCAATATCTGCACTGAATTTTCTCAAATGAATGCAATCCGCTTCACGTTCCATTTTCAGAAATAGGACCTCTCAGATGAGGTCTCCCCTTTTCCTCTTTAAAGAGTTTACTTTGCCAAGATACTCATTCCAAAATTTGTCTACATTATCAACTCCTTCCTCCACCTTGGTTACTCATTCTTTCAAGGCTGCGAACTCCAGGTGGACTGCTGAGTTCAAGGAGTTCTGAGTCACTGTGACAATTTCAGTCCACAACTTGTGCATCTCTTCTTTGTATGACATTTGGGATAAATTCTTCTACTCAACTAACCCTGTAGTGAGCACCAACTTGTAAAAATTTACTCCATTGGGTTGATTATTGGAGTTCAACCCTAGTAATCTTTCTACTGCACAGGTTCAGTTTCCTCATGCACCTTGCATTGTAGAAATATATAATCTGATAATAGTATGATGACTATTATCTGTAGTTGAGTTAGAATATCTTCAGGCCTAACGCTTTGGCCGGTATTTCTGATAATACTGAATATTGCACTCTTAGGGATTCATTCCCTGAAATTCAGTTCACTCGATCTTCATTAAGATCCTCTGATGATAGTCTCCTTCAGCCCAACACACAGTCAGCAGTAAGCCCTTAGCCGTGGTTCCCTTCATCTCTAGATCCTCGCTCAGATCTCTACTCTTCTCTGAGAGTCTACCAATTATTGCCTTCTGCAATAATATCCTTGAGATGGAATCTTCACGCTAGATGCTGATAGTCTAACTATTACCAAATCTACAATAAAACTAATAATATTCTAAAGTAGCAATGTATAATTTAATGTCTGTTTTAATGTCTATCCTTTATTAGAGTGAATTCTAGGGAATTTATAGGGGATTCAGCTGTCTAACCTTTGGTTGACACCTCTTCAATGAAATGGCAGCCAATGCCATTGAATCACCCTTCCTCATCTTGGCAGCAATGGTCTTTCCCATCCTGACTAGAATTCTGACGTTGGACATCCTTGAGACCTTAAACAGAAAGAGTCAGAACGTGTCCCTAATGTTTTCCTCTCGATCCAAATGAATCAACCATAATTGGCTAGCGACTTACTTAGGTAATGGGACTTATTACCCATTATGGCAGGTCACTTCACCAACCAATCAATTTGCTAGTTGCAGGTGGCATCACTCGCCTTGCAACTCATTAAACATTCCCAATCAGTCAGTGATGAAACCCAACCAATTCCAATCAGTACACTTGATAGTTAATTACTATCAGATGCCCTTATTTTGTCAGCCGCTCCACCCAATGAGATATTAGGTATTCATCCAGATCAATCCCTGATGGATACGACCAGAAAAAAAATCCTAAAATCACCTGAACATAGTTCCTCCAAAATTTGGGTCAACCAATACCAAATTCACTTCACTTTAGGGAATTTTTCCCCCTAGTGATACCAGGTAATCTAGCAGGTTGGGAATATGGGCAAAAATACCAACATCATCTTCATTGGGACTAGCACAATCACAATTGGAGAGTCAAACTGGGTAATCTAAATTATTTATTATATTTGGCTCAATCTTGGGAGGGGCGCCATTAAAAGGGGAAGTGGTAGCATTTCAAGAAAGGAGCCATTGAGCTTCACTTTTTCTTAACTCTCAGCTTTGTTAAGACTAGCTCTATCCCAGTCTGAGAGTCAAACTGGGCGATCTAATTTTTTAGTTTCAGTAGTTTAAGGACCAATCTCAGGAAGGGCGCTGTTGAAGTCAGAAAGTGATTGGATTGTCAGAAAGGGTTTATCAAGCTTTGCTTTTTCAGGACTTGCATTTTTGTAGGGACCAGCGCTATCCCTATTTGAGAGCTGAACCAGGTAATTTTTTTTTTTTTTTAGTACTAGATGGTCCCAACTGAACCAGGTAATTTTGATACTTTAAATTAGTAATATCTGGTCTGATTTTTGGAGGGGAGCCATGAAAGTCAGAAAGTGGTAGCATTGCCAAAAAAGAGTTATATAGCTTCACTTTTTATTAACTATCATTGTTGCTGGGATCAGCGCTATCCGATTCTGAGGGCCAAACAAGGTAATCCAGTGACCTTTGCTTTAGTAATTTGTGGCCCAATTTTAGGAGGGGTGTCATCGAAGTTGGAAAGTGATAGGATTATCAGAAAGGGGTTATTGATCTTCACTTTTTCAGGACCTGTGTTTTCTTAGGGATCAGCGTTCATCTTAGTAATATCTGATCTGATTTTTGGAAGGGCGCCATCAAAGTTGGAAAGTGGTAGCGTTGCAGGAAAAGAGTCATCAAGCTTATTCCCAATGATGCAAAGGTAAGTCCCAGGTATTTTGCCTGGCATTTGAATTGCATCGATGCACCGATTGTTTTTGGGGCTTCCCAAAAATTCCTGCAGCTTGTGCCTTCATCAAATTTGGAAAGCTAATTCTCGACTTGTTGCCCAACTTGATTGGTCCAATTGCTCAAATGACTCTCATCCAAATTGATGTTTGCCACTTATAACTCTGAACACTCAATAAATTTTGTTCTAATTTCTTTCACTAAATCATACTGGAAAATGACGTCATTGAAGAGAATTGGGTATTGGTCGCCTAAATAAATATTATTTTAAATTTATTGCGGGGAAGGCCAGCCATGGGATGGACACTTCCAAATATGACTCAGGAAAGATAAACTTAGTACCAGGGGAGGCACCCCAGAGAAGCGATGCTATCTCTTGTTGCCAGCGGGAACGCCACTTATGGGGAGGGGGAGGGAACGTGTGAAGGGGCCGTAGCCACTATTGAGCACGTGTGGAGGAAGGGGTCTGATTTGATGAACAAGACTGGGAACCAGGAGGAGACCAGCTGTCGGTGGCGCGGTGGGAGATATCCAAACATCCACGCTTGAAAGTGGTCCACCAAATGAGACCGGAATCTGTGGACAGCTTCTGGGAGGGTGGGGATGGAGCCAGCGATGGCATCCAAGACAATCGTGTGGATAGTCCACATGGCGATTGCAACCACCAGAGCACGGAGGAAGGGTGGAAGGGGGAGGCCATTGATGAAGCAAACATATCTCTTGACAGACTGAAGGGATGCGTTTGATCCTGGCCTAGCAGACGTTGGACTTCGCGCCATATCACTTTAGAGGTGGGGCACTTCTCCAGGCGGTGGAACAGCTTTCCATACTGGCCGCACATGACACAGGATGAGTGTAAAGCGTTAGAGCACTCAGCTGTACGATACACCCGCCTCAGGCAGCGCCACACGTGGGAGCAGATTTGAGTCTGCAACAGAGGATGGTGAGCGTATTTCCAGATAGCCTTTTGGGTCTCAGTGGAATAAGGGATGTCCATCATGTCCAGGTAGTCCACCCTGGATAGGACATGGGGTCGAATGGGGATCACGCCATCATGGATGGGTAGCCCCTGTACCTCTTGTGTGAACTGAGGAGAGGGGCGACCTCTTCGGGTTGTATGTCCACTAATATGAATTCTCCACTCTGCGCTTCGCATGGAGAGTAGGATTCATTTTTAGTGGGTTTTAGTCCCGTGAGGACCTGTGGCCGATGTGTGTGATGCGAGGTATTTCATCAGGGAGTGGGGTTTGATGGATTGTTGAGGCCCAAGGCTCGGGAGAAGTTGGAGCAGGCCGCGCAGGACCAGTGTTGGGATAGGAGTGTAGGAGTGGTGACGGCCGCGATCCAGGTGCCCAGGATCTTGGCAGCATGGGCTTTGAAGTCAATCAGGCCCATGCCACCTTGATGATGAGGGCCAAACATGACCTCTAGCCATACTGGTGGAGGGCGGCCTGACCAAAGCCATCCTTGCAGCAAATCATACAGGGATTTGAGGAAGCTTAAGGAGAAGGGGATGGCGTGGGCTCTGAACCAGACTTTGGATAGGAGCATAGAGTTGGCAAGAACAACCCTGCCAGTGAGGGTAGTAGGGTGGGCTCTGTGAGAGGCGATTCGCTTCATCATGTTATCCCATATACGGCACTCCATTACTGCTGACGCATATCCGCCTGCCTCCATCCACACGCCCAGATGGCGCACTGGTCCTATGGTAGGACGTGGCACAAAGGGGAGCACCAGTGGAGCGGTGTGTGTTGAGTTCGTAAGGCGTGGACGTGGGCGAGCAGATGGGCTGGGTTGGGAACTAATTGCTGGGGCCCAGCAGTTCTGAAACCAACCAAGGAGGATGATTTCGGTTTTGGAGGCGTTCAGTGCCGCGTTGCTTACCCGGAATATTCCTGGATGAGGGCTTCAAGCGCGCGTGCATCTTTGTTATTAGACACCCCCACCACGCAATCATCTGCAAATGCCATCATCTTGACAGGGGTTTGGCCTGGCACATGGACCCCAGTGAGGTGGGCATTCACATTTCGCAGTAGTGGGTCAAGGCTGAAGTTGTATAAGAGTGGGCTGAGGGGGTCTTCTTGTCGCAGGCCCCTTTGAGGGCGGACTACTTCTATTAGGAAGCCTGGGCCACGCACTGCCATTGTCGCAGATTCCATTAGCAGCATCACCCAGTTTATGAAGTGGGGGGTAGGCGGAATTGTTGGAGGCAGGCCCTAAGGTATTCCCAGTTTACTCTATCATAGGCCTTTTGTTGGTCCAAGAATACAAGTGCCCCAGAAGCTGTGGACTGACACACATTAGCCACAGAGTGCACGTTATCCCAAATTGACCTTCTGGGGATGAAACCAAATTATTCTGGGGAGATGGTGGTAGATGCTACAGTCCCTAAACGGTTGGCCATGATTTTTGTTAAAATTTTGGTGTCTGTGTTTGTTAGAGAAATGGGGCGCCAGTTGGCTAGTCAAGCTTATCCCCTTTCTTGAAGAGTGTGACAGTAAAGGCCTCATGTCCTCCTGGTAGGAGGCGCGTTTCCAACAGGCTTTGGTTAAGTGAGGCAAGCAGCAATGGGGATATATATTTGAAATATTTTTTGTAGAACTAATATGAAATGCCATCTGGGCCTGAGCATTTTCAGTTTGGCGCACCACGAATGGCTGTCCATAATTCATTCAGAGTAATTAAATTCATTATTTCCAGTATCAGAAAATGGTGCAGATATGAGCTCAGTCGAGAAATTCCGCCATTTTGGCTGGCTGAATTGGTTCAGCTCGGTATAACTTGGAGTAATATTTTTGCATTTTGATTGCCACTTCAGCCAGTGTGTCCACAATGGAATTATCCGATCTTCACGCCTGTGTGCAGGCCACGCTCTGGCATAATGCGAAAATTTTTTTAAAGAAGTATGCGGTGCACTTGTCACCTTTAGTGATGCGTGTGGCCCTGTATTGGACACAAACCTGATGTTTGTGTTGCCTTTCGAGTGCGTTGAGGTGGGCGGCTGCCTCCGCCCACTTCTGGCCCCATGCAGGGCTGTATCCTGTGGCTAGAATGTTGGACTCCAAGTGGGCCAATTCTGCCAGCACGTGCGAGATAACTGCTGATGTGGCTCGTGAGCATCTGGAGGAGAGATGGCAATAGTGGCGGATGGTGCCTTCTTTGAAAGTTGCCCATGTGGAAATGGGGTCCACACAAAACGGTGCAACAAACGATTTTGCCAAAGTTGCCTCTTCCACCCACATGGAAAATCCTTATGCGAGCTCGGGGGGCGGATTTTGCACCAATGTGAGGCCTTTGCAACTGTGATGGGTAGGTGGTATGTTATCAAGACCAGATGGTGGTCGGAGAATTCCATTTTTGTTGTTTTGAAGTGGGAGATGTGGGGTTGGAATTTTGCCAGTGTTAGAATAAGGTCGATGCAGGTCATGGACCTTAATTGGCCGTTGTGGACGTGGGGACACGTCATGTTTTTGAGCAGTGAGGCATGTTGTGGTAGCACATCCATTAGCCCAAGGGTGGCTTTTAGAACGCGTAGTTCTACGTGACCCTGTGGGGCATGGGGTGAGGGCGGCCACCAGTCCATTGGTGAGGTTAGCCAACAGTTCATGTCGCCAACTAGGAAAGAATAAGGGGGTAGCGGGAGGAATTTTACCGACAAGAAAAATTCCTGACGCTCATGTGCACCATTTGGGGCATAGATGTTGACGATAGTGTGCGCAACGTTGGCCCACAGAGAAGGTGATGATGAGCACTCAGCCATTTAGGAATGTTTCTGAGGATGTGAATTTGAAAAATTATTTTTCTGAATTAGCACCCCACAGTGCTTCAACTAAAAGGATAGGGATGGGAGGAGCATTGTTTTCCAAGCTTCCTCAGAACCTCATGGACAGTGGGACTCCTGGATGGCCAGGATATCCACGGGTAAATTGTTTTGTAAAAAACTCAGTTTCCTAGCCTGGGATGGGGAGGCCTTGAGTCCAGCGATATTCAGCGTCCCTAGAGTGAAGGTTTCCCCCATTGCACCTTAGGTGTGAGGGGGTGGGCCCCCAGGCCCACCAGCCTCTTCAAGGTCCCCATGGGCTTTCACAGCATCGTGGGTGTTAGCAGCAACGCTATCGTGGTTTTTGTTAATTTTTGCGGAAAGAGTCGCGTTGGCTTTGGCCTTCACTTTTTGTTTTCCTGACATTGGATGAATTTTTTGTGGTGCAGATAAGTTCAGTGCACCGTCGAGCGGGGCAAAAATTTTTTTTCAGTTAGGATAGGTCCCAAGTCAGTTTTGACCAGAGCTTGGGTGCAGTGATTGGGTGAGATCAAATCTCCCATCAGATCCTTGGATTGAGTGGCCCGCTTGGCATAGGCCTCCTAATCTGATTGGGTGGTGGATTCCCGAGTCACTTCCACCGCGAAGGTCTCCATGTCCTCCTGGCGTTGTGAGTGTGGGATGGTGGTGGTGGCCTTGGCTGCTTCCTTGGCCATGGCCCTACAGGCCTGCTTGGCCTTCTTCCACTCCTGCAGGGAGATGGGCTTTACCAATAGGTAGCAGCCTTGTGCTCCCCACGGGAAAGCCTCCTTGATGCTTGCAGTTGGTTCATAGTGCGCCTCTCCGCTGGCCATGGCCGCCTGGGGTGCTCTTGGAATGTGACGCCCTCCTTGATGGGGCATGCATGCACCTTATGGCTGAATGCATCACAGTGGGTGCAAATGGGGGCGTGCTGTCCACGGTTACCCAGAATGGGTGGGTGGTATGCCCTGCGATGTCAATAAAGGTGGAGTGTGGGATCTGGGTTAGGTCCTTCACGATCTCCTCAGTTGGAGTCAGAACTGCAATGGCTTTGCCAGTGCACAGGTGTGGCATCAGCATGAAATGTTGCATTTCAAAATATTGTATTTCGCCATATATGGCGAGACCATCTTTCAGGTGTTGCTCCAAAATATCACATTTTACCGTAGTAGGCAAAAAGTCAAACGTGAGGAAAATTTGGTTTGATTTTGTCCATCTGGTGCGTTTGGTTTCGATAACCCATTGCCCTTCAGGGAGGTCGACCACTATGCACACCGCTGCAGCTTCGTCTGCTGCTATTTTGCTTTCAAAACCTAGGTCCAGCCAACCGTGTGACATGTAGTGAGGTGCAACGTACACCGCAGTTGGGAAAGTTTGTGTACATCTTCACAAAACTTTTCCCATAAGGACGTTTTTTGGATGTCCAGATACACACGGACTCCGAATTCCACCAACAAAAGTAGCTGGGAGTGTGGCGTGTTGATGTACTGGTTGCATCATGCTTGCCACACGAGTATCTCCGGCGAAATTGTGACCGCCAGTTTTTTGAGATTTTTTTCTATTCCACCGGATTCTCTGGGGCGTTTTCAAACGTTAGAGGTCGCAGGCCTTCCGCCTGCTCCTCTTGCCTTGCTTGCCCAGCTGCTCCCAGACATGGGCGCAGACTAATCTCCTCTGTGAGATTATCAAACTAGATTTAGTCTTGAATTGAATAGGTTGCAAAAGTGTTTGCAACGAGAAAGAAAAGTTTTTAAATAAATATTATTGTTAGTATAAAGATCATTTGTTATTTTAAATTATGAGTATTCCATTTTGTTTGATTTTCACTCTTTGACTGGAGTATAATCATTAATTTGGTCAGTTTCTTTTTAATATGGTTCATTTTTTTAAAAAATTAAAGAGGTTCTCCTCATAATGGGAAACCCATCCTATAGGCTAATAGCCATTTCTCTGTGTAATATTTTCCAAAGATTCTCTCTGGTCAATGTCCCATTCTTCCTTAGTATAATTTGCTTCCTGTATATAATAAAGTATTGCCTTTTTCAATCTTTTCACTTTATGATGTTGGCTATTTTCTCAATTACATTGTTTCATTTATTTCAGGCTTATATATTAAATCAAGTAAGGGCTTGAGTTGGCTGGGTGCTTTGAAATGTACAGGATCTTCTCTTCTAGAACACATAAAGCTCTAACATCGATGAATCCCCCCTTGGGTTGGGACCATTTAGTACTAAAAAAAAGAACACATAAAGCTCTTCTTAGTAAAATCATTTTCCACAGTTATTGCATCTTGGCCATTCCATTGTAGGTAAGCCAAAAAATGTCTTGGTCTGGAGTACCTACTGAGGATTGAAAACTCTTATCATCCAAGGTTGGGGCTATATCCTCATGGTGCAACTTAGTAGCAACCTGGCAGAAAGCACCAGTTGGTTGGGCCGCCAGGGAGGAATCATTGGCGGCATGATCATCTGAAGGCAGGGCTTCGATGTTAGCAGCCTTGGACAAGGTTTTTTCCATTAAAGTAAAGTAAAATAAAAGTTCTGATGAGAAGTATTTTATTTAGAGTAATCTAGCACTATTTATAGTGCTTCAAAATATAAGGATAGGAATAGGGATTATATGAATAGGAATAGGGATATTTAAGGATAGTGTCATGGGACCTGTAGTAAAGTCCTGATACTAAGATATGTGGGAATAGATAAAGAGTGGATATAGATTAGATAATGAATAGGAAATGTACAGTACCCCAAATTCAGCATAATTTGAGGATAAAAGTCCTAAATTTGATATTCTAGTTGAATTGAAATCCATTCTCAAAATTATTGGGCCATCTGAAAATTATGCCTGCATTTGATTATATCGATTTTCCCCCTGGACAAGGCTTTCTCCTAATCCAGGGAGAATCCTTACAAGTATCTTTTTTAAACGAAAAGTATTTAAATTGAATTAACTTGGCAGATATATCTCATTAGAGAATTTATTGCAGCTTCCAGCGTAGTAATTCCTAAGTCTTAACCTTAGAAGATTCCATATACAATTACCAATTGTTACATATAATAGGGCAAAGCCCTGACAATATCCTTAGGAGCCTTGACTGGAGGTGACAATACTTTTTAATTGCAGATACTTGGAGTCATAATTATCCTCACCGGATATTAACTTGGTGTTGGGCTTATTCTGAAAATGTAATATTATACCCATGATAGCCCTGAGACTGTCATTGATGCGGCAATTCATTGAGTCAGTAGAAATCTATTTTTTTGAAATCAGTCTCACCTTTGAGGTTGAAATAGATAATATGTTCTTATTTAACCTGGGAGCTTACAAAATTATCTTTTATAACTGTGAGGATGGTAGAAAATTTGCACATGGGGCTCAATTCTCCATTCCCCAATCTCAGCAATTTCTGGAATGGCTTCCAAAGCCGCAGCCAATCAAAATTTTATAAAATTCTAAATTGGTTGATTTAAGGCAACTCAGGCCAATGGCTGAAACAGTTACAGCTGAGCTGCTGTGGTAAACAGTTCATGGTCAATCAGGTGTGACCAACATGTCAACTCTGGTGGATGGGCCATCATTAGCTAAATCAAATTTTTTTGAGTGTCTTGATTGGATTGACAAGAGTGACCAGCTAGATAACGTCAAACTGGATTTTGAATTATGGATTTTTTATTAATCCTCTCAATTTGCGCCCCCACCATTTTCATCCTGTAAAATGGTTATCCAATTTATAGTAATATAAATAAAATGGTGTCCAAAGCCACTGCTGCTCCTGCCAACGCCCTACTTTGCCATCAACTCTATGGAGCAATGGAACCCCTGGTTGAGGGTATTCATATCCCCAATTTCCCTCATGATTTTGAGGAAAATGTAAAGTATAAGATTGAGGAGCTGGCTTTTGTGCAATTCGCGCCTGAATTGATGCAGAAAAAACTTCTCTTTTTGACCCCAATTACCCTGAAACCTGCCAGCGCATCAAGTCATTCACATGTGTGCCTGCTCTCATCACTTTTGCAGAGCATCAACTTGCTTAATATGTTGAGGCAATGGACACTGCCTGCCTCATTAATGAAGAAAACCCACAATTAAGCCTCCTTATGCCTCATGTCGCTGATACTCCTACCCCAATGTTGTCCATAATAGTCTGCCAGCTAAAGCGGGCACCAGACAAAAGTTTTCCAAAGCTTCCTCACCTTCTAATATGTCTTCCTAGGCTGTTAGCTGAGATGCCATGTCATGATTATAAAAAGATGGAATCCTCCAATGATTTATCGTTATTTAGGATAATATGGCCAATACTGGTGGAATGGTTTATTGACTGAATTTCGTGTTATTTAATATGATTGCTGGTTAATTGCTCCCCAATTTGGGTTGAGTCAAAATTAGTATTCCGCTGAGCTTGGTATTTAGGTTTGAGTGGGGCCAATTGGTGGCCCCAAATAGTATAAGGATCACTGGCGACTAATAGCTGAGGATGATCCACTTGATATCAGTCAGCAGTACATGTTTGACGCCAACTTCCATTTGTGGTCAGTTGTGAGAATTCTTACAGGAAGCTGATGTATTCACTTCAAACGTTTGCTGCCTGTACTGATTATCCAATGTTGATGGATATGACAATTATGAGTTTGAGGCAGCTAAGGTTGTTTCTGGTGCCTCATTTATTATCAAGATAATACAAGAATAGATGTCAGTGAGATGCTGAGATATTACAAGTCAAGCGAGCGACTAAAGTAGTTTCTGGCACATTTATATCAATTTGAAGATCAAATCCAAATTTGACATTAACTAGGTTAATTATTTATATGGCTCATCGTTGACTTAAGGCTGAGGATGAGCCAAAACTAATCTGGACATCAGGAAGGATGGAACAAGAGGGTTAACGCCAGGGGAGAGATAATGTAGAAGAAGAAGTAGAAGAAGAAGAGAAGTGGTTGGCTGGAATAACCAGCAGGAAGAGCTGATAGGTTGGCAATGGGCGCAGTAGCCCTTTTGTAGTTAGTATAAATACCTGGCGCTTCCCTTTTAATAAATATCTCCCTTTGTCTAATCTACCTTTTGTTATAAGTTTATAAATATTTTGTTGGTTGAAGTTTAGGTTAAAGGGGATCCCCAAATGGCACGGGTGACATGCCAAGGGGTTAGCTGGCGCTGCTAGCCCCAACGCCTAAGGTGAAAAGGCAAGGGCTGACTAGTATTCATACTGGTTGGTCTGCCAACCAGCAGAGCCATTAGTCGAATTTCTGACATGTCATAAAAAATTTTCAATTTCTAATAATCCCTTTGGTTGTCCCATCTGCAAATAAAGATGCATGGTGGCTCCCCCTTTTGGGTTGGGCACCACTAGTGCTAAAAAAGGAGATAGTTTGCACTTAACACTAATGATAAGGTCTTCTATTTCCAGTTTTTGCTACCTAACTTATATATAAGGCTAATTAGGAGGAATCAGTTCAGCAGATCTAAAAAATTGCCAAAATAGCAAAGGGAAGATACCTAGGTCACTTATCTTAATTGATGTGTCAGTAAATGCAGTAGATTTTGGGCACAGCTTTGCTTAAATTTTTATAGGGCGAAGACAGGTGAAGAATTACTGCCTTTCAACCAAGTTACAATAGAAGTAGATTAGATAGTGATTTTTTGGCAACCACATCCTGTTAAACCTTATTGTGCTGCACCATTTTGGGGTCTGGATCAAGAATAATGACATGTAGTTGGACAGAGTTGGCTAGTAGAAGTTAAACAAGATTTGGAAAAAACAAGACTTGAGGAAGCTCATCCCAGCTGTTGTGGGGCTGGAGCGCCTTTTTTGCATCCCAGAGCTCATTAGTGGAGCTGACACTGAAGGTGGGCTTACTAAGGATGATGGCGAAATACAATTGGAATAAAGGTTCTAGTTGTAGATGATGTTTCTTTATAGGCATGATCAAAAAGGTGAGCTCTACTTTTTAAGCATGTTGGTAATGTGGTTCTATTGCAACTCCCACTGTTGCAAAGTTTAATTAGCCACAAAATCAAATTTGGGTGGAGTCACGATTCTATATGACTGGATTCTAAGCCACAATTTTGACCAATATATTTTTGGGTAAGCATTATGAATAATTCTATATTTTAATAACCTCAGTAAACCAGAGAAATTCCACCGAAGATTCAATGGGTAGAATCTGTCAAGGATGTTTCAGAGCTACAAGTAATCAAGCGCCTTAGGATGAGGCGATATTGAATTATAACAGGTTGTTATTGGATCTCCTCCAAATCAAGGAGATAAGGTGATGTTGACACTTAGTGAATATAATTTAGATTGCCTTAAATTAGGGTGATAGATAGTGAAGAACAACAAGTTAAAACTATGAGAATATGGCGGAACGAATAAGCTAAGCATAAGGGCTGGTACCAACCAAGGTCAATAAAATATCAGCAAGATGGGAAGATTGAAGAGGAGGAGATTTTTTGGTGGATAAGAGGGAGAGAGAGAGCAAGCGGATGAGATGATATCCGCTGTGATTATTGTATTGTAATAAAAAAGTGTTGGGTAAATTGCTCCCTATTATTATATTTGTTTATTTATGTGTGTTCTTAGGAACTGATGATCTCATATCATATGATCTAATTGCTCAGTGGGATTGACCCTGTGAAAAAAACCCTCCAGCGGAACTATAGAGATTTGCCAAATTTATAACAGTGGTGCTCACTACATGGGTCCATTGATCAATTACAATAAGATAAAAACTCAGTTAGCGGCTATGTTCCATCAAGTTTGCTTTGATAAGAAATCTGCACAACATGGTGGGCCAGTTGAATGTGTGTTTCTGAAACTTGTATTGGACGCTGTACTCCAGACAAGATGTGCTGATCCAGGAGGTTTTCAGTGATAAGCTGCTTCTGTTTGATTGCAAAAGGAATATCCATGGGTTCTTTAAGCAATTTGAGTTTGCAACAGAAGAAGCCTCAGATCAGAAGAGAGCGAAGCTGTTAATCTCCACCTTGGATGTTGAGATCGCCAATAAAGTTGTCTGTTACCTTTCAGTCTGTTTCATTACATACTAAGAAGTCAAGGAGATGGTGCTTCAGTTGATTGGCAGGACTGCAAAGATGTTGCAGCAGAAGGCTGATTTCTTGACCGTTGGATTTCAGCAGAATGAGACCCTCACCACGTTTGCTGAGCAATTTATGACAGAAGCTCACATGATGATTAAAGCAGGAATTTTATAAGGTCAACATTTGCATTGCAATGATCTCTGCAGTGAAGCCATACCAAAGCTCAACAATGTCATGACCACGTTGTTGGAGGATGATGTACCTTTTCTTAAACTCATTCAGTTTTGAGCCATCTAGCCATAACTTTCCTTCCACTCAATCCTGTTTGGATTCACACTATTGCCATTGTCAAACCTAATTATGTGGGGAAATTCAGCCAGTCAGTGCAGCTTCCACTGGGTACCCTCTCGCAGTTCAACGTCCGCCCCATAACTGCTGAGTGAAAACTTGCCAGCTACCACTCCAGCCCTAATTACAATGACCGGCAGCAGTTGTTCTATTGACTTGGGCCTGCTTACACCGATCACCTTCAGTATGACTTTACATGTGTGTCAACTTATATTAAGCATGGACGCAGGCCCTACGGGGTAAATTGTTTCAATTTCAGTCTACCTGGGCACCTGAAACAATGGTACCCCAATAAAAGGATCCCTTACATACAGCAGGACCAATGCTCTCAGGAAAAAAACAGAGCGGAGTAGAGATGGTACTCTCTAACACCGCTATCCTGAAACTAAATGTCCCACCTGAAGCTACTGAAGTGAATGCAGCGAAAGCCACCCAGTATGATGATACATTCCTATATCAGAAGCCAGTTAAAGAGTAAATGTGCTTACCCAAGCACAAGCCAAGGACATGACAGACAAAGGGTCTCTGGAGCAACTGAAGCCTTACGCTTGTCAGATGTTTGACCAAAGTCCTTCAGACAAACTGGACCCATT
The DNA here is from genome assembly GCA_022478985.1 of Massospora cicadina. Taxonomy (NCBI): domain Eukaryota; kingdom Fungi; phylum Entomophthoromycota; class Entomophthoromycetes; order Entomophthorales; family Entomophthoraceae; genus Massospora; species Massospora cicadina. The sequence continues at coordinate 127,262 of JAKSZP010007951.1, forward strand.
TCCAGATGTGCTGTCCCTGAGAGGTGTAGAGGTCACCCTCCCAGTGGACGCTATTGTAACAAGGTATCCTAAAGTCGGCATGGGTATAATTTTCTTCCTGAGGAAATGCAATCCGCTAAATGTTCATTTATCAAACAATCAATATTCTTCTTTATCTTAGTTTACATACTGTGTAATTGTGGTAGTTAAAACCTGAGTCTGATCTACAATTGATATGGTCGCTCCCATTAACATTGTCTCAAACTAAGTTGGTGGCGAAGTTGACTTTAAAACCAGATATAGACCACTGGATGGTATATGGGACCGCTGGAGTAGAAGCCACGTCCTCTGAGAAACATACAGCGCGCTTCCCTTGCAGTTTAAAACTGTTATTGTAGTTCCGGTGGTGTTATTACTATTTAGCAATTATGATATGTTGGTTGAGACTTCTTTTATGAGACAATTTGGGGATGTCGTTGATATGATGAAGGAGCCCTTTGAAATTTTAGGGCAGTAGATCCCAATTTACTTTACCTCCAGCAGAGTGCCAAAGGGCTTTGTTCATATGGGACAGATCAACCTTGCCTACATTACTGGGGTGATTCAGGTGCGCTACCATCAGCTAAAAATCAAGACCCAGGCTCTTCCCCATCAGATATATGAATACCAAGAAAAGTTTGCTGTGCTCTATGGGAAGTCATTGGGCCTTATCAGCAATTGTGGCTTGAGCCTCACGTGGCTCCAGGTATCATACTTCCATACTATGAGGATAACAAGATATTGGTGTTGAATCTTCAGAGTGTACCAATTTGAATCTGCCAGCACTAGATCGTAACATTTTTACATTTAAACCCAGTTGTGGAGGTCATCCAGGTTCACAAGTTCAGGTTGCTGTTTAATTTGGTCTGCCCATCGAACTGCACCTTGGCATAATGGCGGTTGTACTTAATGAGAATTTATTGAGGTTATCAGAAGACCAGAAGGATTGGGTGGAAGTTTTATTACAAAATATAAAAAGATTTTTACTGTTGATAATCATGCTTTAGGGTGTACTTGGGGGTGCTTCATCGGCTGGACACTGGGGATTATCCCCCATCAGGTCTCAGCCAATCCACCAATTGAGGGCAGCTGAAGAAGTCATCACTGAGGAAATTGACAAGCTGCTGGAACAGGGGATGCTTAAACCATCCAAGAGTCCATGGGCTTCGCCTATTCTGATTGTAAAAAAGAAGAATGGTACTAACCGCATAGTAATCAACTACCAGAAGCTTAATAAAATCACCAAAAAAGAACCATACCCTCTGCCATGGATCGATGATGTACTGGATCAGTTAAGCAGAGTTCACTATTTCTTAGTGATGGACTTGATATCTAATTATTGGCAAATTGAGTTGCCCATAGCGGAACAAGAGAAATGCGCCATAATTATATCCAAAGGGCTTTTCCAACTGACTCATATGCCTCAAGGGCTGTGTAATTCCCCAGCTATGTTCCAATGAGCAATGGACACTATTCTGGGCAACCTGAAGCTGTCATGCATATTACTGTACCTCAATGATTTCACTGTCTTCTCCTGCACGTTCTCTGATCACCTCAACCATTTAGAAGAGGTATTCCGCTGGCTGGCTGAGGTCAATATCAAGATCAAGCCCCTGAAATGTCACTTCATCAAGGATCAGCTGGATTAGCTCAGTTTTGTGGTGTATGTGACCTGGCTGATACCACAAACAGCCAAGGTGGAGGCTATCCAGAAGATGACTACGCCAACTAGTAAGTGGGACATTAAGGTGTTTTTGGGGATGGTGGTGTATTACCACCGCTTTATACATAATTTCAGTTGCTCTGGAGATCCGCTGTTTGATCTACTAAAGAAGGATGCCACGTTCAAATGGACGGAACAGCGCCAATGCGCCTTTAATACACTTCAAACGGCACTAATTAGTTCACCCCATGTTGCGCTACCAAAATTTTCAGAAAGAACGTATCATACAGATGGATGCATCCCTTTCCAATGTTGGGGCGGTCATGTCTCAGAAGGACGAAGAGGGGGAGGAGCAACCCATGGTGTACTGCAGCCATAGCTCGAATTGCCATGATTGTAATTACAACATAACCAAGTGGTAGTGCTTAGCAGTGATTTATGCGATTAAGCAATTTCTAGTATATTTGCATGGGGTAAAGTTTAAAGTCATAATGGATCATGCATCATTGCACTGGTTGCAGAATCTAATAGAGCCTGAGGGGCGGCTAGCCCAATGGGCCCTTGAGCTGCAGGCTTACACTTTAAAATCATTCACTGACCTGAAGAAAAGCACCAAAATGCTGATTGCTTATTAAGATTGCCAACAATTGCAGTTATGGCGGATTTAAGTGACATAATGTCTGACAAAATGCTCAGCGGAAAGTACAATGATGAGCTTTAAGTTATTGAGAACTAGATGGAAACAGGTCCAATACATTTCAGAAAAATGGGGAATTGTATCAGCGGATAGGGGACACTACCATTAATCTATCCAGACCTTCCACTGGACCAAATATCATTATGAGCGCACACTGAGAAGTTAGCCATAATGGAGTTCATAAGACCCTTGAATTATTGCAGCTGCAGTATTATTGGGAAAGCGTTCAATTTGATGTGCTCAAGACACTATCCTGCTGCCACCAGTGCCAGGTGGAGAAGCTGTTCCACCAGAAGACTTCGTACCAGTTAGTAAAACCTCACTTTGCTTGGCATACAGTTTCTATTAATGTTGTGAGGCCTCTGCCAAACTGGAGCTAACCAGTATAAGTATATCCTGGTGGCAATTGACCACTTGACCAGGTGGGTTGAGGAGCAGGCCATTCAGGATCTGGGAGCGGTTACTTTGGCTAAGTTTGTAATGAAATGTATTATTCAGCGTCACAGCTGCCTGCAGTTTATCCTTACTGACAATGGCACTAATTTTAGCTCTCACATACTACCCAAGCTCAAGGAAATGATAGCTTTCTGTGGGGTTTTAACAACCCTGTATCACCTTAAATTTAATGGAATGGTCAAAAGGTTTAATGGGGCCCTGGTGAACATACTACAGAAGTTGGTTACAGATAGGCCCTCCAATTGGAGTACCCATCTTTCCACCACAGTGTTCGCCTATAATATTAGCTACCATTAGCCACAGGGAAAAGCCCTTTTCTAATTTCTTTACAGACGGCACCCCTCCCTGCCCGCGCTCCTATATGCCTGTGTAGATGACACTGGCGGAATGGATCTGCAACACTATTTAACTGCCATAACAGATATGCTTATTAAATTACAAACTGAAGAACACTCGTTCAGCTTAGCTAAGAAAATCAAAAACAGGCTGCTAATAAGGTATGGCGGAGCGTCTTAGCACAGTTCAAAGACGGAGATATGGTGCTATTTAATAATCACCCTGGGTTTGGGAGGAATCACAAGCTCGTGAATATTTGAATTGGGCCAATCAAGATAATATAAAAGATTGGTGTTGACGTCTATACTATCAAGGACCCTGAAAGCAATCAAATTATAAATCAAGTGCACGCGAAATTTCTTTGGCCATATAAGCAACAATAGAGCCTCTCCAAGAAAAAAAGAAAAAACCAAAAAAATTTAAAAATAAGTTAAATAATACTATTACCATCATGTGAGGTATAAGCTAAGTTTAAGTTGGGGTTGCTGCTTGAGATTTTTCGCTTCACTATCTTCATCATTCCTCCCTTATTCAGTTTCTTGCGGTGTGCTTTTTGCTTTGGCTGGTGGAACCCTCATTTTTCTTTTGCAGCTTTGAGGGTGCACAGATTTGATAGACCCTTCTTGAGTTGGAGGCGGAGGCGAAGGCTGCTGTGGCAAGTGTGAGGGGGTAGGTGTCCACTCAGGGGCTGTCATGCTAGCACATAGAGTGGAGGATGGTGTGGAAGAACTGGAAGAGGATGATGGATTGGGGTTCCAGGGCAAAAGGCGGGTTAAAAGAGCTCGGCCAAATGATTGAACGAAACCCATTCTTGCACCACTAGGAGCAAAGCCCGCAACAACATGCATTGATGGTCCTGGGAGATCAACGAGTAAGCAAGAAGAGGAGTCTGGAGCTGTAAGGACTGGCGAGCAAGCAGTGAGTCCCAGCTTTAGAGGAAAAGGCCGCGCCCAATGCCAGGTAATCTATGAGAAAGTCCTACATGCTTGAATATGTTATCAGAAAAGGAGCAGCTGTGTTAAATGCTGTTCACTGGACCCACTTAAGGGCTTCCATGAGCCGCTCTATCCCTGATAATAAAGTAGTCGCAGGATAAAAGATCATCTTACCTAGGAGCGCCATTATGGTAAGTACTGGGACAGGTTGTTGGCATGGAGGGTGACAAATGCTGCGGCAGCTCCAGATCACAGGCAAGCTAGCCAGTTGTGGAAGTTCACCCTCAAGGACCAGAAGTGGGTTGGAGCGCGGGGAAAGGACCATACCAGCTGGCTATCACCCACTGCACAAGAACAGCATCCGCTGAATGGACAAAGCCTTGAGATGAGGCTCAGCAGGAGATGGGAGCACTTGATGAATGAAGCCATCCACCAGGAGCTTAGCTGCCTTGTTTAGTGAAGGCCCTCAGCTCCGCTCCCCTCCCCAGCGTAGATGGGCCACTATGTCCCTGAAGGGAGCGCACCAGGAAGACAAATGGTTGGCAAATCTGAAAGGAGCTCTTCCTGGGACAGAATGGTAATGAGGTTCATGTCGGCCCCTTCTTCATCAGCTGGGGGAAGAGGGAACTGGGGAAGATGGAAGTGGCCTGGGTCAGGAAAATCCGCATTGGGCCATATTCAGAAAAAGAAGTTAGAGTTGCGGACCATTGGTTGTTGGTGTGTGGTGGGTTGCATCAAGTTGAGAAAAGAAGGCGTACAGCTAATCATCCAGTCAAGGAGGGTAATGTCATGATTCTTTATGACTGGATGATAAGCCACAATCATAACCGATGTATCATTGAGTAACTGTTGTGATTAAGTCTATATTATTAACCTTGGCAAACCAGAGGAATTCCGCTTAAGATTCAATGGGTAGGATCTGCGAGGATGTTTTGGAGCTACAAGTAATCAAGTGCTTTAGGATGAGGTGATATTGATTTAATGGGTTGTTATTGTATCGCCTCCAAAAAGAGGTGCTAAGGCGATGTTGACATTTAGTGAATATAATTTAGATCGCCTCAAATTAGGGTGATAGAAAGTGAATAACAACAAGCTAAAACCAATGAGAATATGGCGGAACAAATAAGCTAAGCATAAGGGCTGGTACCAACCGAGGTCACTAAAATATCAGCAAGATGGGAAGATTGAAGAGGAGGAGATTTTTTGGTGGATAAGAGGGAGAGAGAGAGCAAGCGGATGAGATGATATCCGCTGTTTTTATTGTATTACAATAAAGAAGTATTGGAGAAATTGCACCCTTTTATATATTTGTTTATTTACATGAGTTCTAAGGAACCAACAATCTTCATACCTTCCGTTCTAATTTCTCAGTGGGCTTGACCCTGCAAAAAAACCCTCCGGTGGATCTATAGGGTCTTGCTGAATTTATAATAGGTGGCTTATATATAATTTTATTTTTAGATCTAATATGAACCAAATTGAACATTTTAGATCTTCCCTATCCGATTTGTTTTTAGGTTGTAATCTAAATAACTTTTGGTTTTAAGTCAGGCAAATAGGCTTTTTATTGATTCAGGGACAATAGATATATGGATTTATAAATTAACTTAATTTGGAAGGACATTTTAAAATCCTTACCATCTTGAGGGACAATAGTGATTGTGACTTTGGGTTGGCGGTCTGGTGGCAACTTTTAGAACCATTTCAATTAAGTCAAGAAGGAGCAGGAGGGGTTTGACTCTTCAGTGTTGACAATTATGCCTAAACTGTAATACAAAGATAATCATTAAATTGTTGGAAATCTTTAGATAATATGGGAAATATGCCTCCACAAAGCCTCCTCGCCATCTGATATGGCTTCCTAGGCTGATAACCTAGGGGCTATATTAGGATTTTTTTTTCTAATCTATGATAATCCCTTTGTTTGGCCCATTTGCAAATAAAGATGCGCGGCGGCTCCCCCTTTTGGGTTGGGCACCTCTAGTACTAAAAATATATGAGGAATATACTTTGGTAGTTTATTACAGAGTGACAGCTGGTATTCTAATAGCTTTAGTTCTTGGTAAGCTTCAGTAGGGAAGAATGCATTGGGTATAAAGGCATTTGGTTCAGCTAATCTGAGGATAATTTTGGAACAGATGATCCTTGGCATAAGATAGTGAATTGGGAACTGAAGCATTTAGTTCATCTTGTCTGAGGCCATTGTAATACTGCAGTGAACCTTATCAAGATTGCCATCTTAGAACTCATTTGGCATTTCATCAATAAGAGATGATCTTTGGTTTAATTAGCAGGGGCATATAACTCTTCTTGTCTAAATAAATTGTCAGAATCTTAATGAACTTCCGTGTAGGACACATTTTTGTTGCGTGATTTCTGAGAGGTAAATATGCCTTATTGACATAATGGAAAAGGTAAATAATCTATGGTTAATTGTAGAGGCTTTATCTGGCAACCTTGTAGTGAGTATTAATACCAACATATATTATTGTTCACCAGGGTTTTGTATTCTTATGCTCAAAGTGAAGTCCTTCAAACTAAACTTATACATAAATGATTTGGGATTTTCATTGCAATAGTTTGATGGTTTTCAAATTTTGACTCACTTCATCTGCCTTGTCACCACTGGGTTATGCTCGTCATTTTTTTACTCATATTGAATGTACTCTGGTATAGTGAAATGGACCCTCATAGTTAGTACTACTTGTAAGGATTATGACCTTATAGCTGCTTGCAGGTGCTAATCCTAGAATATTAACAAATAAGGATACTTGCAGTATGCTTAATACGTTATCTAGACACAAGAAGGGCAAAAGTATATATAAGAAAAAGAGTATCTAGAAAAGGAATGATAAATAAATTTTAAAATCAGTACCTATAGTACTATAAGATTATTAGGTTTATATCAAATAAGGGATTATTTCAGGTTTAGAGCTGGAAGCAGACTTGGAATCAATATCCTAGTATAGCTTAAGGAAGCCATAAACAAAGGCATTTAATAGATAGTGCGGGTTAGCAACTGGGCGAGGAATTTTTGATAATGGTTTTACATTTTACAATTCTACAATTAAGTTAATAGTTTAAAATTGAATTAAAATCATTAGTTGGTAGATCACAAGAGAGGCGATTCGTTTTAAATTTTCATTAAATTTGATATAATTGGTATTTATGCATAATTGCTTTAGTTCTCACAATGAGTATAAATTAGTATGAATTTGGAGCTTTGTTCTCAATAACGTATCTTTTGATAGATTAACAATATATATGGGGTGGAAGCTTTTCTTTCTTGTAACAATCACTTTAGTTACTACAATTTGATTCAAACAGCAAATTTGGATAATCACACACAGGAAAGATGAGCGACTTTAATAACAAAAATAATACAACATGGGCGAGCGTCGTGGCAAGCGGTGCGCTTAATGGTGCAACTAAGGGCATGAAATGCCCTGGAGGGGGACCAGGAACCCAATCTGCAAAGAAATCGCAAACTCAGACACCATCTGGGTTTATGGTATTTACTGTAAAGCATGCATAATACATGTACAATTAATTCAACCAACCTTTGTCAAAGGTGGAACATGGGATCAGACTCTTCCTTGGGTTGAGTCATCAACCCTATGGGAGAAAACATGTGAGGCACAGCCCTCACTTTTCCCTCACGCGGTGTACGTAGCCACCAACAACATGGGATGTGGCTGGATCGATATTGGTTTTGAAACAGCCAATGAAGCCGATACTGCAGCAAAATTCTGAATGGAAATTGCCCTCCCTGAGGGCAAAAAAATTGTGCGCACTGCGCGCACCAGATGGAACAAAGCAAAACTTTGTTCATATCCTTTGACTCACTCCCCACCAACCTTCCTCATAAGGTAATTGAGGAGGAGCTCCGCAAAGGTCTTGTGGCCTATGGAGAAATCCAACAACTTGAATTACAGCGATTTCTCTTAATGCCCAACCTGTGCACAGGCAAAGCTATTGCTGTAATTAACCCCTTCCCAGTAGTGGAAGAGGATTTATCCAGAATTCCCCGCGCAGCAGAATTTCACTTTGCAGATGGGGGCCAGTCAGCTGCATTCCAAGTTACACCAGAACGCGCACCACCCATTTGCAACCACTGTGGCTCACTGGGCCACAAGGAACATGCATGCCCTGTAAAAGAGGGCTTAATGGAAAATGATTTTTGTGAAGAAGCTATGGACAAAGATAATGAAAACTTCGCCAAAATGACTGATGGCCACCACCCATTCCGCTGGGGTGAAGATGGAATATACTCCAATATGGACCCAGTTACAAGTAAACAGCATAAAGCAGCACAAAAAGCCCGCAAGAGAGAAGCGGCTGAAGCGGCGGCACACGCGGAATCTGCCATTAACCATGGACAAATTCAGGAGGATATTTCAGATATTCACCGAACCAACCAATCAGAACAATATGCCCAGGTTGAAAATTTTCACAGTAACCAGACTGAGCTACAAAGCGTCATCAGTCATGCACATACTGAGGAACAATGCAACCGCAATTTGGGTGAAAATGCGGTGTACAATGCAAGAAAGTCAAACCTCAAAAATATAAAATCCAATCAACAACCCGCATCAAATCAACATGAAACCTGTGCAGGAAAAGTTGATGCAAATGCAAAAAACCGCAATTCCCTTGAATCATTGGGTCAGATCAAGGGAACCAACAATGGCAGTGAAAGAGTTGGAGTACAGACGCGGAGCATGGCCAAAATGAGCCGTGGTGGGATAGGACCAGAGGGTCCTCCCAACCGCTCCTGAGGCGCCACGGGCACCTCAGTGTCAATAGGGACGTTAAATATCGCAGGAGCCAGGGCTCATACGTCCCAAGCCAAAAAGCTGGCATTCCTGCGAAAACCTCTTGTAGACATCTTGGCCATCCAAGAAACCCACTTCCTACAAGGGGAAGAAGAATCCTGGTCAACCAGGGTCGCACCATCACAGTCAGTATGGGCGTCTCACTGTGGGGTGATAGTCCAAAACAACAAAAATTTAAAATTACAAATTCATCATCACACTTGCACAGTCAAGTCCTGGTAGCAACAATCACATGCCAAGATGAAATGGTTTTGTTAGCATGTATCTACGCACCGTGCACTGCAACTGAGAGAAAAAAATTATGAAAAAATTTCTACCCTCACCCTCCCACCAGATATCATCATGTTAGGCGATTTCAACTGCTGGGATAACCCCAATACAGATCGATGGCCTAATCCCAGGGGATACCCACCTGGACACATTGAATATTGCACAATGAAGGCATCTCTTGGCTTACAGGATGCTCTTCCTCCCAATTCACCAATCCTTCCCCATATGACAAGACCAGCATACGTGAGGGACTACTCATATCAATGAGTCGTATTGACCACATCCTTATCCCACAATCCCACCACTCAAGAATCTCTAAATTTACAACAAAAAGATCAACTTTTCTGATCACCGATTAGTTATGGTGCAGTTAGCGCCAACCCATTCCACACACAGGTGTCGCCTTGGAGAAAGCTTCACCTAGAAAATATAAGATTGCCTGAGATATCTGACTGGGTTGAAAACAAGGCTACAAACCCAGAATTCACAGCCCCATTCACTTCAGATCCCATTGGAACATGGGAAAATTTCAAAAAAGATTTAATCAACAAAACCTGACATATTGCATCACGCAAGTACACCGCGGACACAGCCACAATCAAGCGTACCTTGGCAGAACTAGACCACATAGAAATAAATAATCCGAGATCTGGCTATAGCCCTAATTGGGGATGCAAATGGGCAGAAATTTCAGCCCAACTTTACAATCTCATCTTTGAACACCAACACAGAATCAAAGTATTGAACAAAGGTAAGTTCATAAAGGAAGGCGAAACCTGTTCAACATACTTTTTCCGCCATTCCACTCCCGCGGAAACCAGCCCACATGCACACAGGTCCGCAAGACCAACGGCACTGTGGCAACTGACCCTGAGGAGGTCAAGGCGGAAGTACACCGCTATTACACCGATATATATCGCGATATGCAACAGATCCACAAAAAATTAAAGAATTTATTCAAGCTGCCAAGATACAAAGTACACCACCAAATTACAATATACTATCCCTCATCACATGGGAGGAGCTTTGGGAAACAATTCGCGGTGCACCACGTAGGAAATGCCCAGGGCCTGATGGGATACCCTACAAATTTTGCAAAAAATATTTTTAACAAATCGCCCCCTCCTATTGGCGTCAATGAACCAGAGTTTGTTGGAAACACGCCTATTACCAGGAGGCCATAAATCCTACTTTATAACCTTGTATAAAAAGGGTGACAAGTTGGACCTGGCCAACTGGCGCCCAATTGCACTCTCCAACACTGACACAAAAGTTCTAACAAAAATTCTAGCAGCTAGATTAGGCGCAATTACATCTGACGTCCTATCACCCAACCAGTTTGGGTTTATACCAGGGCGTTCAATATGGAACAACATTCACCCTATTGCAAATATTTGCCAATCCAAAGCAACTGGTGCCCTGGTCTACTTGGATCAGGAAAAGGCGTATGACCGTGTTAGCTGGCCATACCTAAAAGAATGTCTACATGCCTTCAAACTCCCACCAAGATTCATAAAATGGGCGATGAACCTAACAGAATCTGCAACCATGGCTGTATGCGGCCCTAGATTCCTAACAAACAAGATTAAACCACACAGAGGGCTCAAACAAGGGGATCCCCTCAGCCCACTGGTATACACTTTCAGCTTTGACCCGCTCCTCCGAGTAACTGACTCACATCTCATGGGGATAACCGCACAAGGACAACCAACAGTCAAGATACTGGCCTTTGCAGATGACTGAGTAGCAGGTATAGCAAACAATGAAGATGCCCGACAGCTGGAACAAACTCTAGAGGAATACTCCAAGGTGAGCAATGCATCACTCAACAAAAGGAAGACAGAAATCATTTTCTTAGTCAAATACACAAACAATTGGGCCACAACATCAGAACCTCATACCAACACACAAAGAAAAAACCCAATCATTTTACCCTTTGCAACACCTCCCACTACCACTCCTGTCCGACACCTAGGAATCTGGCTAGAACCAGGGGGATATGCTAATGAGACAATGGAAAGTAACCTGTTACAACGGGTATCCAAACGCGTCGCCTCTCTCAAGGGAAGAACTCAGGACTAACAGGACGAGTTACAGTTGCTAACTCGCTCATCCTCCCAATACTGTGGTACCAGGCCCATGCGATAGCCTTCTCACCTACCTTTATAACCTCAACTTGCGCGCTTATCCAGGGCTGTCTGTGGCCTGGCTCTCACCCTCCTATACGGATGGAAACACTATTTGGCCAACGATCAAGCGGAGGCATGGGACTAATAGATTTTGAGAGCCATGCCAATCACATCCTAGGTACCTGGATAAAGGAAATCCTTGCTCTAGACCTCCCGCAATAACATTGGTCCAGAGCAGCAAGGACTAACTTTGCACAGGCGCTCAAATCAACCAACCCACATAGTCCACCCAGACTACTTTCATACCTTGCCAAGCACCCTACTGCAACGGGTCCACATGGAACCTCCCCTCATTTCAAACATATCCTCCGAACTATCCGCCATATGAGATGGACCATAGAGAACATGGGTACTATACAGGGAAGGGGACGACCAAGCCCCAGTTAAAATTAAGAAATCCAGAAAACCACCCCCAGAGGGATATGCTCGCAACAAACCCAAGCATAGCTAGGATAGAATACCTAGATATGCTGGACATTCCCTATGATTTAGCCACACAGAAAGCAGTGTGGAAAATGACACACCACCCACTCCTACAACCAAGGATAAGAGCAAACGCCTGGCGCTGTTTGAGAAGGACCTATAGGACAGAAGACCGCTCCAACTCCCTCCACAAAACATGTGCAGTATGTGGAGGGGAGGGATCCCTACATCACCACCTAGAAACATGCCCCCCAACCAAAGCTATATGGCAGGAAGTCGCACGCCTGCTCAATATTCAAAACAAACAGGAATTCTCGATATCAAAGAGTATCTTCGCGCTCCAGATTGAGTCACCAATCCCATCTACACTCCGCTCCCTAATAATACCCATTGCAATGTGGACAATACATACGATTGCATTAGATGCGTTCAAGGGCACGGTGCCAACCATTCATGGGATTATTAACAGATTCCATGTCCACTTACTAGAGCACTTCCAAGCCTGGCTCTATGGATATATGAGACCAAGACAAAAAGCGCCCATAGAATCATGGTTTCCACTCTGGTTCCTCCACACAGACCCTTTCCTTCACACCTGCTCCATAGCAGGGGAAACCCCCTCAGAGTAATGCACCAACCCCCCCATACCTGGCAGTCCCGCTGGCAACAGGGGTAACTTGAGTACCCTGGGGTGCCCAATTTTTATATTTCTTAGTTATTCTCTTAGTTTCACATATATTCGGTAATGTCTGTCCCCTGGTCAGCTTACCTCGGTTAAATAAGAACAATATATATGGTGTGATATCTTTGTGAATTACAAGTGCATTGGAAACCCTAGCTTTGGGCTTCAACCATACCTAGCAATGCCTAAATAACATGTAAGCCATAGTATTAGCATATTACTATATTGGTCTTCTGTTATAAAAGCAAGTAGGGTGATCCAACTAATGAGCAAATTGGCCAGTCTATATTATAAGCCTTACAAGTGATATGTTATCTACACTAGTATTATAAAAAAAATTTTTGTATATAATACTTTAAGTCTAGAAGCTACATCTTAATTTAGTTTTCCTTTAAATTATCAAAATCAGAGGTCTGATAGTGAATGATAGTGCCTGAAAGTTTATTATTTCTTGTATATCTTTTCTAAAACTTCTCAAATTTCGCCCAATGATAGTAAAAACTTTTATTTTCTTGTTACAATCACTAATTGCAACTGTCTTTATTCACGAATGGTAAGTATGAAAATCAACATGAGGAGATGATTGTCACCCTAAGTCAGGTAAATGTTGGGTGAGCATAGTAAAGGGCACAGGGTCAGGCTTCGCCATCCAAAGTTTGAAAATTCCACGGTAACACTGGTGGACTAGATAAAAATAAGAAAACCGAAGTGAGTATTTATCCAGAGATTTTATCCTAGCAAGCAAAATGCAACCAGTACATCAAATCTCCGCATTCCCAGTCCCTGTCATCAGTGGAGCACGGGGATCAGTTTATTTCTGGATGTTAATTTAATGGCACTTTGGAAAAAATTCTGTGGTGATGTACACAAACACTTTCCAGCCGCTGTTTATGTTTCAATGCGTTCTATGACCTGCGGATGGTTGGACCTCAGGTTCAAAACTGTGCAAGCAGCAGACGCCACTGCACAGGTGCGAGTGGGTGTTGATCTCCCAGATGTCAACAGATGGTCAAAACAAAGCGCACATGTTGGACTAAATCTAACCAAATACTTGTCAAATATTGGCTTCCTCCCCACAATGGTGAAACGTGAAGTACTTGAGAACCACCACTCAAAGGGAGCTTAGATCCTATGGGAATCTTCCTTTCTTTGAAATGCAACACTTTACCCTTATGTCAGAGCTAATCACGGGGAAAGCAATTGCAGTGATTACCCCAACCATAGACATTGTGGAAGATTTAACCCAAATTCCCTACACTGCAGTTGTCAGTACTGATGGACAGGAATCCCGCTCATTCCACATTACAGTGGATAGCGCACCCCCTATCTTCATCTTTTGTTGTGCTTTTAACCATAAGGCACACACCTGCCCTTCCAGAGAGGGCATCACTCAAAATGAAATCCTCACCAACGCAATGGGAAGCACTAACTCCCATTATGAACCTGATATTAACACCAATGTCGCCTTCCTGTAGGGCGCACAGGGGTGTCAAATTCAGGTAAAACCTATGTCCCCACAAGAGCGTAAAAAGGCCAATTAGTCCTGTAGAGCAGCAGACAAGGAAGCAGCTTTGGCAGCTTCTGTGATCCCGCCTGCTCAGACCCAAGCTGACATTGAGTCATTTTCAGCTGAAGAGGCTCAATAATCCACTCACCAAATAGATTGGGCCCACCAACCTGTGGGACAGGTATTCATGTTAAATTTACCTTGCAGAGTTACTAGCACTGATCAAAACCTTCCCCCACCCAATCACCTTAATTTTTTGTTGACCTCTTAGGGTGCACCACAGGAGCACACCAAAACAAAAGGTCAACCCAAAGTAAAAAACACCAAAACCAATACTAAACCCATAGTGAAGTATAACCTTAAGGACTCATAAGCACTGCCAAAAGCATTGTTAATGTCCACCACAGCTACTGAGGTAGAGGTGCAGGAAGGGAAAGGGGCCCTTCCAATTGCACCTAAGGTTCCATGTAGGTCTCCTTCACAATAGGGACATAGAACATCTCTGGATTCAAGGACTTGCCGTCCTAGGCTAGGAAACTGAGTTTTTTAAAAATAATTTACCTGTGGACATCCTGGCCATTCAGGAAACCCACTGTCCACACGGTGCTGAGGATACATGGGCAACCATGCTCATCCACTCCCTTTCTTTTTGGGCGCTGCACTTTGGGGTGCTTATACATGTTTCCTGTAGCTTTCAATTTATACCTAAAAATTTATGTGTCAATGGTTGTGCGCTTGTTTTGTCATTTTCATGGGACAACGAAGTGCACGTTATTGTTAATGTTTATGCCCTGACCTGTGCATGGTCTCTGTGATTTCTTTTTGCCATAACCTCCCTCTCAAATCCACCTAATCCCTTTTTGATGGGCGATTTGAACTTCTGGGCCAACCTGGCCACCAACCGCTGGCCTTCAACGCCTACCCTTCCCCCAAGTGGGAACATCAAACTCTGCATTCTAAATGCCACCTTGGGGCTTTTTGATACCCTCCCCAAAGCATTCACCGCTGATACCCAACATGTCATGCCCCAATGTGCACAACGGTCTTCTGAGGTCTATGTCTAGAATTGACCTTGTTCTCGCCCCAATGAACTTTTTCCCCAGATTGCACACTTTGCAACAATAAAGCTGATTTCTCCAACCACATTATGGTGTCGATCTCCTTCAATTTATAAACTCCAGTGGCACAGGCGCCAAAGTAGTGTAAACTTCGTTTGTCTAAGATCACGTCGCCCATGTTTTCAGCATGGGTGGACACCAAATTTTGGCACTGGAGTTCGCCACACCGTTCTGTGCTGATCCAATTTTTACCTGGTCAACTTTCAAAGCAACCATCATCCTTCAGGCATGCTACATCTCATTGTGCCTCTCTTGGGCTGCCTTGTCAGCCATCAGATTCACACAAAAAGAAGTGGACCACCTGGAGTCTTATGCCCTTTCTGCAGGTTACAGACCGGCTTGATGCCATAAATGGGCAGAAGTGTCTGATAGTCTCAACGCAATGGTAAGACAAAACAAACACCGCGTTTGTGTTCAGTTCAAGGTAAAAAATATAACAGTGGGGGACATGTGCTCAGCCTACTTTTATCACAACTTCTTTGCTTTGAAAAAGATCTTGGCCTGCTCACAGGTGAGGCAGCCATACAACTCTGTTGTAGACACTCCAGCTGAAGTGTCAGTCAAAGTTTGAAACTTTTACTGCAAGTTGTATAAGTCTGTACTTATCAAACCGCCAAAAATTGATGAGTTTCTCAATGGTGCACATATCCGCACCATTTCCTGATATCTGGAGTCATTGAATTTAATTACTCATGATGAACTCTGGTAAACCATTTGCAGTGCACCACACAGGAAATGCCAAGGTCTAGATGTGATTCCTTATGTGTTCTACAAATTTTAATTTAACTATACCTCCTCACTAATGCTTGCTTCATTAAAAATGTTTTTAGAAACGCGCCTCTTTCCTGGTTCCAGGAGGCATTCATAACAATGTTGTATAAGAAAGAGGATAAGCTGGACTTGGAGAACTGGCGCCCCATATCAAAACTAATAAAAATTCTAAATTATTTACCAAAATCATGGCCAACCGCCTAGGTAAGTTGCTTCTGAAGTAATCTCTTATGAGCTATTTGGCCTCATCCCCAAGTAGTCAATATGGGACAACATTCACACCATAGCCAATGTCTGCCAATACATGGCTACTAGGGGCGCTTGTGCTAAACCAACAAAAAGCTTATGATAGGGTCAACTGAATTTACCTCAAAGCCCCCTCCACAAAATACCACCTCCCAAACCGGTTCATAAATTAGGTGATGCTGCTCACAGAGTCTGCCACAATGGCTGTGCGTGGCACTGATTTCCTCATTGAAGTGGTTCATTCTTAAAGGGGTCTCCGCCAAGTAACCCTTTATGCCCACTCTTATACAACTTCAGACACGACCCACTATTATTTAATGTGAATGCCCGCCTTGCTGGTGTCCATGTGTAAGGCCAAGCACCTGTTAGGATGCTGGCATTTGCCGATGACTGTGTGATTATGGTGCCTGACAACCATGATGCATGAGCGCTGGAGGCAACTATCTAGGATTACTCCAGGGTCAGTAACGCCGCCCTTAATGTCTCCAAAACCAAAATCATTCTCCTTGGCTGGTATCAAGCCCACTTTTTACCAGCACCACATAGTCAGCCTGCTCCGGCAGCTAGCTCTCTGGTTCACTTGCCCCAGCCACCCCACACTGGCCCGTTTGTGCTCCCTTTCATGCCAAATCCCACTGCTGGTCCAGTGCACCATTTGGTAGTATGGCTGGAGACTGGAGGGTTCGTCTCATTGGTAATGGAGCAACATATCCAGACAATATCAGAAGCGCATTGCCTCCCTCAGAGCCCACCAGATTACCCTCACAGGCCGGGTTGTGCTTGCCAACTCTATGCTCCTGTCCAAAGTCTGGTTTGTGACCCATGGTATCGCCTTTTCCCCCTCTTTATTTACCTCATTATAAGCCCTCCTAAAAGGGTGGCTTTGATTAGGCCGCTCTCCCCCTGTGCGCCTAAATGCCATGTTTGGCCCTCGCTATAGTGTTGGTATGGGCCTGCTCAATATAAAGGCCCATGCCGCCAAAATATTCGGCACCTGGAATGCTACAGTCATCAACCCCACACTCCCAACCCAACACTAGTTATGCGCAGCCCGCTCCAGTTTTCCCGCACCCTTAGCCTCCACAATCCTACCCACCCCCAGTCTCTTATTAACTATATAGCCTCTCATCCCTCTGCCGCAGGCCGTGGGACGCCACCCCACTTAAATTGTATTCTCCTTTCCATGCGGAGTGCTGAGTGGAGGATCATCATTAGTGGACACAATACCCAGAGGGGTCACCCTACTCCTCGTTTCAAACTTGAAGTCCGTGGTCAAGCATTTTTGAACAACTTGGTAAACCAATGTCCCCCACATTGCCCTTGCGGAATAGCTTGACAAGCTAGACATCCCATACTCTCTGGAGATCCAGAAGGACATTTTGCGGTACACACACTATCCATTGTTACAACCTTCAGACTTGCGCCCATGTGTGGAGGTGCCTAAGAAAAATGTACCACAACGCTGAGCGGTCCAATGCCTCTAATCTCATGCATTGTGTGCAGTCAATATGATCATTAGTACATTGCTTGGAAGATTTCCCGCCATCACAGGCGATCTAGCAGGATACTATGCGCCTCTTTTGCTGGGAGCATAAACAGACTTTCAGCCTGTGTAAGAACAACTTCGCCTTTTCCATGACCTCCTCTATCCACCCTTCTCTCTGCACCTTAATTGTTGCAATAGCACTATGAATGATCTACAAAATTGTCCTTGACGCACTGTTTGGCACTATCTCTACCCTTCATGAAGCTGTGCGTCACTTCCCTCCCACCTCACAATCACTTTTAAGCTTGGTTGTTTGACCACCTGCCATCCCACAAACGCCAGTTGGTGTCATCCTGGTTCCCCATATGGTTCTCTCATTGGACCCTTTCCTTCATTCATGTTCAGTTTTGGCCCAGGACTCCCCTGTCACTCCCCCTCTTCCTTCCGCTGGCAGTCCTGATGGCAACAGGAGGTAGCTTTGGCTCCTCTGGGGTACCTATAGTTCTCTTTGTGTTTTGTAGTTGATGTTTATCAGAAGTGTCCATCCCGTGGTCAGCCTTCCAAAAATAAAAGTTAATTTAAAATTTTAATTTTCATTTAATGATAGTTGAGCTTGACATAATCCAGAAGGAATAACTACATCGTATAGAAAAGTTTTATATCATGCAGCGTTAGGGAACTTTAGTAAGTACAACTTATCAATTATTATAGAGTTCTAACACCTGAGTGGTGTGGGCATCAAAAAAAAGGTCATATGGAGAAGCAGAGCTATAGAAAAAATGAGTAAAAGAAAGTTGTTACTACTTTAATAAATCATACTTTAAGTATATATGAAGAGAACTTTTAGCTATATAGCTTAACTAAGAGATATTTTATGTAATGCTTAGGATACAAAAAGATATAAAAATAGGAGCACATATTGAAAGGTAATGTAGACCTAAGTAGATGGTGATGGCAATGTTATAAAGCTATTATATTGTGGAGCTCTTTATTGTATAGTGCATGGGTAGCTGACCATATACTTTTCTATAAAAATTATAAAAGAGAGAAATTTCTATTCCATTTTCCCTTATGAGATAAAGATGCACCTATACCAATGTATGACGTGTTAGAGGCAACATTTAATATAGGTTTAAAATCTGCAGGCAGCAGAAATGTCTTTATAAAAGTATGGACTTCATCACAATAAAAGCTGTTTTAGAAAAAAATTCCAGTTTAAGGTCTTTCCTAATGTTTCACAGAGAGTTATCATACTTCTAACATCTTAGATTTAATTTCATGAATAGGTTACAATCCCTTAGAGTAAACTTCAAAAGGTGAATATTTAAATTTTAAGAAATTTCATTCTTAGATGGCTATCTTTAGTCTATAACAATAATCTTATAATAATTAAGATACTTACAAAGGACTAGTCTCTAATATAAAAGAAAAACTATCTTACTTCAAAAATTGTTTGAATTAGCTAAGCGCTCCATGAAAGATACTAAGTGTTATCATGGTTCTCTTTTTGGAAAGAACACTATTTGATTTTAGAGTTTTATATTATGTATGATTAAATGATATCGAGGACCATGTCAAAGAAGCTTTAGAAACAGGTAGGGTCATTTATTTTAAAAAGGAATGGCGCTAAACTGGCATATTCATATAAGTGCATAGAGCATCAAGCCATTTTTACTTTTTTCTATGCAGATCTATTATAGACATACAAATTTTGCTACTTTTTGAAAGCTCTGTCCTTATTAAATAGCAAAAATACCTTTACTATGTCAAATGGTGCTTTTATGGTATTGTTACAAGTTCAAATTGCTATTTTAACGAATGGTCTGATGGAGCCATCAATTTTCATATATTACATTGTAAATCTTATATGAATTCAAGAAAGCTTTCCCTGGCAGGCATTTTGTTAACCCATATATTCAGCGATACTTTTACAAAAGAGACAGTGAGTTGTGGGTTGAGGGTCTAAAATATCAGCATTGAGTAGATAAAGATAAAGCTCCCATTTTTGAGTAGTTACAGAATCTCAAATACGTGTTAAACAGGTCCTTATAGGTTTAACTAAAAATCTATAGGCTAATGAGAAATGTAGCGGCTTTAGTAGATTGCATGCTAAATATCCAGCAACAGAAACTTTACAACACTATAGTTTAAATACCATTATTCTTATCAGAGCATTATATCATGACATTATTTATCTGTTGATTTGGTGACTAGTTTTTTTGAACGTTTTGTACAGACGTCATTATACCACTATCCTATAATCAAACTAACTGAAGATATAAGGCTAATTATTCCTGAAAAGGTCTCCATATAATGTTTTTATAAACTTGGAAGGCTAATTTTTTTGCTTTATAGGAATAGCTGCTTTAGATGAAATACCATTAAAAGAGTTGGCTTTAGCTTATAGGAAAACTATAGCTTTCATACGTTCCTGAAAAATGTTATTTGGTACCAGTTTCATGGCAAATTAATGTCTCTTAATCTTGAATAATAAAGTAAAATTAGATAATCAAAATAAGAAAAAATATTCTAGGTAGAGACAAACAAAAAATAAGCAAAGTTTTATAAAGGAGACTGAGAAAGAGTTTAATTAATAGATTTAGCAGAATGCACCATTACAGGACACTGGATAAAAGCAAAAGGCATAAGCGGAATAATTACTCAATGCTCAATCTTCAATAGATGTAGGCCTTTACAAGTTCCAGAAAAATCCTTAAGTACAGCCAATCTCTTTGTAGGATCAACAGTAAAGAGCTTAAACTTAAATATTTTGCATAGTTCTCAACATAATGTTAAAAAAAGAGCTCAACAAAGGGATTTCAAGCAAAATGGTAAAAAGTCGCTTTAACATATTGGCCACTTACTGACTTGTAGTTGAACACTAATACTAAAACAGTGGCATAGTGGTCCAAGGTAGAGATTGTGATTGTTATTGCTGAATATTGAAAATGTATAGCATCATATAATTTTTTTACAAAAGTAAGTTATATTCCATGAGGTGTTTTACACAAGTACTATGGAAAATTGTCCTTAAACTAATACGGAAATCTAAAACCTTACCACCAAAAATCTTGCTGATAAAGTATAATCAACGCAATTATGAATAGAAGAAACACAGTTGGGACCATCTAGTACTAAAAAAAAATAGAAGAAACACAGTTGAAGAAAAAGTTAAAGGAGTCCATTATATTAGTAGTATTTTTACTATAAGACACAGTTAGACTGTGTATACAAATCTACTAAACAAATTAGAGTATTAAAATATCAACCTATTCAAAAAGTAGCAAAGTACAGTTCAAATCATTACATATAGAGGAAGTAAAAGGTTGTCCTAGTCTAGTATATACAATAGAGTTAATAAGGGTTCAAATAAGGTAGTTGGAGGGTTAAATAAAATAAAAAGGGACCATCTTGTAGTGAGAGAAATGCATAAAAGGACCAACATCAGCTGTCAAAATATAGTCCAGCTTTAAGACTCTATTCTAAAATAACCTAAAGTATTTAATGACGTTTCCTTTCACAATGTGACTATCTTACAACCATTTCAATTCAATTTAAATATTTTGATAATTTATACTGGGGAGATAGGTATGCATTAAAGCATGATAAGGCTTTAGCAAGCGTGGTGAAAGGCACAAGCTCAGTATTTGAACCACCCAAGTTAGTAAAAAGCCCAGAGAAACTGGCGACCAAAAAAAAAGTAAAAATCCACGGTGAGTATCTCACTGGAAATTTTAAACTGTCAAATAAAGTGTAATTATATCCTAAATACTCCCCATTTCTCAGCCACTGTCATTGGTGGAACATGGGATTCACTTTTCTGAGAGCAAACTTAACGCCTCTTTATGAAAAGTTCTGTGGTGAAATACACAACTCCGTCCAATAAATTGTTTTATAGCGCCATATACTATGTCCCATGGTTGGGTTGACTTTGGTTTTGAGACAGAGGAAGCAGCAAACACTGCTGCAAAAGTGCACGTGGTGGTCGACCTCCTGGAAGGTCAACAGATGGTTGAGATGAAGTGAACGCACTGAACACAGTCAAATAAATTACTATAACTTTTGCTTTCGTTCTAATGATGTTGGCTCATGACGTCCTTGAAAGCCATCTCATTGAAAGGCTTTCCAATTATGGTGAAACTGCCTCTTTTGAGTTAAAACTCTTTTTGCTTAT
Source organism: Massospora cicadina (assembly GCA_022478985.1). Taxonomy (NCBI): domain Eukaryota; kingdom Fungi; phylum Entomophthoromycota; class Entomophthoromycetes; order Entomophthorales; family Entomophthoraceae; genus Massospora; species Massospora cicadina. The sequence continues at coordinate 149,068 of JAKSZP010007951.1, forward strand.
GCATTCCATTAGCATGGGTAAGGCTATAACGGTGTTCACCCCTAACTAAGATATTTCAGAGTCTTTCCTCAAATCCCTTAAACCACTGTCCTCTTTATTAACAGACAGAAAACTGCCCATTACAGGCTATGGTGGATAGTTCACCACCTGTGAAAATTCAGCAAGGTTTTAGCTCGTGAGTGCTGATACAACAGGATTTCACAAAAATACTTAAAAAAAAAAGAATTACTTTTTTAGATTAAATTAAAGGCTGGGTTTTTTAAGTTTTTTTTTATTTGGGGCGTGGGAATGAAGTAAAAAAGTGATTGTTTTTGATACCAACGATCAGTATTTAATCTAACTGGATATAGAGGGTAAAAGATCCAGAGTAACGTTAAGAATAGCTTGGTAACATCTGAATTAGGAAATATGGTAATTTATCTATCGGAGCTCAGGAAATTTGGGTTACTTTTGGTGAAACGATGGATGGGAAGGTATTTATTTGGCAGAATGTACCCCTGTGGTAATAATTTCGATGTATTTCAACAAATCATCATTTATTAAAAAAATTGCACCTTAAGGACTTCTGCCATGCCTATAAAAGTGGGTGGTCTCCGCTTAGGTGCTGTAGTAGAACTAGATGTGGCTGGGGGAGAACCATTTGATGGGCGCCCCAGACTATGCTGCGTGGTTAAAGGAATCTGATTACTTGATTATGAGTTAATAGCCTGTTTAGTATTTGGAAAGTTGTTGTCCCAAAACATGGTGTTCCCAACGAGAATTGGCCAGGGTCTTTTGACCAATATTATCATCTACTTTCATTTGAATCAATATTACTTCAATATCAGACATGTAATTGGCCAATTGATGTGTTAAATTGAGACTATTATTATCTAAAACATTCTTTTGCTGAAGTCAAGATGGCAAATGTCTGACACTGCTCATTTTCACTTTCTGTTTTGATTTTAACCTTAAGGTGACCAACTGACCTGTCAAAGAAGATGTAAACAGTTTAAAGTTGTTCTAGAGGCGATGGATGGATCATGCGCCCACTATTTTTACGTTAATCATACTAGTATCTCCTTTATCTGAGGATAATTAAGTCAATATGTCAAAGTTGATCCTGTTTCCCCACAGGAACGTAATAAAGCCAAAGAAGCATGTAAAGCAGCAGCCAAGGTGGCGCCATTGGTGTAGCCCACCATGTTGGAAGGCGCCTACGCTCCTGTCACTTTAAACACTTGCAATAAGACAGAGAAGGCGTTAAAGGTAAGTGAAGGGGCAGTGCCATCAGGCCCTTCCCCTCACTCCTGAGGCGCGATGAGTGTCTCAGTCACAATGGGGATGTTGAACATCGCTGGACATAAGGCTTCTCCATCCTGGGCCAAAAAACTGAGTTACCAATAATACAACTTATCTGTGGACATCCTGGCAAGGCACAAAACACACTGTCCACAAGGTATGAGGATGCATGGGCAAACACGATCCTCCATACTGTTTTTTGGTTCTGCACTGTGGGGTGTTAGTATGAGGGTAAACATTAAATTTAAATTTTTGTCTCAAAACCTTTTTGAATGGTCACATACTGACCATTTTTTTCTTGTGGTGCGACGAGGTGCACATAATCGCCAACGTTTACACCCTGACCTGTGCGCAGATTCATCAGGGGTTTCTTTCAGATGAAGCTACTCTTCCCCTTTCTCCCAATTTCTTCGTGGTTAACGATTTAAATTTCTGGACAAATTCAACCACTGACTTGTGACCGTTCACAGTGGATCCCCCACAGGGAATTGTCAAGCTTCACGTCCTGAAGGGTACCCTGTGCCTCTGCAAAACCCTTCCTAAGCACGCTCCTCTTTAGCCTAACATGTCTCGCCCCAATGTGCTAAATGGGCAATTATTATCTATGTCACACATATATCTCATTCTTGCTCCATTGCTTTTTTGTCCTTTAAATCTCGCACTTCACCACAACTAAAATTGATTTCTCCGACCAAAGAATGTTTTTTTCTTCACTCTGTCAAGACCAGTTGCAAAGGCGCTAAGATGGCACAAACTTCGTCTGGATAGCCTCTCTTTGTCCAAGTTCTCATGTTCTATTGATTTTGTGACTTCAACGTAGAAGTTTGAGACTCCTTTCTATACAGGTCCTATCTCCACATGGGCTGCTTTCAAGTCACACACTTAACTCACACACGCCATATATACATCGTGGTGCTCCCATGCTGCCTTAGCAATTATTAAGCGCACTTCATCAGAAGTGGACCACCTAGAGAGTAACGTTCCTGCTGCAGGTTATAGCCCTGCTTAGGGTCACAAGTGGGCTGAGGTGTCTGCACGTTTGAACACAATGGTAAGGGAACACAAACACCGTGTTTGTGTCCAATAAACCGCCAAAAATATTATGGCGGGTGAGATGTTCTCTGCCTTTTTCTTCCGCCAATTTTCTCTCCTAAACAAAACATGGCAAGTGCACAGGTCAGGAGGCTGGACGCGACCATTGCAAAAAAACTGGAGGAGGTGTCCGCTGCAATTAATAAGTTATACTCCAACTTGTACAGGTCCAACACTGTTGTCCTGCTACAATTGACTTATTCCTCACCAGTGCATATATACACACCCTTGCCTGATACCCTCACTAAATAAATCTAATAACGCGCAACAATCTCTGCTTTGCTGTTTGTGGTGCGCCACACAGAAAATGCACAGGACCAGATGGGATTCCTTACTAGTTATATATAAAAGTATTTTATAATATCTCCAAACTTCTGCTTCCCTTAATTAATAAGTGCCTTTTAGAGACATATCTCTTTCCTGGTGGCCCGAGGGCATATATGGATACCTTGTTTAAAAATGAGATAAGCTGGATTTGTCAAACTGGCGCCCATCTCTATTACTAACACTGATACCAAAAGTTACACAAAGACTGACTAACCGCCTTTGGGAATTTGTCTCTGAAGTTCTATCCCATGAGCAATTTGTCTTTTTTTCCAGGAGATCCATATAAGACAACATCTATTCAGTAGCCAACGTATGCCAATCTCCTGCTACTGGTGCGCTTGAGTCATTGGATAAGCAGAAATCCTAAGATCGCGTCAACTTGTCCTACCTCAGTGCTTACCTCCATAAGTTCCAACTTCCTTATCACTTCATCAATTGATTATGTTTCTTACTGAGTCAGCAATAATGGCATTACGTAGCTAAGGTTTCCTGACTGATTTGGTTTACCATCAAAGAGGTTTTCGTTAGGAGACCCTTTGAGCCCTATTTTGTACAACTTTAGTCTTTACGCACCCCTCCACAGTGTAAATGCCCATCTTACTGGTGTTCATGCGCAAGTTCAGTCACCATTTAGGATGCTTGCATTCACTGATGATTGTGTGGTGGGGGCCTATATTGACTCTGATGCCCAAAAACTAGAAATAACTATTCAGGGGTACTCCAGAGCTAGTAAAGCTGCCCTTAATGCCAATAAGACCGTAATCATCCTCCTTGTTAGATAACAGTCTCATTGGCTACCTGACACCGTGGCTTAGCATCATATGCATGTTTAATGGTAGCTTGTTCGCCTCCCAAGTCAGTCAACTCATATCTCCCCTCTAGTGCTCCCATTTGTTCCCAGGCCCACAATGGGCCCCGTTCACCACTTGGGAGTATGTCTGGAGGCGGGAGGTTATACCACCTCTGTGATAAAAAACAACATCTAAGACAAAGTAACTAAGCGCATCACCTCCCTCAGAGGCTAGCAAACTAGCCTGACGGCCTGATATTGGTTGCCAACTCTCTACTTCTGTATATCATGTAATTTGCTGCGCACTTTATAGCTTTTTCTCCCACCTTCTTTGCCAACCTCTAAATCATCATTCAAGAGTGGCTTTGGCTAGGCCGTCCTTCCCCTATGCGTCTGTACTTCATGTTTGGCTTATGCCATGGTGGAGGTATGGGCCTAATCAACTATGTGGACCATGCTTCCAGTATACTTGGCTCCTGGATTGTACAGGTGACTAACTCCACTTTCCCCACCCAGCACTGGTCTCACGCAGCACAGTAAAAATTTGTCTGTGCTCTTTGGCTTCGCAACACTGACCAATTTAATTATCTGCTCAACTACCTGCCTCCACACCCCTCTGACGCAGGCCCTCATGGGGCCCTGCCCACTTTTAGCAGATTCTCCTGGCCATGCGGAGTGCAGAATAGCAAATCAGAATCAGTGATCAACTATCAGAGGAGTTGGACTACCCCCTTTTTACCTAAACAGTTTACAGACAAGTTGTTATGCACGCATAGTTTCTCGCTAGCCTCATACCATAGCTCAAGTTCACTATCTTGACATGCTGGACATCCCTTACTCTTTGGCCACCCAGAAAACCATTTGGAGGTATGCCCACTTTTGGGACCATGGGTGTGACACCACTTATCCCTTAATTTATTGAGGACAGGAGACAGAAAGCTCCTGGTGGTTCTAATATACCTTTTACTTTTCTTGGTCAAAAAGTCTTTTACTTCAGATACTATGTCTAGAGTAGTATTTCCTGAATATATAGTGACCAAATCTTATTTAAAAAAGGCTAAAAGAGAGAGTCCCCTTTATTAGCTTAGATTTTACAATATAAGGAAAAACGAGGAAGTGTCTTGGTAAATTTTCAAGCAGTCCAAGCTAAGATATATAATTAATACAAATTGGGGATACTGCGGCGGCTAACTATCTTATTTAAATTGGATTCTCTCACTATATTTTTAAGGTTTGAACCCCAAGATTAGGCAGCTCCAAGGGAGTTTTAGTTGACTGCCTAAGTTAGGGTTGATCCACGACTTCTAGAGCCATTCAAAATCGTTGGGGATTATCCCTGGCAGATGTTTGGGATATATTTGGTCAGATCAGGACTGATTCCCTTTGGTAACAGATATGAATCTACAATTTGGGTAGGAATCCCAACAATTCCCTCCAGATCATGGCATAGACGGGGAAAAGGGACGGAGAAAATGACTATATAAGCGGTTTACTACTGTACCCTGAAAGACTTTCTATGATAGATTGTTCATCGCCCTATTTCAATATATTACTTTGTAAGGCCCCAACCAGTTGGTTCCCAATTCGTTGTCATGATCTCCAGGCCGGTGATGATAGAAAAGGAATGTCACCTGGTTGGAAGTTGTGCAGGGGGTCATGCTTGTCATTAAAATTTATAGTTTCTCTACTAGTGGTGGAAGATAGGTTTTCAGAAGTCAGGACCTGAAGTCAGATAATTTCATTCGCAAAACTTTGCATAGTGACTTCAGGGGTTTTGGGGAGGCTTGGCCAATCATACTGTACTTTAGAAGGCAGATGGGGATTTCTTCCATACAATGCTTGGAAGGAAGATATCTTAGTTAATTGATGATAGCTGATCCTATAGGCCAGAATTGCACTAGGTAAATATTGGGGCCAATGAAGGGGGTCAGTTATAGCCATTTTCCTGAGGGTTGCAGTTAGAGTACCATTTGCCCGCTCTACCATTCCATTGGCTGCAGGATGGTAGGGGGTGGAGAATGCTTGTGTTGCTCCCATCAGTTCAACTAAAACTTTCACCAGCGTTAATTAGCAATTTTGTCCATTATTGGAAAGAATGATGTTAGGGCACCCATGTTGGGTGACAATCCTATTATAAAAAAGATGGCGGTAGCCTTTGCTGAAGCTGCGGGTAGAGATAATGCCCCGATTCAATTAGCTAAATGGTCCATGGCAAGAAGGAGGAATTGATGACCATTAGAGGCTTGAGGGTGAGGTCCCACAACATCAATAGTATTAGTGTGGAATGACTACTGTGTGTAACCACTGGATGTTGAGATCAGGGATTAGGTATGGCTTGGCTTTTGCATACCAGGAAGAACTCTAATATATCCTGGATTTAAACAAGCATACCTTCCCAGTAACATTGAGTTTTAAGCCACTGGTAAGCTTTACAAATTCCCCTGTGGCTGACTTTCCAATATCCCTCCAATATGACATCAGTTTGAGATGAAGGTCATACATAAGGCACCCACTTTTTGGACACAATGTTTGCATAATTGACCATTCCTAACTTGAATATTTGCTGATATCTTTGATAATTCTTTTGAGGGGTCAGTGATTCGTCCTTCCATAAATGCGATTGTGTTAGATGTCATAGATCCGATCCTCTTCAGGGTTAGCTAAAGTTGATATGAGAAGATGATATAGGCAATCCACATTTTGGTGTATGGGCTCCTATTGGTAGATATTAGACAATTCATAGTTTTGAAGCTTCATTGCCAATGGGCTAATCTCCCTTCAGGGTTCTTCATTTGCTGTAGCCATTGAAAATAAGCATGGCCAGTAGATATGGTGAAATGTTTTTCATATATATAAGGTTAGAAATTCTTAATAGCCAGTAGAACCGCCAAGCATTTACATTCCATAACACTATAGTTGCGTTCAGCTTTGGATAAGGTCTTGCTATAGTAGCTGATAGGATGGTCCACTAAGTTTTCATCATGTTAAAATATTATAGCTCTGATGGGTACATTGCTGGCATTATAAATAGGAAAAAGTGTTTATAAAAATTTGGGTGAATAAGTACTGGAGAGTGTGAGAGAGAAAGTGTAGCAGGTCAAAGGACTGCTGGTGTTTTTCCTTCCACTGAAAGGGTATTCCTTTCATCAGTAGATGTACTTGAGTCTCGGAGGTGTCTGCAAAGTGGGGGATATACAGGCATTAATATCACATTATCCATAAGAAAACATGTAAGTCTTATAGAGATTTAGGGGGGTCATCATAGCAATGGCTAAGAACTTGTCATCTAATGGGATATTCTGGCTTACTTACCTTATGGCCCAAAAAATCCATCTCACTTTGGAAAAAGAGAATTTTGACGGCTTTAGTTTTAACAACAAAAGCTTTAAACTCAGAAAGTCGTGCTTGAGGTGATCTAGATGTTTGGTAAAGGTTCTCAACAAATGGTGATATCATCAAGAAAAACTAGCCCACAGGAGCGTTTTAAATCGCCTAAGAGTCCGTCCATGGCACGTTGGAAGGTAGCAGGGGCGTTATATAACCCCTGAGGCATTTGATTGGGCTCAAATATTCCTTCAAACAAGATGAGAGCACATTTCGCCGATCTTATGGTGACAAATCAACTTGCCAATACCCGCTGGAGAGATCCATAGTCAAGAAAAATGGGACCCCAACTCAAACATTTAGAATCATCTATACACAGCAATGGATAGCTGTCTTTTCGTGTGACAATATTGAGGCGGCAATAATACATGACAACATAGTGGCCACCACCCTTCTTCCCAACTAATAAGAATGGGGAAGCCCATGGCTTTTAAGAGGCACTAATAAACTCACCTTCGACAGCTGCTGTAGCTCTAAGGTCACTTGAGCTTCCTTTTTTTAGTACTAGATGGTCCCAACCCAGTCACTTGAGCTTCCTTCACTTTGGATTTTTGGTATGTCTGGGATTTGAATGGAGGGTGAGCCTCAGTATCAATTTGGTAAATTACCCCAGAAATTTTTCTGTAATCATTTGTCTTGAAAAAATATTGCCATACTCATCATGGAGGTCTTTTAAATTCTGACGTTCTTTGGGGGTAAGATTATCTCCAATTCTGCTTTTGACTAGAGCTATGGTGGGTGGGGGATCAAATCCTAAAGCCTGTAACGAACCAAAAAAGCTCACATTGGCAATATTCTCAATAGGACATAGTTTTATATAAGTGATAGGGGCATGCCAAGGAAATTGAAGGATATTATTAGTTAAAAATCCTAATAAGATAATGGTAAATTCCCATAGGCGGAATCCAAAATCTCCAGGAAGGTCAATGCTTCTTTGATGGAAGGGTTGGGTGTCCACTTGGCTCCAAAATTTTATGTGGAGGGGTAAGAATCTGGATAAATCGTGTCCACAATAACTTTTGAGCCAGAAAGTATTGTGATAGGATGTGGGGAATATAGAGGTACCATCTTCGGCATCAACCGCCTACTGGGGTAAATTAGTTTTTCCCCCTAGGACTTGGTATTTAACTTTGCAAATGGAGGATGGGTATTAGAGGAAGCATGTCCATTTTTTGAGGCTCCTTTACTTTTGATGGGTAGTTTAATTTTTACCAGGATACAATACCCTAGTAGGGACAGGTTCTTTGTGGTTAAATATGAAGTTAAACTCCAACATCTGTTGTACCCCAATAGGCAACTCATAAAGTATCTTTTTTTAATGCAATGGCGATGGCAGTAATTAAAAGTTTCTAAAAGTAAAGAGTTAAGTAAGAATATGCTCCTATCGCCTTAATTGACTGATGACCAGCCATCCCATATTCAGCTTTATGAATTAAGTCTATAGCCATTTTTTATCTTTTGTATAAGTTGGGAGGTAATAACGTTAACTGGGGATATGTTGTTGATGTTTGCCAGGACTTTAACTCTATGTATGACTACATTGACTTGAACCACCAAAGAACAAACCCCGAAATTAACAGTGAGTAAACTGCAAAAAAATTGTGGCGAAGAAGGCAGATGATTCTGCTGCAACAAAGCTCAGGGCTGTTAATGCTTTTGAAAGTTTTATCTTACAGTGCTTGGCTTCCCATAGAAGAGATGACCGCCAAAATTTGTTTGTATAACTGGCCAATATAAAAATAAGAGAGCTGGAGATTTTTTATTACCTTGAATAGAAAGGGGTACATCTACTTCTGCAGGTGCATCCAACACAAAACATGCTTGAGTGCTGTGAATAGAGCTAGAGCTATAACAAAGGCCTTGAGTCACTTGTTTTCAACAGCAGAGTGAGCCTCTTTCTTTATGATGACTGTTCTTTTGCCAACTTATATTGAAGGACTTGAAGATTATTTTTCTGCTCGATCTCACTATCTAGCAAATTTAATAGAAAAGTTTTATTTTACCACCACCATCTGGCCACGCCCATTTTTCTATTAATGTCCGCGGATACTCCTCCTGCTGCTCCAATGTGGGGTAGCAGTGCTCCAACACCTAGCGTTTTCCACTCTGTGGGCAAACGCGTTCACATGGGATCAAATAGCCCACCACCTTCTTCTGGACATTTCGTCCCCATGGGACTTATCGCTCCACTTAACGCACATCCACCCTTCTCACCCTCATCCTCTCGCCTATTTTTCTCCACTATTTGATTTTACCTATAAACCAGCTACAGGCGTTTATTCCCATAGGCTGACAAAGCATTTTTAAAAATGGATACCGCTATGTTTGCGCCAGCTGGCTTTATCAATTTCCACATATTTAAGGGCTATTTTGACATAGGCTTCCATATGGGGAGGACGCTACAGCAGCGGCTTTAACTTCCTTACTTATAAAAATACTTTCATCCCTACTAACCATACTCCCCTTCCTTCAGACACCACATTGGTGGTGTCCTTTGCATCCCTCCCATCTCACCTCACACCCCAGATTTTATATGATCAATTGATGGAGGGGCTTCTAGCTTATGGGACACAGCTCAACCTTATCTTCACCGTTCCTTCTGGTGCAGAGTGCCTTGCTGCACCTCGCGCCACTGCCGCCATAATCCCACACTATCCTGCCATAGCCCAACAAGTCCCCCATGCTTGTATTGCAGAAGCGCCTGAGCATTTCTTCTGGGCTCAGGTGGATAATGGTCACCAAATTTGTCCCCTCTGTTTGGATTTGACCATTAAAAAACCTGCCCCCAATCTACTTCCTCTGGTGTGGGTTACGCGCCCTATTCATCATTTTCTAAATGGGACTTGTTGCCCCCTCCCACTCAAAAATTTTCATTTAACATGTCTGAGTGGAAAATTTGGCCCCCACCAAATCACCTATTCACATTAACCCAGCCAATTTCACCCACACCAATTAGAGTTAGGCCTGGACCACCATTTACACCCAAGCAGCCCATTCAACTACTACCACCCAAATCTTCATCCACTATTCTTGTGAACCAAAATTTATGGGATCTATTGGCTGAAATTAATGAATCAGTAACGTTTCATGAATGAAAACTTTTCTTTCTCGTTGCAAACACTTTTGCAAACTATTCAATTCAAGACTAAATCTAGTTTAATAATCTCATAGAGGGGATTAGTCTGCGCCCATGTCTGGGAGCAGTTGGGCAAGCAAGGCAAGAGGAGCAGGCGGAAGGCCTGCGGCCTCTAACGTTCGAAAACGCCCTGGAGAATCTGGCGGAATAGAAAAAAAATCAAAAAAACCCAGCGGTCACAATTTTCCCGGAGATACTCGTGTGGCAAGCACGATGCAACCAGTACATCAACACGCCACATTCCCAGCCACTTTTGAAGGTGGAATTTGGAGTCCGTGTGTATCTGGACATCAAAAAACAGCCCTATGGGAAAAATTTTGTGAAGATGTACACAAAATTTTCCCAACCGTGGTGTACGTTGCACCTCACTCCATGTAACGTGGTTGGCTGGACCTAGGTTTTGAAAGCAAAATAGCAGCAGATGAGGCTGCAGAGGTGCGCATAGTGGTTGACCTCCCCGAAGGGCAATGGGTCATTGAAACTAAACGCACCAGATGGACAAAATCAAACCAAATTTTCCTCACGTTTGACTTTTTGCCTACTACGGTAAAACGTGACATTTTGGAGCAACACCTGAAAGATGGTCTCACCATATATGGCAAAATACAATCTTTTGAAATGCAACGTTTCATGCTGATGCCACACCTGTGCACCGGCAAAGCCATCGCAGTTCTGACCCCAACTGAGGAGATCGCGAAGGACCTAACCCAGATCCCACACTCCACCTTTATTGACTCACAGGGCATACCACCCACCCATTCCGTGTAACTGTGGACAGCGCGCCCCCCATTTGCACCCACTGTGATGCGTTTGGCCATAAGGCGCACACGTGCCCCATCAAAGAGGGCGTCACATTCCAAGAGCACCCCTCAGCAGCCATGACCAGCGGAGAGGTGCACTATGAACCAACTGCAAGCACCAAGGAGGCTTTCCCGTGGGGAGCACAAGGCTGCTACCTATTGGTAAAGCCCATCTCCCCACAGGAGCGGAAGAAGGCCAAGCAGGCCCATAGGGCCGCGGCCAAGGAAATGGCCAAGGCCAACACCACCATCCCACACTCACAATGCCAGGAGGACATGGAGACCTTCGCAGCGGAAGCAACTCAGGAATCCATCACCCAATCAGATTGGGAGGCCCATGCTGAACGGGCCACTCAATCCGAGGATCCAATAAGAGATTCAATCTCACCCAATCGCTGCACCCAAGCCCCAGTCGAAACTGACTTGGGACCTATCCCAACTGAAAAATTTTTTTTTGCCCCACTCAACGGTGCACCAAACTTATCTGCACCGCAAAAAATTCGTCCGCCATTGGGAAAACAAAAAGCGAAGGCCAAAGCCAACGTGACTCTTTCCACAAAAATTAACAAAAACCCCAATAGCGTTGCTGCTAATACTTGCACTGCTGTGAAAGCCCGTGGGGACCTGGAAGAGGCTGGTGGGCCTTGGGGCCCACCCCCTCACACCTAAGGTGCAATGGGGGAAACCTTCACCCTAGAGACGCTGAATATTGCCAGACTCAAGGCCTCCCCATCCCAGGCTAGGAAACTGAGTTTTTTACAAAACAATTTACCCGTGGATATCCTGGCTATCCAGGAGTCACACTGTCCACGAGGTTCCGAGGAAGCTTGGAAAACAATGCTCCTACCATCCCTATCCTTTTGGTCAAAGCACTGTGGGGTGCTAATTCGGAAAAACAATTTTTCAAATTTACATCTTCAGAAACATTCCTAAATAGCTGAGTGCTCATTGTCACCTTCTCGTGGGCCGATGTTGCGCACACAATTGTCAACATTTATGCCCCAAACGGTGCACATGAGCATCAGGAATTTTTCTCGTTGGTCAAATCCCTCCCGCTACCCCCCAATTCTTTCCTAGTTGGCGACATGAACTGTTGGCTAACCTCACCAACGGACCAGTGGCCACCCTCAACCCACGCCCCACAGGGTCACGTAGAACTACGCGTTCTAAAAGCCACCCTTGGGCTAAGGGATGCACTGCTGCAACATGCCCCACTGCTCAAAAACATGATGCATCCCCACGTCCATAACGGCCAATTAAGGTCCATGACCCGCATCAACCTTATTCTAACGCCGGCGAACTTCCAACCCCACATCTCCCACTTCAAAACAATGAAAATGGAATTCTCCGACCACCGAGTGGTCTCAATAACATACCACTTACCCGTCACAGTTGCAAAGGCCCCACATTGGTGCAAAACTCGCCCCCCCGAGCTTGCGTCGCCAGGATTTTCCACGTGGGTGGAAGAGGCAACTTTGGCAAAATCGTTTATTGCACCATTTTGCACGGACCCCATTTCCACATGGGCAACTTTCAAAGAAGACACCATCCGCTACTATCGCCATCTCTCCTCCAGATGCTCACGAGCCACATCAGCGGTTATATTGTGCGCGTTGGCAGAATTGGCCCACTTGGAGTCCAACATTCCAGCCACAGGATATAGCCCTGCATGGGGCCGGAAGTGGGTGGAGGCAGCCGCCCAGCTCAACGCACTCAAAAGACAACACAAACATCGGGTTTGTGTCTAATACAGGGCCACACGCATCACTAAAGGTGACAAGTGCACTGCATACTTCTTCAAAAAAATTTTCGCACCATGCCAGAGCATGGCCTGCACACAGGTGCGAAGATCAGATAATTCCATTGCGGATACACCAGCTGAAGTGGCAATTGAAATGCAAAGATATTACTCCAAGTTATATTAAGCCAAACCAATTCAGGCGGCTGAAATGGCGGAATTTCTCAACCGAGCTCATATCTGCACCATTTTCTGATACCCAGAAATAATGAATCTAATTACTCCAAACGAAATATGGACAGCCATTCGCGGTGCGCCAAACTGAAAATGCCCAGGCCCAGATGGCATTCCATAAGAGTTCTACAAAAAATATTTTAAATATATATCCCCATTGCTGCTAGCCTCACTCAACCAAAGCCTGTTGGAAATGCGCCTCCTACCAGGAGGACAAGAGGCCTTTACTGTCACACTCTTCAAGAAAGGGGATAGGCTTGACTTAGCCAACTGGTGCCCCATTTCTCTAACAAACACAGACACCAAAATTTTAACCAAAATCATGGCTAACCGTTTAGGGACTGTAGCATCTGCCACCATCTCCCCAGAACAATTCAGTTTCATCCCCAGAAGGTCGATTTGGGATAACGTGCACTCAGTGGCTAATATGTGTCAGTCCACAGCCTCTGGGGCACTTGTATTCTTGGACCAACAAAAAGCCTATGATAGAGTAAACTGGGAATACCTTAGGGCCTGCCTCCATCAATTCCGCCTACCCCCCCGCTTCATAAACTGGGTGATGCTGCTAATGGAATCTGCGACAATGGCAGTGCGTGGCCCAGGCTTCCTAACGGAAGTAGTCCGCCCTCAAAGGGGCCTGCAACAAGGGGACCCCCTCAACCCACTTTTATACAACTTCAGCCTTGACCCACTACTGCGAAATGTGAATGCCCACCTCACTGGGGTCCATGTGCCAGGCCAAACCCCAGTCAAGATGATGGCATTTGTAGATGATTGCGTAGTGGGGGTGTCTAATAACAAAGATGCACGCGCGCTTGAAGCCCTCATCCAGGAATATTCCCGGGTAAGCAACGCGGCACTGAACGCCTCTAAAACCGAAATCATCCTCCTTGGTCGGTTACAGAACTGCTGGGCCTCAGCAAGTAGTTCCCAACCCGGCCCATCTGCTCGCCCACGTCCACGCCTTACTAACTCAATACACACCGCCCCACTGGTGCTCCCCTTTGTGCCACGTCCTACCATTTGACCAGTACGCCATCTGGGCGTGTGGATGGAGGCAGGTGGATATGCGTCAGCAGTAATGGAGTGCTGTATACTGGACAACGTGACGAAGAAAATCGCCTCTCTCAGAGCCCACCCTACTACCCTCACTGGCAGGGTAGTTCTAGCCAACTCTATGCTCCTATCCAAAGTCTGGTTCGGAGCCCACGCCATCCCCTTCTCCCCAAGCTTCTTTAAATCCCTGTATGCTTTGCTGCAAGGATGGCTTTGATCAGGCCACCCTCCGCCAGTATGGCTAGAGGTCATGTTTGGCCCTCATCATCATGGTGGCATGGGCCTGCTTGACTTCAAAGCCCATGCCGCCAAGATCCTGGGCACCTGGATCGCGGCCGTCACTGCTCCTACACTCCCATCCCAACACTGGTCCCGCGCGGCCCGCTCCAACTTCTCCCAAGCCTTGGGCCTCAATATCCATCAAACCCCCACTCCCTGATGAAATACCTCGCATCACACACATCGGCCACAGGTCCTCACGGGACTAAAACCCACTACAAACGAATCCTACTCTCTATGCGAAGCTTAGAGTGGAGAATTCGTATTAGTGGACATACAACCCAAAGAGGCCGCCCCTCTCCTCAGTTCACACAAGAGGTACAGGGGCTACCCATCAATGATGGCGTGATCCCCATTTGACCCCATGTCCTATCCAGGGTGGACTACCTGGACATGATGGACATCCCTTATTCCATTGAAACCCAAAAGACTATCTGGAAATACGCACACCATCCTCTGTTGCAGCCTCAAGTCCGCTCCCATGTGTGGTGCTGCCTGAGGTGGGTGTATCGTACAGCTGAGCGCTCTAATGCTTTACACTCATCCTGTGTCGTGTGTGGCCAGTATGGAACGCTGTTCCACCGCCTGGAGAAGTGCCCCACCTCTAAAGTGATATGGCGCGAAGTCCAACGTCTGCTAGGCCAGGATCAAACGCATCCCTTCAGTCTGTCAAGAGATATGTTTGCTTCATCAATGGCCTCCCCCTCCCACCCACCCTCCGTGCTCTGGTGGTTGCAATCGCCATGTGGACTATCCACACGATTGTCTTGGATGCCATCGCTGGATCTATCCCCACCCTCCCTGAAGCTGTCCACAGATTCTGGTCTCAATTGGTGGACCACTTTCAAGCGTGGATGTTTGGATATCTCCCACCGCGCCACCGACAGCTGGTCTCCTCCTGGTTCCCAGTCTTGTTCATCAAATCAGACCCCTTCCTCCACACGTGCTCAATAGTGGCTACGGCCCCTTCACACGTTCCCTCCCCCTCCCCATAAGTGGCGTTCCCGCTGGCAACAAGAGATAGCATCGCTTCTCTGGGGTGGCTCCCCTGGTACTATGTTTTGTCTCGTCTGAGTCATATTTGGAAGTGTCTGTCCCATGGTCGGCCTTCCCCGCAATAAATTTAAATAAGTAACGTTTCATGAATGAGGAATACATTGAACCTCTCGGCTGATTCAATTATAGTTGGGTCAAATTTTACAATTCTGATTTTTACAAAACCCCATACCCCAAACATTTCGCCCCTAAATCCAATTTTACCCCCTACCAAAGTGACCGCCAGCTCGCCTTAGCAGCGGTGGCCTCTCCCATCTGCCCAAGCCTACGCAAAGCAGTAGTACAGTCAGTTTCTCAAAATTAGCTAGGGCTGACCACATTTTACTTCCCCCTATTTTCCCTGAGACATCCCACAGCGAATTCACTAAATTATTTTTAAGATATTAAAGCCGCTGTCATACATGTGGCAAATCTAGCAGCTTTTGACCCATTTGCTAAAATAACCCGCCAAAATATTACTAATTTTGCACAACTCCCTAATGCCCACATTCAAGCTGAACATTGCTTAGCAGAATTTGTTGAAGCTGTCTTCCAAGCTGATCTTGAGGACAAAAAAGAGAACTCATGTACACCATCATCCACCCGCACCACACTGATGCCCCAACGCCCTGGCTCTCCACTTTAGTATGATTCTACAACTATAATGATTCTTTCATGAAGGATATGTCTGCAGAGGAGCTTCTCGACCCCCTCATCCTCTACCATGGTGGGTTAGCGGTGTTCCACTTTCCACCTGGTTGGAAGTTTTTATTTTGGTTTTAATATTCTGTTAGTACTTTCATTCAGCTTTTTTGCTCATTGAGTGTCAGTAATGTTTTTCTCCTGGTTGGCGTACCTCAAATAAATTTAAATATATTAAAGGATGTGGCAAAAGTCTATAGTGTGGTTGTTTTTCTTGCATTATGTGCAGTATATTTCAGGTGTGGGCGAATTGGGGGTGTAACTAAAAGCACTTGGTGCCAAGGCTTGTTACTAATATTAAAACGAGTGGGCCCAGTAGGTTTGAATAGATCAGATGGGATCTCCTCATTAGCTTCTTAATATGAAAAGAGAGACGTCCAGTTAGCCCCATGTTGCTGATGCTCCCACCCTGATGCTGTCCGCCATAGTCCGCCAGCAAAAGTGGGTGGTGGACAAAAAGATTCCCCAAAGCTTCCTCGCCTTCTGATATGGGTTCCTAGGCTGTTAGCTGAGGTGCCATAGAAAGAATTTTTTCTAATAATCCCTTCATTTGGCACATTTGCAAATAAAGATGCGTGGCGGCTCTCCCTTTTGGGTTGGGCACCACTAGTGCTAACAGAAAGAGAGATGTAGAGTTAGACTTCAACGCTTTAAGATAAAGTAGGATGTTAGGCATATTTTAAATGATGAAAACGAAGCAGTGATAACGTCATCCAAAGTAAGACGTTTTCCTGTGACCAACGTTTGAGCTTCAAGGTAAAAATAATGAGCAAACTCAGTGGCTGTTTCTCCTGGATCAAGGCTTATACCCTTTAAAGTTTGATTTTGGTTGGATAAAGTTAGGTCGATCCAAAATTCCCAAAACAAGGTAGTCTTGACGTCATCCCAAGTCCACCAATGCATTAGGTGAGGTACCATAATGTCTTGAGCTACACAATTAAGACATTTGGTTAGGTGTTTGAGACGTTGGGTGTCAGTGGCTTCCTCCAAAGCACTTTCATAATAAATTATGAGAGAGAATATTCTCCCCTCGTCTGGGATGTGCTTCTATTGAACGATGGTTTGAATGTGTCACTGGGGGGTTAACAGCTGAACATTGTGAACTAGTATTGAGTGGACATTTTCACCTAAGGAGGAACTGGTACTGATGGACATTTTGTTAGGGTGTAAGGCGCCCACTTTATTTTATAAGGTGTTAATATCCTCAATTGTTGAGTCTACTGATTATGGGCAGCGCAAAGGGCCTATTTGGTGGCAACGAGAAGGGATAACAGCAAAATTTCGCTTTTTTGCTTTTGTAGTTGCATCTCAAAGTTCAAGTTGATGTTGCTCAAGGGATACAATTTGTTGCTCAATCCCGCTAATGATAGTGGGTAGATTTGTCAAGAGTTTTGGCGTTCCTGATCTAAAAAGAGATATGACGCTGAATTGTTATTTTTCATTTTTTTATATAGCTTATTTTTTCACTGGAACTTGGGCTGTATGTGGCAGGGAGCACCTTTTTTGTTAGGACCATGGGTGTGATACCACATATCCTTAGTTTATTGAGGCCAGGAGACCTGAAGCTCCAAGGTGTTGGAATAACATTTCACTTTTTTTGGTCAAAAAGTCAATTACTCTGGATACTATGTCTGTAGTGGTATTTTGGTAATATACCAACCGATTGTTACTTAAAAAAGGCTAAAAGTGAGAGTACCCTTTATTATCCTAGATTCTACAATATAAGAGAAATTAGGGAGGTGCCTTGGTAATTTCTCAAGCAGTCCAGGATAAGATCTATAATTAACACGAATTAGGAATTATGTGGCAGGCTATCTCAGTCAAATAGGATCTGCTCTCTATATGGATAAGGTTTGAACCCCATGATTAGGCAGCTCCAAGGGAGTTTAAGTTGAATGCCTAAGTTGGGGTTGATCCACGACTTCTAGAGCCATGGAATTTCATAAGGGATTATCCTGAGAGATAATTGGGCTATTTGGTCAGATTTAGATCGATTCCCTCCATCTGACACATCCAATCACAATTTGGGTAGTGATCCTGACACCCACCATCCTCTATAGCTTCACAGGAATTGCGCCTATGTATGGAGATGCCTGAAGAGGGTGTACTGCACTGCAGAGCGGTCCAACGCCTCTCTGTCTTCATGCGTTGTTGTGGCCAATATGGGTCTTTAGTCCACTGTTTGGAAGATTTTCTGTCATCTCAGTCAATATGGAATGAAATTATGCATCTCTTTTGCCAGGACCCATCTCAGGCTTTCAGCCTGTCTAATAACATCTTTGATTCTCTATGAACTTTCCAACCTCACCTGTCACTTAGTATCCTAATTATTACCATTAAAATGTGGACAATACATTTCATTGTCTTGGACGCGCTTTCTGGCACTGCTCCACCCTTTGTAATTCCATTGTTGCTTCCATTACCACCTTAAAGGTCACTTCCAAGCCTGGTTATTTAAACTTTTGCCCACGCGCCAACGCCATTTGGTTTCATTCTGGTTCCCTATCTGGTTCCTACTCTCAGACCATTTCCTTCATACATTCTCAGTGTTGGCACACACCGTATCTGACAACTCACCTCTTTTTTCCCTGGTGGTTCTGCTAGCAACTGTAGTAGCTTTAGCTCCTCTTGGATGCATCGTCATGTGTCTTTGTGTCTATTTGTTGTTGCTTTGCCAGAAGTGTCCTACCCATGGTCAGCCTTCCCCAAGTAAAACTTGGATTTGTTATTTAAAGTATTCAATGAGGGGGCCACCCTTGGAAAAGGTAGAAACCGCATACTAGTTTTTATATTGGAATGTAAAAAGCAGGATTATGCAAACCTTTTAGGTAATGGAAAGCTTCCTTGAAGAGGTTTTTTTTGACTTTTTCAATAAGAGCAACCACCATTGATATCTCTGTGTTATCTCAAGAAAACTTTATGCAGTAATTAATTATATACCTTCTTCTTCTGAGCTTAAAAGTTCACCTTGAGGAGGACAACATATGCAAACTAGACTTTGAAGCTAACTTTGATTTAAAAACAGATTTACTATTAAATTAGAAGATACCTAGTCCAGCTTATGCTTTGTGATTATGTAAGAGTCTTTTAGCACTATAGAAATCCCTTTATAGAAAGGTAGACCAAACCAGGGCATATAAAAAAAACTAATAAAGCATACAACTTTAGTTAAGGGTGCCTAATAAAATAAGATGCCACTATCATACCATAATGAGATGAAATAAAAGAACAGCTTTGATTCTCATAGTGTAATCTAAGGGAACTTTGATTATAGGAGGTGTTGAGTATTGTTTGTTGACCATTCTATATATATAGCCCACTTAGTTTTTAAATATATATAACTAATTATGAAACAAAGATTATAGATCAAATACATCACCCCACGCCATATATAGTCTAAAGAAAATTTATCTTCATTTCTTTTAGGCTACATCTAAAATAATTGGATATTTTTATATTCATCCTTGTTTGCATGGCCGCGCCACCTTATAATAATAATTTTCACTTAACTTTGTTGGGCCGCATTGTTAAATAATAATAATAAAGTTACAATTGATTTCTTGACACCAAGCCAGTGCCAAACCTCAACTCATTAATTTACATCAAATATACCTTACCCCAGAGGCCATGGGCAATTGATCGTTTAACATATTAGTAACTTTCTTGCATCAGCGCTGTCAAAAACGCGTTGTTAACATTGTCTTTATTATCATCTAATTGTCATTGTATCAATTTGTATTTAGCTGATTGCTATTTGTTGTAAATGCCCTAAACCAGGCATTAGTCTGCCTGTCTTTTACATATAAAATGCAACTTAACTAAGAACTCTAAGTTCTGTTTAAATTTAATTATTTGCACCAATGAGAACTATGGGATTTATTAAGCATATAATGAAGAGCTGCCAATTTTAAAGGGGATATTGATTTAATTATAGCTAATGAAGCCTATCCATGACCAACAATACTAACATGCAAGCCCTCAAGCCGCTGTTAGTCCTAGATACTATGAGGTGCTTTATCAATTTTTTAAAGTGTTGTTTCACGTGAATATTTTTTTATTTTGGTGTTTTCATGGTCACTATTTTCATGTATCTACCTTGTTAATTGTGTGCAAACTTACCTTTGCATCAGAATTACTAAGCCACAGAACAAATTAAAGTTGTGGTGCTCACTAGAAGGGGCACATCCTTCAACCTTGTGTACCTTTTTTTACTAGTATGGATCCTGACCCAAACCTTTTCGCAATTTACCTCAGAATCAAGTAATTTCACAGTCTATGGCAAAGAAGAATTAATCCAAGATTCTTTTCACACTATAGTATGGACAATGATGAGGCAAAAGCCACTATTAGGGAGCTACCCTTCTCCAGATCAATAAAATAAAATTCTGTAACTTGGGTATCCAGTGACTCCCCTTCCCAGCTCAAAAAGGTTTCAGTGTATTTGCTACAAGTTTACTGCCTTACCACCACTGAAGAGAACAAATCTTAATAGGGAATGTTTTGCAAGAGAAAATTCCAGCATCTACGGTACAGAAACTACTATCCATATAATGACATGACTATTAGTGATATGGGTAAGAATATCTCCACGAAAAAACAGATGATAGATGTTATCACTAAGTAAATTTAACCTTCTATTTACCAAGCCCATCGCATCATTGACATCAGCATACTAAAATCGGCGACCTGGCTGCATTTATGGAAGCCCAACAATGGGATAACTTTCTTTTTATTAGACGGATGAGTAAAACCATTTGCAACCTTCACTTCATCATTTAGTAAAACTATTAACAGACTCACAATTTCCAACAGATGGTGTAAGGGCTGGCTGACCAGATAGATTCTTTTTGTTGCGCATCATTAGTGAGATAATGAATAATTAAGGGATACATACAATGGGTCATGGCAATTCCACACCATATTTTACAAGTCAAATACTATCTGCATGTTGAGGTGGTGTGACACAAGAACTCTGAAGCGTCCAACCACAAGGCTCAGAAGTTTAATACAAACTCTATTAATTGATTAAGCAAGGCAATGGATGGCCACGTTATCTGACTACCAGAATTCTGTTAGGGCATTCTACCTAGAAAGAGATTTAGATTGAGATACAGAGGATATTTAATGCCGCCTCAAGGGCTATTATGCAGATTTAGATGGAACCATTTGCTTTAATACCAATTTATACATAAAAATAGATTTCCTAGTTCTCTAAGTATAAATTCATGTGAAGAATGTAAGGACACTGGTTAGAGATGACTGTGACAAGATCTGAGCTCCTGATGTCTAACCAAAAACTCAATCATATACAACCTATGATAAATATAGAGCGCCGCCATTTTTCAAACATGATATATCATTCCGAAGGATATCAAATTTTATCTATATAAGTGCCGCCAGGGTTAGTCGATTTAATCACCAATAATGATTTATTAATTCTCATGAGACTTTACTTTATTAGTCTGAAACTGAGGGCAATAATATGCCACTTGTGTTCAGCATGTTTACTTTCTAACATCCATTGAAACTCCAGGAGCAAATAACCAGTCCAATACTCTGACAAGTTTTTTATAATCCTGTGGCACCCATCACCTGCAAAACTCCAGTAAAACAAGTTTATGATACTTCTGCCTCCCTACTCAGTTTTCACCACCTTGACACCCTCTTCTTGTGCCGCTCTGGAAGCTCAAAGATTTTTCTCTAACTTCTTATCTACTTAACCTAGAAAATTTACATTATCAATGTGGGTCATCTGGTACATCCTCCATGAAAGAAATTTTCAATTTATACTATCAAATTACCCAAGTTTGATAAGAACAGGAATGTGCACAACCTTATTGGTCTGTTAAAGATTAGTATGGGTATGTTATGACCACTAATATGGTGACTTTGATGATCTCACTGGACTCCAAATTTAAATTCTGGTATGCAAAAAAGAGAACTTGGCATAACTTAATTAAATGCTAAGGACTTAATTAATAAGGAGTTTGACAGAGAGTAAAAAATGTCCACTTAAAAACGATGATTTTAAATTTCTTTATAAAAGGATGAACCAGTTTCAGTCTTCCAATTGTTTTTACCTTAAGGCTTAAGTAAAGTAGAGCCAAGGACTATGTTAATTTTACCACCCAGTTTGCCCTTTGCCATGCCTTGAGCCCTTTCATGAATTGTATTAGGTATTGTTACCCGTTTTGAATGATGAACATACCATTTGGTAAGTAGTCACTTATCTTGCCAATGCGCTGTCACTTTTGAGGCGCCTGACAAAAATCACCTTGAGCATCATATCGTAGTGCTAGAATTATCTCCAATGAAAAATAACCAAGCCTTATGGCCTTTGCTCAATAGGACAGATGTCAGTCAAATCACTTGACATTTGAAAAAGCAAGGGCACTATGATAACTAATGCCTTGCTTTGGTTGCTTACCCAAAGGTTTATTTTTGTTAACCAGAGACTAAAGATGACTTTAGAAAAGATGCGGCGTAATTCAACAGGTATACTCAAAAACTGCTATCCCTCAAAGTTAAAATCTAAAAAAAACTCTAGAGAGCTGCAAAGCAACAAAGAGATGTTAGATGTCAACCACGCCTTTCCATTGCCAGCGTTTTTATTAGTTAGTAACTAATGATTTGGTAGCCATAACCACTTTCTTTTATAAGGAACACAAGGCTGAATTGTTGCAAAAATAAACATCAAAGCCTTAAATACAGCAGTTGGAACAAAAAAAAGTTTCTGGTCATCTCTGGTGATACCACAAGTTATAAAAGGTCATGTGGTCATACCTATTGAGGCATTAAAAAAGTCAAAAACCCAACTAGTTGAAGGCCTATAAACATATTTGAGTCAAACTGACATTTTGGACTTCAATATAATAGCTCTTCTGATACTTAATATTCTGAGTGCGCTATAATGACACTACTTTTAGTAAGCACAAAATACTGGCCCTCGTGGAAAGCGTGGTAATGATTAATATAATGTCCACTAAACCAGTAAATAAGCTTGGGCTTGCTCTTGATATTAACCACCATAAAATCAATACATCACTTTAGCCAACTCAACTACATCTCTGGAGCATATAGTGCGGTATTACTGCGTTTTGGCTCACTAGTAATATAAGCTCCTACCATTGTATTACTAATCCAAAATCAGAATTTCAAATTAGTTTCCTGTATGAGGATTTATGGGATTGAAGCTTAATTTTTAAGAGTAACTTTATAGATGATTGGACAGAATATTCTTCTAGACTATAACTTGAAGAACAGTGGCCCTCAGCCCTAAAAATCAGGCATTTGTTACCCTCAAGGTTTAATGATATCATAGTTCCTATTAGTTTATCAGAGGATTTTTGGCCATACAAGGCAATTGCTAACTATAATGGTCAGATTGAACCAATTGTTACATTTTGACTCAAGATTCAATTTAAAAATCTTGAGTTGAACCACTATTTTGGGTTTTTACGGCCGTTGCAGGGCCTGGTGCTGAGCTGTTCCCCTCCAGAGTTAATTTTATGCTCTTAGGGGCCTAAAGAATAGTGCAGGAGGGGCTTCATAGAAAGGCGACCTTAAAAGTCAGTCCTGAAAAAATTTTAAACTCAGTTCAGAATTCTTCTTTGTTTCCTGCTCTTTCATGGATCTCTCTTGTAGCCTTGGGGCCGCCCTTTCCTTGTCTTACCAGGTATCCCACTGTGAGCCTAGTTAGGTATTCATAACAAAAATGTTTCATCTTCAGGGATCCAGTCCACTAAAATACAGTTTTTTCTGTGTGGTTCGTGGTACCTTTATAAAAGTGGGATTAACTTTGTTTGCATATTTATTTTGTAAATAAAGTTAAAAGGCTAATTCCAGGGCCAAATCCTTGCTTACCTAAGTTGTCTTTTGTTGCTATTAAGTTTTCCTAGATCTGAGACTGAATTGGTGAGTATGATGAGGTAAAACACTTACCTTGATTGAACCACATATCAGACAATCGTTTGAGTTCAAATTGATCTGCCATGGCAAGATGGCAGTCAAAAAAAGTGACGTTTTTTACAGTTACATTATTCTGAACTTTTTGTGTCAGTAGCATGCCACCATATCCATAGCTTGGCTGACCTTGGTGGTTGCTTCAGGTCCCAGTTATCGAGAACAGCATTGGTGAGCCAATGACTGATGGCCAACCCTGGACCTGAAAAAACGTCATTCTGAAATTATGGTGGGGCTTTCCCCTCACCAAGAATCTGTCTGTCACCGAGGGGGCCTGGCCCAGCAGGGCTCCCTCACCCCATAGCAGGTGGTAACCACCATGAGGGCTTCCACAACAGAAAATAGAGCCAAAACAGACTGCAAAAGCTAGTGCATCCAGAAAGGGGAAACACATTCAATGTGTGGCTGGACAGTTATCCCATACAGGATGAGCTGACTGTGGGGTAAGGGAGCCCTGCTGGGCCAGGTTCCTCAGTTCCATCAAGATCCCTGGTGAGGGGGAATCTCCACTGGGCTTTCATGCCAACAATTACTTCAGGCCCAGGGTTGGCCATCACTCACTGGCTCACCAGTGCTGGCTACTTTATAACTTGGACCTGAAGCAACCACCAAGGTCAGCCAAACTATGGATATGGTGGCATGCTACCAGCACAAAGCGCAGAATAATTATCTGTCAAAAACGTCCCAGTTTTTGACTGCCATCTTGCTGTGGTGAATCAGTTTGACGCCAACTATTGTTTTATATTAGGTTCCCTCAAGGTTAGAGTTTTGACTTATCATACACACCAAATCAGCCTTGGATCTGGAAAAATTCAAATTTGAGAAAAGATGGCACATGTAAACAAGGATTTAGCCCCGGATTAGCCCAGATTTCTATATTTAAAATTGAAAAATGCAAATGGATTTAATATTGATAGTATAATGGTACCACTAACCACACATAGAAAAATCACAATCTTATTTTGGTGGACTGGAGCGCTGATACCAATTTTTTGTTATGGATACAAAAACTAGTTTCACCATGGGATACCAGGTAAGACAAGGCAAGGGCGGCCCTGAGGTCACCAGTGAGACCCACGCAATGGCGGTAAATGAAGAAGTATTTTGAACTGAGTTAAGAATCTTGTGTGTCAAACTTTTTAAGGTCGCCCTTCCAGGGAGCCCCTCCCACACTTTTATTTAGACCCTACAAGCATAAAGAATAGTTTATGCAGAGGCATAACCCAGCGCTGAGCTCTGAATTAACTGCAAAACCCAAAAAATCGTTTTGACAAAGGATTTGGAAATCCAAATCTTGAGTCAAAATGTAATAATCAGTTCAACCAACCTTATACCAACCAGACTATGAAATAAAATACATCCTGTTATAAAAAAAAATCAAAATCTTACCATTCTGGAAGGCCATTAAATGATGGTGGGGACTGAAATAATTTTACAAATACCTTAAGGCTTATATGGCGAGATATTTGTGCTGTTCCACTGATCCAACTTGAAACCTGTCCTTGCTCATGGGGTCATCCTTCCAGAATATGGTGAAATCCAAGTACTAATAGCAAATATATATTTGTGCCCTATTTAATTTAAGCAATAAAAGGTATTTTAAGTTGCTCATATGTAATTGTTGTAAAGTTTAAAATATCACACAATATAATAAACTGAATAATTTTGGTATTGACAATGAGGAGTGGCAATCAGTTTAACTAATACCTTATAAAAACTTATCTGTTTAACTAAGCCTAAAAGGATCAAGCCTAGGCTACTTTTGATAGGTATAATATCAGTCTTGCATAAGATGGTTTTTACTTGGGGTGCGCACAGGATGTGCTACAGCATATTGACATTGATAATCATCTGCTCCTTTGCCAGCGTCCTATTGTACATTTAAAGATGGCCAATGAAGTTGTAGATAAAAATAAACAGCTTGTTCAACTAGGAATTTAATTACTTTACAAAAGTCCTTGGGCATCCCCTTTGTTGATATATAAAAAATAGATGGATCCAATCAAGTTATGACTGACTATAGGAAGCTAAACAATGTTACTAAAAAGGATTTTATCTGTTACTATGGACTGATGATGCGCTAGACCACTTGGGCAGTGAGTAATGCTTTTAAGTCATGAATTTAATTTCTGACTAGTAGCAGATTAAGCTGCTAAAAGGCGAAAAAGAGAATTACTACATGATTATGACCTAGGGTCTTTAACACCCCTTAGATGCTAAAAAAACTGTGCATTGCCCTAGGACTTTTCAGCGGCGTGGACAGTATATAAGGCGATCTAAAAACACCTGTGTTCTAGTATACTTGGACATTATAGAATTTTCTCCAGAACGTTTAGCAAGCATCTGCAACACCTGGAGGAAGCCTTTAGCACCTCGCCAAGGCTGATCTTATGCCAATCCAAGAAAATTTAGCTTATATAAAGAATGTATATTATCTGGTCTTTGATGTTGAAAAGCATGGCTTACAGCCCAGCTTGCAAAAGAATGAGGTCTTTAAAAAAGTGATGTAGCTGAGTAGCAAGTGAGCCATTCAGATGTACTTTGTAATGATTAGCTAATATCGTCAGTTCATCAATAGTTTTAGTAATATTGATGAGTTTTAATTTTATCTGTAAAAGAATGATGTACATTATGAGAGGATGACAAAATGCCAGTTGTTCTTTGACAAGTTGATTTATTTCTTCAAAGAGCTATTAATCATTTACCCAAATTTTGTAAAAAAATAATCATCTAAACAGATTCATTTTCATTTATGAGGGATGGTAATCACAGACCAGCTCTGAGGGGGCCAAGCACCTTGTAGCTTACTATAGCTGAACTTTGGATCTTATAGAGAAAATCATATGGCTACTGAGAAGGGATTTTGGAGGCAAACTATGCATATAAAAATATCCGTTTGTATATCCTCAGAGTGAATTTCATATTGGAAAGTAACCATGTCTCACTTTGATGGTTACAGAATCTTAAAGAGTTAGAAGGGCAGTTACCCCAATGGGCTTTTAATTACAAGACTACTTTCCTAGAAATCATTCCGCCTCAGTGTATTTATTTAAATGCCAACTGTTTTAAGCAACACACCGTGGCCTTAGTGATCAGCTGCTGATAGTTTTACAAAAATATTATCCTAACAATAAGATAATAAATCAGAGGAGGTTTAATGCATCTTAGAGAAACTAAGAAGAATAACCTCGTCTAAAGTAGGAAGCTTTAATAATCATTGATTTGTAGCTATAATGAATACAATTATAAGGACAAGGGCTGCTGAAGTTCACGTTAGTTAGCACTGCACAGCTCCTGATGGAACCAACTGAGGCACCAAGCAACAAGATTATTATTGCCCCTCAGCCCTCTATCCAACAAGGAGTAAGCCATTTGAGTTGGTTCATGTTAGCCGCAAAGCATGTCATGATTCATAAGATGCTTTTAAAAATAAAAAAAACTTAAAAGGTTGGAAAGGGAGTGTTTTTATTTAAGTAAACAAGGAATATATAAGAACAAAATATACCATTATTCATAAGTAAGAGCACTTGCTTTATTAAGTAGAATGGCATTGTCAGGTGTCTGCATTGTTTTTTAGATACTTACTTCTGTGATATCATCTCCAGTTGTAATCATATTTTTGAGTTTGCGAATGGTAAAGTGACAGAATTACAAAATTATTGTGAGAATTTTGGGTGGGAGTAATTATAGGGCATGTCATGATTGGCTGCCCTATAAAAAAAGATCTTCAAAGCTGGTTGAGAATATTGCAAATTGAGAGCACTCAATCCCTGGAGTTCTGGCACTCAATTGACTTGGTAAATTTTTAAAATTAGAAAGGCTATCAGGGACACGCAAAAAGGGGAGCTACATTGGATTTTAGAAAATCAACTTTTATAATAAAATAAAATTTATCCTAAAAAAATAAAAGATTTGGAGAATTAAAAATGGGAAAAATTTAGAAAATGGGTGATAGATGATAAAAGTTACCTAGAATAATTTTTCTATATTGGCGGAGTATTTGCAGTTCTCACACATAAGCATAATCCTCTCATCATATAACTAGCCAGGAAAGGTTGGTATATGAGTAAGTAATTGTAATAAAGTTTCAGGCACTAAATGGCATATTGCCTTCTAAGGCAAGACTAAAAAGCATAGTCAATGGAGCAAACATATAATTTTTAGAACCCACAAGGCAAAAGGGCATGACCCGTTTATGCAGATGCTTGAAGAAAAAAGGTTTTTAAGGGCTCGATGCATTTTGATAACCTGCAAGACCCTAAGCTGTTATGAAGCGTGTGAAGTAAAAATACCATATTTGAAGGCTGTAAGGAGAGTGTCTATAACTCTCCTATTCCCAGTGTGGTAGTGCATGGTGCACAGGGCCAACACCAGGGAACTAGTCATTAGTATGAAAGTTAAAAGATCCCCATAGAGGGTGCTAGAGCTGCAGTAACATAGTTTAAGGATAGTTATCAGTAGAACAAAAGCCCAAAATAGAATCACGTGGTGCTCATATTAGGAGTGTATGGACGACCCAGGTTGGAGAGACCCATGGCGGCCCAACTGGCATGGGTGGAAAGATTTACAGTTGTTACAATCAAATGGTTGTCATTGCGTGAGACCTTCTCAAAGAGGTCTGCACAAAGGTCCATCCAAGATAACATATAGAAAAAGGTTACTAGCGGGAATTTATTAGTAGGGAAGTTGACCAACAAGAGAGATTGGTCTCAGAAAAATGGATTTAAGGTAATTCAGATAAACAATCAATGAAAGGAAGTAGGTCTAAGCTGAGGTACAACAATAGTCGCATGCTTCCATCTGGCAATAAACTGTACTTGGTAATAGACCAAACTCAGGTTATTGGTTGTAATAGAGGCTGACCTGAGCTGGAAATTTTGAAACTTGAATGGGTTTTGTGACCCTGTTCACCAAGATAGCAAGTGAACAATTTTTATTTAGCACAAAGTTGTTTCATTTAATGCAACTGCTGTTATACAGGGCTGAACTTCTCTTACATCCCTAGGACCAATCTGGACGTAACTTGTCTTCACTCAGCATTGATCCAAGGTTTCCTTGAGTTCAGGGAGGCCAGCCAACTTCACCTTCTTTGCCTCCTGGCATGCAGCTTTTTCCTTAACTTTGGTCCCAATTATGATGTCACTTTCAGCCTTGTTACCATCCTGTCCTTGATGTGTCAGATGGGGTCTCTGAACACTGCCACAAAGCAGTTAGGCAAGAGTGCCTATGTAAGAGCCCACAGGAAGAATAATCCTGCTGTGGAGATGTCCCTAATCCAACAATGTGGGAAGCACTTTACTATGAAGTTTGTACCACAGTCAGGACTATACTGGCGCTCAGCAAGTTGGTCTGACCCCCAGAAAGAGCATATAAAGGCTCAATGGCCTTGTTAAAATCTGAGCTGTGGTCCATGTGCAGTTTCCCTTAAGGCCTCAATAAAACTGATTTCCAATTTCAAAATTTTAATTTGGTTCTATTAAGTTAATTAAGATATTATAGAAGACAAAATTGTGTAAAGCAGTTTTTTCAGCTCAGACATATACTGAGCTTAGGGAGAAGAGCGAGCCTTATACTCCATGGAGTCTGTGGGCATCTTCTTGACAACAGGCATAACCCAAGGATCTAGACCCTGAATTTCCTTGTTGAGACCTGCTTCAGAATTAGGACTGGGTACCCTTGCAGTTGCAGAAACTTTTCTGCATTTATTATTTGTTTTTAATTGTTCTTGAAGCCTAGGCCATTCTTTTAATACATATTCCTCAATATTGCTAATAGGGGTTTGGCAACATCTAATTAGCCAGAGCACCATTTACGAGGGTTATCCTTGTTGCCCTTTTAGTAATATTTTGTTTGGTGGCATCTGGTTGGCTAGAGCGCCATTTACAAGGATTTTCATCCTTATTGATACATTTGGTGACATCGGATTTTAACTGCACCTGGTTGGCCATAAATTCATGTCCAAGGGTCTGCTCCCTTATTGCCACATTTGGTAATATTCAATTTGGCAGAATCTGGTTGGTCAGAGCGCCATTTTCAAGGCTTCCTTTCTCGTCAGCCTTGTGATTTTATTTAGCTTCAATTTTGAGTCATCTGATTCATCAGATTGCCATTTACAAAAATTGTAGCTATCATGCCCTTCTCCCTTGGCTTCAATTATATCCCTAGGGAAGATTAGGGCAATGTGATGGTCAGGCAACGCCTTGACCATTACATCACCCCCCAGATGAGAGCCTCCTCTGATTTCAGAACTCCTCCACCTTCTGAGGGCAGTTGCTGCAGTTGTTGGCAGTCTGCCAGTTGGACTCTTCCACCAGGTAACCTACTTATTTGACTAGATACCAATTTTTTTCTAAGAGGTTTTCATGTCCAGGATTTCCTCCACCTCATACTCAGCCTCTCCTGGGTTTCTCAAGTGGACTGGCTCCAGTTTCTCTGTAAGAGGGCCTTTGAACTTCTTCAGTTGTGAGACATGCATTACCAGATGTGCAAAAGATCCTTAGGAAACTCCAGTTTGTAAGCCACTTCATTTACCTTGTGGAGGACCTTGAATGGACACAGGGCAACTGGTCCAAATTTCCTGTAGCTTGCAGGAACTGATTATTTTTTCTCGTTGACCATCACTATATATCCTTCCTTTAGCACTGGGGCCTCAGATTGGTGAGTGTTGGCCTTCATCTTCTGTGCCTCTATTGCTTTTGTTAAATTTGCATGTAGCGTTTTCAGGTTTTCCCTCATTTCATATGCCAGTTCATTCGCCGCTGGGTTTGGACCTCTGGGGTGGTTTTCCACCAACTTTGAGTGGAACCCATAGTTTTCCATGAAGGGTGACATTCCCGTTGATGAATGTGCTAAGTTATTGTAAACAAATTGGGCTAGTTTCAGCCAGTCCGTCCAGCGTTCCTGTTAGGTAGTCATATAGCATTGCAGATACTGCTCAAGGACTTTATTGACTCGTTCTGTCTGGCCATCCACTAAGGGTGGTAAGCTGAGTATCTGCACGGTTTATTCTAAAAATTTTTGAGTAGGTGTTGCCAGAACCAAGCGATGAATTGTGGGCCTCTATCTGACACTATCTCCTCCAGTAGGCCTTGGCGAGAAAATACCTCATTCATAAAGGTCTCCGCCATGCCCTTTGCTGTGATTTTGGAGGTACACAGAAAGAATTCCGCGTACTTGGTCATTCTGTCTATTACCACATCACAGCATCATACCCCTTTTTCAATTTTGTAAACCCCGTTAAGAAATCCATACTCAGTGAGGACCATGGCATTTCTGCAATCTGGAGTGTTTTGAGTTTCCCCAAAGGCTTCTGCCTAACATGCTTGGATTGGGCGCATGTTACACATTTTTGGATGTACTCCCTCATGGCGCTTGGCATCCATGGATATGAGTAACTCCGGGCCATGAGCTCTATCATTTTCTCATTCCCAGGGTGCCTCGCCAAGGGGTAGTCATGGAATGCACTTATAGCCTCCTCCTGGAGCTCCTGGCTGGGCAGCCATGGGCGCCCTTTATGGAGGATAAGGCCCTTCTTTTTGCAGAAATTCCTATGCTGTTCATTCTCCACCCCCTCCTCCAGGTCCTTCCACAGTGTGGCCCCATATTTCGAGCTTTTCTGGGAGGCCCAGAGCTTGTCCTTTAGTTCATGGGTGGCATTTTGGGTTACAGCGAACATATTTGAGGGCAGCATAGGTGCTTTGTTGTATGCATCCAGCTCTCCCTTGGGAAGGACTTTTCTGGGTCCCTGCTTAGGAGATCTGGGATGAAGCTTCTCTCCCCCGGCTTGTACACAATATGAAGTCATAAGGCGCCAGCTCTAGGTGCCACCTGGCCTGGCGCTGGTTCATGCGCTTTGGACTCTTGTAAAATTCGAGGGCGCAGTGGTCCGTTCTGATGGTGAAAGGGTGTCTGGCGTAGAGTAGGTAAGGCTGCCATTCCCCCAAAGCTGATACAATCGATAGGAGCTCCTTGTCATACACAGGGTAGTTCATCTCAGCGGGCAGCATTTTCCTGCTAAGATAGCTTACCAGATGGTCTACCCCATCTTCCCCCTCTTGTAGCAGAACTGCCCCAATTGCGAAGTTTGAGGCATCAGTTTCCACTATGAAAGGGCGGTTGGCGTCAGGGTGAGCTAGTAGTAGTGCCTTCATGAGGCTTTCCTTCATGGTTTGGAAAGCTTTCTCCTCCTCTTCTCCCCAATGGAATGGCACCTGCCCTGTCAAACGAGTTAAGGGTGCCGCCGCTTGGAGAGGTCTTTTGCAAACCTTCTCAGAAAATCACCACGCCCAGGAAGCTTCTAACACCAGTTCTATCTTTAGGGGCCGGCCACTCCCTAACAGCCTTCAACTTGTTAGGGCATATGGCTGTTCCCTTTTGGAAGACTACGTTCCCCAAGAAGGAGACAGAGTCCTTGTAGAACTCACATTTTGATGGCTTCAAGCAGAGGTTCACCTTATTGAGGGCCTCCAGCACTCTCAGCACATCTCTTTTATGATCCTCTTTGGTCTTGGAGAACACAAGGATATCATCCATATATGCCGCACAACATTTCCTAACTAGGTTTCCTAGGGCGTTGTCTATGGTACGCTGGAATACTGCTGGGGCGTTCTTGAGGCCAAAAGGCATCACCTTGTACTCAAAGACCCCTAAATGGCACTTGAAAGCTGTATACTGTTGTTGTTCTACGATTACAGGAACTTGGTTGAATGCATCGACCAGGTCCAACTTGGTGAAAACCTGACTTCCTGAGATCATCTGAGAGATGGTCTCCATCAATGGAATGGGGTAGGGTCAGACTCAGTTATTGCATTCAGCCGCTGATAATCCACATACGGGCGGAGCTCGCCACTTGCTTTTGGGACTAGGAGTATAGGTGACACCACAGGAGAATTGGAGGGAACGATCATCCCAGATCTAGCATTTCCCTGACATAAACTTCTAGGGCTCCTTTACTTTCAGGTTCAAAGGGTAGACGGGGCAACCCTTGAGAAACTCCGCGTCCTTTTTGAACTTGAAAGTAAAAGGGAAAGGCCCATTTGGGGTTGTTGAGGGAGCTTGGTTCTTCTGAAACAGGTGGGTGTATGTGTGAAATTCTTTAGGAATGTCTTCCCCTGGATCCAGCCCCAACACTGCGTTCATCCCAGGCTTCCCTCCGCCAGTGGTGAAGAAATCTACCGCCACTTGAAGTTGGCCCTTGGGTGTAGCATGAACATGCGCTCCTGCAGTCTGAACTGAGTGGAGTACTTGTGCCACCACTGCATGCCCAGGATTATGGGGTGTGGCAGATTTTTAATAACACTAAATGATTTTGGAAAGTATGAGGCCCCTGCCGCAGCAGCACCCGGGTTTTGACCTTCCAACTGCCACCCGTTTTTGAGGTGTATGTGAGCGTAACGGCTCCCTTCCATTCCATCTCCAGCTTCATTCCTTTATCTAACCCGTGTTCCAAATAGTTGTCCTCCACTCCGGTATCTACCAGCGCCTAAAGTTGATCCTCCCTCTTCCACTTTCTTCCCCAAAGCTGTAATGAGTAGGGGACAGAGAGATAAGACGAGGTATTTCCTTTATTGATTGTTGCAATGCGCGTGGGTAGGGTGGAAGTTATAGGAAGGACTGGGGTTGCCCTCTATGGGGCTCTCAGAGGGGTTCACCTCATTGGCGGAGCTGGAGGGTGATCCCTGTGAGGGCTCCTGCGAGGTGCTGGAGACCGGCTCAGACTCATCTCAGCGGCCATGGAACTTCCCATGTTGTGACACGGGATGGTTTTTTGCCTGTGCAAATGCTAGTTGGCCCTCCACCTGGGTCGCGACTGAAATTTCCTCATTGAGGGTGGCTCCTAGGCGTTTGGTTGCCATGACAGTGAGGATGTCAGGACGGAGATTCTGGCGGAACATCCGTGCAATCTGAGTAGAGGCGACCCTGGCTGCCTTAGCCAAAGGGCGGTACACCTGGCGTACTCCAGGCTGACATCTTCCCTTGTGTGAGGTTTAGGAGGGCTGACCACACTGCGTCTTGGGAGTCATTTGGTGTGGCTGACCTCTCAACCAACTTGAGACATTAATCCAAAGTGGGAGGGAGCTGGCTGGGTTTCCAATAGCTCAGTAAACCAATTCGCTAGGTTTCTGGGCAGGGCGGTCACTATTTGAGTAATCTGGAGTGACACTGGGGCAGTACCTCCTGAGGCAGTGGTCAGCTGGGCCTGAAGTTTCACACGTGAGAATGTGGCATGTAGGGTGCTCAGCTCACCTGGGGTGAGGGCCTGTCAAAATTTCAATGTGGGATGCTCAGAGCGAGAGTAGATTTGGACATGTCCATGGGAGGGGAGAAAATGGGCAACTTCTCCTAAGAGGAACAGGAGAGAAAAGATGACCATCAGAAACGTGGTTGGGTGTTTGTACCACGCAGGCAAGGCATGTTCTGACAGCTTGTCCATCATATCCAAGAATAAAAACATCATGTTGAAGGAGTATCACCTAATGTGACGGATGGGGTCTCTGAACACTGCCACAAATCAGTTAGGCAAGAACGCCCAGATAAGAGCCCACAGGCATGATAATCCTGCTGTGGAGATGTCCCTAATCCGACTATGTGGGAAGCACTTTACTATGAAAGTTTGTGCTACAGTAAGGACTATACTGGCGCTCAGAAAGTGGGTCTGACCCCCATAAAGAGAATATAAAGACTCAATGGCCTTGTCAAAGTCCGAGCTATGGTCCATGTGCAGTTTCCCTTAAGGCCTCAATAAAACTAATTTCCAATTTCAAAAATTTATTTTTGATTTTATTAAGTTTATTAAGATATTTTAGAAGACAAAACTGTGTAAAACAGTTTCGTCAGCTCAGATTTATATGGAGCTTAGAAAGAAGAGCGGGTCTTATTCTCCATTGAGTCCGTGGGTGTCTTCTTGATGACAGGCATAACCCGAGGATCTAGACCCTTGATTTCCTTGTCAAGACTTACTCCAGAACTAGGACTGGGACCCTTGCAGTTGCAGAAACTTTTCTCGCATTTATTATTTGGTTTTTAATTTTTCTTGAAGCCTAGGCCATTCTTTTAATACATATTCCTTAATATTGCTAATAGGGGTTTGGTAGCATCCAATTAACCAGAGCGCCATTTACGAGGGTTATCCTTGTTGCCCTTTTAGTAATATTTTGTTTGGCAGCATCTAATTGGCCAGAGCGCCAATTACAAGATTTTCATCCTTGTCAATACATTTAAGAGACATCAGATTCAGCCACATATGGTTGGCCAGAAATTTGTGTCCAAGGGTCTGCTCCCTCATTGCCACGTTTAGTAATAAATAATTTGGCGGCATCTGGTTGGCCAGAGCGCCATTTACAAGGATTTTCATCCTTGTCAATACATTTTGGGACATCAAACACGGCTGCACCTGGTTAGTCAGAAATTCATGTCTGAGGGTTCGCTCTCTTGTCACAACATGGTAATATTTGATTTGGCAGCAACTGGTTGGCCAGAGCGCCATTTACAAAGATTTCATCCTTGTTGATACATTTGGAGACATCAGATTCAGCCACATCTGGTTGGCCAGAAATTTGTGTTCAAGGGTACACTCCCTCATTGCCGCATTTAGTAATATTTGATCTGGCAGCATCTGGTTGGCCAGAAAGCCATTTACAAGGATTTTCATCCTTGTCAATACATTTTGGGACATCAAACTTGGCAAGACCTGGTTGGCCAGAAATTCATGTCTGATAGTCCACTCCCTCATTGCTGCATTTAGTTTTATTTGATCTGGCAGCATCTGGTTGGCCAGAGCACCATTTTCCAAGGCTTTCCTTCCTTGTTGGCTTCATGTTTTTATTTAGCTTTGATTTTGAGGCACTTGATTCATCAGATTGCCATTTACAAAAATTTTAGCTATCATGCCCCTCTCTCTTGGCCTCAATCATTGCCCTAGGGAAGATTAGGGCAATGTGATGGTCAGGCAACGCCTTGACCGTTACACTTATAAGGCTCCACCCCCTCCAGGGGCTTGCGCTAGGGAAAAGTTCTTGAGGGCTGGGGCCAACTTCATTGCAGCAGTGGTTTGCTTTGACCAAGATTTGGCTCCCTGGGGAAAACGCTTGTGGAAAACGTTGATCAGTTCTTAGGCATGTGCACAATCAAGCGCTGGTACTCAACTGTTTTCCGCTGAATCAAATCCCTTCTAGGATACCAGATACTCTAGCCTTCTTTTCACTTTGCGCAAGAGCTAATATTTCCTCCACTTCCCACTCTGGCGCCCCATTCACAAGATCAATCTCAGGAGTCTCTGGTGGGGGGCCTCAAACAAAGTTAATTTTCACCATGAAAGATAGAAAAGATCTCAAACGAAGAGAGATCTAACTGGTATGAGGCATAGCCCACCTTTCTAAAAACGCGGTAAGGCAATCCTCTTTGGTCTCAGCTTTTTGCATGGCTGCTTTATAGGGATGTTACGAGCATCAAGCATCATAAGATCCCCTTCTTTGTACGCTAAACTCACATATCTCTTAACATCAGCGTTCTCCTTATATACATGCATTGCCGCCTCCAAAGTTGTGGAAACCCCCTGGTGTACAATCTTGTTAGTCTTAGAAAAATCCACCACCGCTTCAACCACAGATCTACAGCTAGGCTCCATGTTAAAGTGGGGTTAAAACCATGGTTGGCGGAAAATGAAGAACTACTGATTGAAGCATTCAAAGTGTTGTTGTAGCTATGCTGGGCCATAGGAAGGTGAGGAACCCAATCCAAATGATCTGCGGCAGTGTGACACCACAGAAACTATTCTAAGCACTAGTTCATTTGACCAGTCTGCCCATATGATTGCGAGTGATAGGCAGTTGAATGGCAGGGGCAAATCTGAAGAGTCTTACACAACTCTTCCCAAAGAAAGTAAGATGGGGTCCCCAATCATCATTAATTTCTTGAGGGACCCCGTGAAGCACAATCACATGAGTGATTAATAGCCTAGCTTTTTCAGCTGTAGTTATTGTAGTTCTGCAAGGAATAAAGTAGAATAACTTCATAATGTGGTCCACCACAACCATGATGACATCAGACCCTTTAGATACAGGTATTCCATAATAAAATCCAGCGATAGGGAAGTCCAGGGACTTCTGCCATTTGAACTGGTATCAACAACAGCACTAGTAGTTGTTGATTTGGTTTATTTGATTGCAGATCAAGTACTCTTCACAATAACTCCCCATCTGAGAGGGTAAGCCCTTCCAATTGTATGTGCATCGAATTAACTCCAAAGTCTTTGCTTTCCCAGTATAACCAACTTTGATGCCATCATGATGGTCCCAGATGGATTCCAGGCGAAGTAGTCCAGCAGGTATCCATAGGCGCCCCTGAAACCACAACTTTCATCCTTTACATGATAACTCCTGGTTAGATCTGCCTAATTCAGTGCGCTCTTAGCAATTACCATAGTATATTCAACTGATAACAGCTGAGAAAGAGCCACCTTTCTAAACATACTTTATCCCTCCGCATTTTTTATAGGAGAGAGCGCTGGCCTGCTGGACGTGTGAGAAGGAAGCTGAGACATAATTTACCCGGTGGAATTATCAACTGGGTAATATGAACTTCTAACTTCTTTGGATCAGGAGTTAGTGCAGGGTTGCTACACAAAGCATCTGCCAACCCATTCTCCTTGCCCTTGGTGAACTCACAAGAAGGTGCAAGTTGGACAAGGATCTAATGCTAATGGGTCTGCCATGGAGTTAAGTCATGAGGTGCGCGGTAGTACAACAAGGCACAGTGATCTGTACATACGTGGAAAGGTTGGGAAGAGCCATGCAGGTGATGACGCTAGTAAGTCAAAGCCTCCACTACTGCTAATAACTCTTTGTTTTAAATGGCGTAGTTAAACTCAGGCAGAGACATCTTTCTAGAAAAATTTCCCACCGGATTCTCTATTCCATATTCGCCCACTTGTAATAAGGCAGCCTCTATGGCGAAGTTGGAGACATCATTAGACACAATGAACTCATTTTCAGGATATACATGCCAAAGGATGGACGTGGAAAACTGGGTGCACTTTACTGATTGGAAAGCATCCTTAAAACAGGGGCCACTGAAGCACTTTTGCACCACTTTCCTTATTTAAGGGCGCCACCACCTCAGAAAGATTTGGCGTAAACTTCTTGAGGAACGTACATGTCCCCAAAAAGATCTTTAATTCCTTGACTGAAGTTGGGGTGGGCCACTCACAAATTGCCTTCTCCTTGTCTGCAGTTATCATGTGTCCTTGGTCAAACACGACATTGCCCAAAAAGGTAACCTGGGACTTGAAAAATTCAAATTTTCTGAGCTTCATCGTAAGGCTGGATGCCTTTAACCTTTCCACCACTTGCTGAAAAGTACTGCATGGGACTCATAATTAGGGGAAAACACCAAAATATCATCCATGTAGGCAACCGCACATACTCCTAGCAGGTCCCCCAAACCTGCATTAATACGGCATTGAAAGATAGCAGGGGTATTCTTCAGCCAAAAGGGCATGACCCAAAACTGGAAAATCCCTTTTCTGGTATGGAATGCGGTTAATCACTCATGTCCCTTCTTAATCAGGATCTGATTGAACGCATTAAGGCAATCCAGTTTGAAGAAGACTTTAGCCTTCTCCACATAGATCATAATATGTGAATCTAAAGGGATGGGATGGATATCTGGTACAGTAACATTGTTTAGATTCCCATAATCAACACAAGGACGTAAAATCCCATAGGCTATTTCCAAAAAGAGTAGTGCGGGAGCGTACTGCGGAGTTATGCTGAAAATCTAGCCTTTGGCTAACTGCTCCTTAACCCACACATCTAATGCTGATTCCTCCCATATGGTAAAAGGGTAAATCAGGGAAGATATGCGCACCAGATCAACTATGAGCTTGAACTTGCAAGCAAACTTTGAGTGAACAGGTTTTTATTGGCTGAAGCCACATCAGACGAAGATTTCAAACCCTCCAAACAAGAATGTAAAGGTACTCCAGTGATAGCTTTAACAATGGAGTGAGACTGAGGGTGTGGATATTGGGCCAGTGGGGCAAATCGCCCTGAAAGTTAGCCTCAGACAAAGGAACAATTAATGTACAACCATTCTTTTTTGTTAGGGATAGGGTTTTGTCTCCCAAGTTGGTCTTGACGTCAAACTTTCTCCGCCACTCTACTCCCATAATAGTGGGGTACAAGAAGTCTTTGATTGCTTGGAAACGGTCCATCAAAAGATACTTGCCCACTTAAAAATCAATTAACCCTAGTACATATAGGGTGGAAATACCTTGAGAAGCCCCTCCCTAACCATATTACCTGGCAAGTAACTGAGCTCAAGATAGTCAGCTAGGTCTTGGTCAATGAAATTCTCAGAGGCTCCAGTATCGACCAAGATAGTAGTGCTAATTTTACCTTAAGGGGATGAGAGTGTATTAGTAAACAAAAAAAATCCCAAATGATATTTATTCATAGCAGACAACGCTAACACCTTGCCAGAAAACTCTTCATCTGACATAAACATGTCACCCCGGTATGTTTTTGAATCATAAACTAAAGAGGGATAATTGGCCACTCATAGTACTGAGGATACATATCTCACCATATCTTCAGCAACTGCATAAACGTTTTTATAATTTAATTGTAAATTTTTCTCCATCTCCTGGGATCCGCGGATTATGGTTGTGGTCAAGCGTGAGTTTTCTGTTTTGATATGATACACTTGAATGGGGTCTCTTTCTACGCCATATGGGAAAAGACATGGTTTGGTAGTATATGTGGCAAGCTCATTATAAAACGCGTTTTTGTACGTAAATGACCCTATCCCCATTTTGGCAACAGGTTGGCCAACGTTATCCAAGGCCATCACTACCAGGCCAGTTGTCAAGAATATCATCTGCACCGCTCAAATGTGGCGCCAAAGAAAACCCAGGTAAATAACTTGATTTTAGTATTTTTGGTGAAAAATTGGGGAATCTCGACTCTCCGATCAAAAAGTATCTGTATCCACCAGGTATGAGCAAGAAGGGTGGGTACTTTCCTGTTGGAGGTAGCATGAATAACGCTGGGATGCTTTAACCTTTGGGAAAAAGAGTAAACAGTCATGAGCCCTACCATGGCTGTGTCCAACAGCTGATGCACACCATTTGCTCTTTGTAAAAGTCCCTCATGGGAAAAGTTCATGCATGTAAGAGAAGGTGGTTGGTCGACTAATGTAAGGAGAGTGTCTATAACTCTCCTATTCCCAGCGTGGTAGTTCATGGTGCACAGGGCCTTCGCCAGAAAACTATTCACTAGTAAGAAAGATACTAGAGCCCCGCAGAGGGTGCTAAAGCTGCAGTAAAATAGTTTGTGGATAGTTATCTTTTTTTAGTACTAGATGGTCCCAATAGTTTGTGGATAGTTATCAGTAGAAGAAAAACCAAAATAGAACTATGCGGTGCTCATATTGGGAGTGTATTGGCGACCCAGGTTGGAGGGACCCAGGGAAAATGGTGCACGAGTGGAAAGATTTACAGTTGTTACAATTAAATGGTTGTCATTGCGTGAGACCTCCCCAAAGAGGTCCACATACAGGTTCATCCAAGATAACATGTATAAGAAGGTGTACTAGAGAGAGGTAAATTTATAAGGGAAGTGGACCAACAAGAGAGATTGGTCTCAGAAAAAGGGATTTAAGGTAATTCAGAAAATAAGCAATCAAAGTAAGTGGGTTTAAGCTGAGGTGCACTAATAGGCGCATGCTCCATCAGGCAATAAACTGTACTTGGTAATTGACTGAACTTGGGTTATTGATTGAAAGAGAGGCTGATCTGAGCTGGAAATTCTGAAACTTGAATGGGTTTAGTGACCCTGTATAATAAGAAACTGTAGTAAACCATATTTAATTAATGCAAAGCTGGTTCATTTTAACGCACCTGCTGTTATACAGGGCTGAACTTCTCTTGCATCCCTAGGATCAACCTGGGTGTACTCGCCTTCACCCAGCGTTGATCCAAGGTATGCTTGAGTTCACGGAGGCCAGCCAACTTCACCTTCTTAGACTCCTGACATGCAGCTTTGTCCTTAACATTGGTCCCAATTCTGATGTCATCTTTCAGCCATGACAAAGACCGCCTCTGTTCAATAGTTAATCCCACCTTTGCTTATCACACCATCTTTATCATTATTGTAGACCTTATGTCCTACTTTTATGAGCAATTAAGTATATTTTAGTGTCCATAGATCACCTCACTTAGTAGTTATTGGCCAAAGCAATAAGGATCTGAGCACCACAATGAAGTTCAAGTCTATTACTAAAATTTATCCATAATAATTGTTGCCCACAATTCATACTAATTAATGAAAGGATTCTTTTACTCTCATGTGGTACTCAAGCTTAACGATTTGATGGTTATTTGAAAGGTGTTGTCCAAGCCTTATCACTCTGGAACCAACGGATCTTTGGAATGTCTAAATGGTACCCTTTCTGGTATCCTGCGGAAGTTGAACGCAGGTAAGCCATCCACTTGGAACCACTTTCTGCCCTATGTCGTGTTCATTTATAATATAGTTTTTACTCAGTCATGGGGAAATTACCATTTCAGTTACTAAATGAAAAGCATAAAGCAATTCCACAGATTATACACTTGTAGTTAGTATGGAGAGCATTAGTTCAATTAAATATATAGAACTTCATGCTGACTCTAAACCATCTACAGAGAAAATCGTGCTCCATAGCA
Source organism: Massospora cicadina (assembly GCA_022478985.1). NCBI lineage: Eukaryota > Fungi > Entomophthoromycota > Entomophthoromycetes > Entomophthorales > Entomophthoraceae > Massospora > Massospora cicadina. The sequence continues at coordinate 190,585 of JAKSZP010007951.1, forward strand.
CTTGCTCTAAAAATCAAGTTTTTCAACACAATAACGAGGAATAATATACCTTAAATAATTTTTCATAGAAATGTTGGTTTTTATGCTATAATAGTAATAGATTTGGATGGACTAAAAAATGGAGCATATTACAAAAGGACCATTTGATGTTAGAGAAAACGTCCAATGACACTTATATTCCCTGAGACCTAACAGGGGCTACCTTAAAATTGGTGCATGTTAAGTTTTTTGAGAAATTCTAGCAGAAGTTTGTCCTGAAGCCACCATTTCTCAAAGACAAAAATGAATATTCCACTCAATTTTTTCCCTATTATTTGGTCAAGTGAGGTAAGTATTGAGAATTTTATGCTGACTAAATTATTTGAATAACTCATTTAATGTAATAGTTAATGATCATACATGAATTTCCTAAGGTTGGGACTTAGAAAATCCATTAAGATAGCAGTTACAATCCCAGTTTTTGACTCTACTTAGATGTTGAGTCAATGAGTTTTGGGATATCTATAAATTAATTTAGTTTTTTCCGGAGGATTTTAGTAAATTTAGGCGCTTAATTTTCTAGTGAATGGTCTCTGGGACGCCAGCATTCATTATGCTTTTAATTCCTAAATTACCACTTAATTTAAGTAGCTCTTGCTAGGCTATGATTTATCAGTTGTGGATGCAATTCCCTTTCCTCATCTGGAAATTTTCTATCATCTATTTTTGATCTACTCTCCAAAATAAAGCCTAATTTTTTATATAAAAACTCCTATTTGGGGTCACATTTTCATACATAGTTTATCTAAAGTTATTTATCTGCCATTGCTATCCAGAAAGAAAACCATCAGTTCAAAATGCCACATATTTTATCTTTTGCACCTTGTGGCCAGGGAGTTTTTGGAGGATAAATAGAGGGAAACCAAGAAAGGAACCATAGTTGAATCAGGGTGCACAAATTTACAGAAAAGGAGGGTCGCTATGTACTAGTGAGCACAACCCTGAAAATCCACCAGGTGACATGTGATGTGTCATGTGTAAATGACATCATAGTGGGGACCAACCCCAAAGATAAGGCTGGGCGCTTGGAGACCCAAAAGATGAAGCTACAGGGCCTCACAGACCTGAAGCATATCCTAGACCAGAACTGGGTATGAGCAAAATATGCCCAGGTTGGTCCTAGTGGGTTTTAAGTGCCCAGCCCCTGACGTTGGGCCAGGCATAGAAATGAACTATCTATCAAATAAAGACAGATGGTCAATTTGGTTAGTTAAGTAATGGAGATTTGAAACCCGTTCCATCTATAAAATAACGCGATTGGGTTGAATCCAACTTCAATTGATCACTCGAGTAAAGTCAGTTTTGTCTATTCTACTAATTCAGATGGCAGTATTGCCCTATTGGTGAGTCACTGCTTGGGCCCAATGCGGCATAACCCCAATTCCCCCATCTGAGCTTAATTATGTTTTCCCTGACAGATATTCCTTGTCGGTTGACTTCCCAAATAAAATTACCATTTTTTACATTTTTAAATGTTATTACCAAAGATTATATGTGCGGACCCCTTTGAAGAGGTCTCATGCTCCATTCAAATTGCCATTTTGAACACAATCCAATTTTTCATAAGTGCACCGTTGGTTCACACAGGTCCCCTCCAACCTGGTCCATTTTCCTCTCCTCTTCTTGTGCACTGTGTCATTTTTGGGTGTTTCCTGATAGCGCTTTTGGGTTATAGTTACTATGGCTCCAGCACCCTCTGATGGGCCCTAGTGTCATGGAAACGGCAGAATAAGTTTAAACTAGCCTGCCAGTCAGGATGCGTAAGCACCCAAAAAGCAAGCCAGAATGCCAGAGGCATTGCCAACTGAATGACTTGGTATGAAGCCAGACGGTGGGAAATGACGAAGTGTTGGTGCAGCAATATGGTGAGTATGATTCTGATGATGAACCACACTGAACCCACTCCTGACCCAGGGGGTCTTGCTGCAGGGGGTGGAATCACTAAGATGGTCTTGATAAAATTTTTGGCATATGGTGCCTTCTCTACCGGGGTGGCAAGGAGACAGATTCTCTCTTGCAATTGGTGGACATATGGCCACAGGATTCCTATGTATTGCTGCCAGAAGTTAGTGATCATGGGGTTATAAAGCCAAAAATATTGGAAACACTGAACCCAATTGATGACAGAGGGGCCCATAGTGACCAAGAGTACTGGTAGAGCTCATCTGGTGTATGGACCGATGTGCCACCAGGGAAATAACATCAGGGAAGCGGTCAGAATAAAAATAGAATTTTAATTTTTTTGGTAAATTTTTATTTGAAGGAAAAGTAAGAAAATCGACCAACAATTTTCTCAGTGCTATGCAACTGATTAAATAATGGTCAATTGGGATAGTGACAAGATGGGATCAGGTCCCACAATTTTAACCTAACTGGCAAATTGTTTGGGAATGGGAGGGTTTATTCCTTGAGAACTAACATTGCAAAATCTGGCGGTGGGCTGAGTCTCTGTCAGTTCGACCTCAAATGTCCAAACCGGGGCTTGGCTACGTTTCTGATGGTTGGCATGACAGTATTTGGTCCAACAAGTGATGTTAATCCTCCAAGGCCACCCCACATAGGGATGGGTCCATTTGGTTGGGAACAGGTTTAGGACGCCCAACCTGCCTATGCTCGGTTGCTGAACTGTCCATTTAGTCAATGGCAGCACATTGGATGCAACACCCAAATTGCCAACAGAGGGCTTTGAACCCTCATCAATGGCGCGCAATGTTAGTTTATCAGCTTATTGATTGAATTGGAGCTGTCAGGCAATCCGGCTGATACCTCAGTCTTCATGCCTGTCCAGCCATTTGAGATTTGGCCATCAGCCAGAATGCCACTCGAATCAGATCTGACTGATTTCAATTTGTCAATCTTGGCACAGATTTTGCTAATTCCCTGCAACAGTTCTGCTGAGGTGAATGTGGTTACCAGGTGTGGGATCTGAAGCGGGAGGGCTGTTACCCATTGCTCATCTACTACATGAGCAAGATCGCCCTGAGTAACGAGGGGTACTACCATCCTCCTCAGTGTCTTTTTATTTGGGAATGGGAAGATGGCCCGATCAAGAGCCAAGGGATGTTCCCTGGGACTTACACCTATTAGCTTTAGTACTAATGGCTAGTTTCCATGCGTTAGCTCTGTGCACCAAGCAACTCTACGCTGGAAACAGGAGATTTATAGACACTCTACTTACATTAGTTGACCAACCACATTTTTATGTGCACAAACTTTTCTGTGTGGACCTTTTCCAAAGTAGAAACAGTGGGAGCCAGCTGTGGGTTTTGGCTGTCATTAGTTGTACTTCTGTTTTACCTTTTGCCTGAAGGTTGGAGCAACTTGGCGTTATTGTGGCTGCCTCCAACTGGAAAGTATCCACCCTTCATGTTTGTACATGGTGGATTTGGATGTTTTAATGTCCAAAATTTGTGATTCCCCAACTTTCCACCAAATTAATTAAAATCTAATCTGACAAATGAGTTTTCCCTCGCCAGCACATTCAGACAATGCCGGCAGAATTGGTGCAGATGGGCCTAGGGGTGTTGGCCTTATTTTGTTGGGCATTCCATCACGGGTCCAGGGATAGGGTCATTCGCATCTTAAAACGCGTTTTATAATGAAACCCTGGACTCTATCTCTGAACCATTTATTAGTTCATATGGCCTGGATGAGGACCCTATTCTGGTGTATCAAATTACCCCTAAGAACCCACGGTTGACCTCTACCATGATCTGGCGCACTCAGGAGGTGGAGAAGGAACTTCATTTAAAAAATGGAAAAGTATATGCACCTGCAGAAGGCATGGTGGGTTATGTAGCCTCAGTATTAAAAATGGCCAGCTATCCCTCCCCTTTTTTGATTCCAAAACAAATTCTGTTGGCATGCTTTAGCCAGAGGCAGAAATTTTGGTGAAGTGTTGTCATTGTCTACCATAAATAAAGACCATTCCGGGTATTTTCTATTGACTGTTACCCTTTCCTCTCCTTAGGGAAGCTCACCACTACTATTTTGGTGGATACTGGTGCCTCTGGAAACTTTATGAACCAGCACTTAGCCGACTACCTTGGACTGAGCTACTTGCCAGGTGATGTGGTTAGATGAGGGGCGTCCCAAGGTATTCCCACTCTGAAGATCATTGGGACAGTGGACTATCAGGTTGGTAAGTACCACTTGTATGATCACTTCAGTGTGATCAAAAACCTCCTGTTCTCTATAATTTCGGGTGTGGAGTGGTGGCAGAAGTTTTACTTTTGAACTAACCTGAAGGAGAATACCTTGTCCCTCACCATGAAGAATGGTCGCACATTTGTTGTGCTTTGTCAGAAGAAAACGCCCCAGGAAAATTGCCCCATTGGCCCCACCATCTCCCTTGTCGCCTTGCCTCAATGCAGAAGCCCTCAATGAAATTTCCTATACCTTCTTGCTTGGAGGGTTAAGAATCCTCTTTTGATGCATCATCTGCCAACGCACTCCCGGAGCACTCTGAGTTTGATTGTGACTTCAAGCTCATGGTGGATTAGGTGCATATCTCTTCCCCTATTTATCCATTGACTGTCCGGGAGGAGGAGGCGTTGGATGTGTGGGTAAAGGAACAGTTAGCCAAGGTTGCGATTATTCGGCGTACCTTCCCTGTATGCTCTCCCTACTCTTTGTGGAGAAGTCTGATGGTACTTTACACCCCTGCGTAGAATATGGTAACCTTAACAACGTTACTGTACCAGACCTCCATCCCATCCCTTTGAAGGACAGATAGCACGCTATGTGGAGAAGGAGAAGGTTTTCTCCAAGCTGGATTGCCTCAACGCGTTCAATCAGATCTGGAAAAAAGGGACAAGAGTGGTTGACCACATTCTGTACCAGAAAAGGGGATCTTCCAGTTATGGGTCATGCCCTTTGGGCATAAGAAAGCCCCTGCTATCTTTAAACGCCACATTGATGCAGTGTTGGGGGACCTGTTAGGGGTATTGTGGTCGCCTACATGGATGATATCCTGGTGTTTTCCCCTGATCAGGAGTCACATGCAGTTCACCTTCAGCAAGTGGTGGAGCAGTTAAAGGCAGCCAGCCTTATGTTGAAAATTTCAAAGTGCGAGTTCTTTAAGTCCCAAATCACGTTTCTGGACAACTTCATGTTTGACCAGGAACACATGATCACTCCAGACAAGAGAAGGCGATTCATGAGTGGCCTACCCCGCCGCAGTTAAGGAATTGAGGAGATTTTTGGGGACGTGCACGTTCCTCAAGATGTTCACTCCCAATCTATCTGAGATGGTAGGTCTCCTATACAAGGCTAGCGGTGCCAAGGTGCTTCAGTGGTCCCCCACTTTTGGGATGCTTTCCAAGCAGTGAAGTGCACCCTGTTGTCCATGACTGTTTTTCGCCATGTCGACCCTTCAAAGGAGTTCATTGTGTTGACTGATGCCTCCAACTTCACCATAGAGGCTGCCTTGTTACAAGTAGGCAAATATGGGATAGAGCATCTGGTGGGATAATTTTCTAGAAAAATGTCTTTGCCATAGTTGAATCATGCCGTTTACAACAAGGAGTTACTAGCAGTGGTGGAGACACTGACATATTGGCGTCACCACTTGCATGGCTCTACCCAACCATTCTGCATATGTATGGACCACCGTGCCTTGCTGTACTACCGCGCGCCTCATGTTCTAACCCCACGGCAGACCTGTTGGCACGAAACCCTTGCCCAATTTGCATTCATTTATGAGTTCACCAAGGGCAAGGATAATGGTTTGACAGATGCTTTGAGCTACAACCCTGCTTTAGCCCCTAACCCCAAGGAGGTAGAAGTGCACAACACCCAGGTTATGATCCCTCCAAGTAAAATTCTGTCGCTACTTCCCTCTCCCCTGGCTAACAGGACAGCGCTTGAGCCTCTGGATAACGTGGAGGGATATGGTATGTTCAGAAAGGTCGTCCTCTCTCAGCTGCTGTCAGGCGAATATGCCATGGTACTTGCAAAGAGCGCATCAAATCAAGAGGATCTATCCAGGGGCTATCACATAAAGGATGAGATGGTGTGGTTCCAGGGACGCCTTTGGGTACCTGATGGACCACTGCGCCTAGACATCATTTGGGACCAGATTGATGGAATCACCATTGGTCATCCGGGGAAAGCAAAGACCTTGGAGTTGGTACGTTACACATACAACTGGAAGGGCTTGCCAGCTCAGGTGGGCCGGTATTATAAGGAGTGCCTGGTATGCAACCAGATGAAACACAATCATCAACCTTTGGCAGGGTTTTTGGTACTAGTTAAAAGGCTGATGGGCCCTGGACTTCCATCTCAGTTGATTTCATTGTGAAGTTACCTGTCTCAGATGGTTATGATGCTATCATGGTAGTATTGACCTCTTCATGAAGTTTTCCCACTTTATTACTTGCAGAACCACCGTAACCGCAGCTGAGATGGCTAGGCTTTTTGTCATCCACGTGTTTGCGCTTCATGGGGTCCCCCAAGAATTATTAGTAATCAGGGACCCCAGCTCACCTCCATCTTTTGGGAAGTGTTGTGTAAAACTCTTCAGATTCGCCCCTGCCGTTCAACTGCCTATCCTTAATCAGATGGGCAGACTGAACAAGTGAACCAGTGCTTGGAACAGTTTCTGCGGTGTTACACCGCTGCAGATCATTCATATTGGGCTTCTCACCTTCCCATGGCCCAATTTAGCTAAAACATTACCTTGCACTCTTTGATTACCTGTTCCCCGTTTTTCGCCAACCATGGCTTTAACCTCGCCTTTAACATGGAGCCCAGCTGTGGGTCAAAAGTTGAAGCGGTGGTGGACTTTGCCAAGACAATCAAGAAGATCCACCAGGGGGTTTCCATAAGATTGGAGACGGCTATGCTGGTATATAAGGAGAATGCTGATGGGAAGCGCCGAGTGGGTCCTGAATACAAGGAAGGGGATCTCGTGATTCTTGATGCTCGTATTATCCCAATCAAGCAGCCATGTAAGAAGCTGGGACCAAAGAGGATTGGCCCCTACCGAGTTGTTAGAAAGGTGGGCCATGCCTCATACCAGCTAGATCTCCCCCTCATTCCAGATCTTCTCGGTGTTTCATGAGAGCAAACTGACATTGTCTGAGGGCCCCCCACCAAAGACTCTGGAGGCCTATCTCGTGGATGTGGCGCAAGAGTGGGAGATGGAAGAAATAGTTGCCTCACGCTGCGTTAAAAGAAGACTCAAGTAACTGGTACCCTGGAAGGGCTTTGACACTGCAGAGAACAGTTGGGTTCCAGAGCGTGACTGTGTGCATGCCCAAGATCTGATTGAAGCCTTCCACGAGCATTTCCCCCAGGCTGCTGAATCTCAACCCAAACTGACCGTTGCTGCCATGAAGTTGGCCCCTGCCCACAAGAACTTTTCTCTTGCGCAAGCCCCTGGAGGGGGGTTGAGCCCTGTTGGGAGGAAAGGGTATTGTCATGTGTAGATGAGATCATAGTAGGGACCAACCCCAAAGATAAGGCTGTGCGCCTGGAGGCCCAAAAGGTGAAGCTACAGGGCCTCCCAGACCTGAAGCACACCCTAGACCAGCACTGGGTACGGGCAAAATATGCCCAGGTTGGTCCTAGTGGGGTTCTAAGTGCCCAGCCCCCGACATCAGGCCAGGCGTTATAACAAACTATCTACCAAACAAAGGCGGATGGTCAATTCATTTAGTTGAGTAATGGAGATTTGAAACCCATTCCATCTACAAAATAATGCGCTTGGGTCGAATCCTACTTGAATCAATCACTTGAGTGAAGTCAGTTTAAGCCTATTCTACTAATTCAGATGGCAGTATTGCCCTATTGGTGAGTCACTGCTTGGGCCCACTGCAGCATAAACCCAATTCCCCCATCTGAGCTTAGATACACTTTTCCTGACCAACATTCCTTGTTGGTTGACTTCCCAAATAAAATTCCCCATTTTTTACATTTTTAAATGTTATTGCCAAAGATTGTATGCGCGGACCCCTTTGAGGAGGTCTTGTGCTCCATTCAAATTGCCATTTCCAAACACAATCCAATTTTTCCTAAGTGCACTATTGGTTCACCCAGGTCCCCTCCAACCTGGTCCATTTTCCTCTCCTCTTCTTGTGCACCGTGTCGTTTTTGGGTGTTTCCTGATTGCACTTTTGGGTTATAGTTACTATTGCTCCAGCACCCTCTGCTGGGCCCTAGTAGCTTTGGTACTAACAGATAGTTTCACATGTTGGCTCTGTTCACCAAGCACCTCCACACTGGAAACAGGAGAGATATAGACACTCTCCTTACAGGATGCAGCATTTAAATATCCAACGCACCTCAGCCTTTTGGGGCATATATCTGTGCAAATGTCACATCATGTGTTATTTCCCCAGAAAACCCAAATTTGGTGCTTTATAAACTTCACTTTTTGGTATGGTTGGGCCGTCCAATTTATTTTCTAAAGCAATCTATTCTGCCATTTGATTGAGGCAAATCTTTTTTAATAGGTTTATAAATGTCTAGTTGACAAATCAATTCTTTTGAAACCTTAACCATCACGCCTAATTTTAAGTATATATTTGAGCAATTATCGGATAAAAGCCAGTAATCAAATACATCACCCCCACTCCAGATCAAATCTAGAAATAAAAGAAAGCTATTATTACCTCTCTTAGGCCACATCCACAATATTTTATATTGCTAATATTGATCCTTGCCCACATGGCCGCTTCACCTTATATTATTTCTTTATACTTTGTTGAGCTTCATTGCCAGATAATGAGATTTTAAAGTTTAAATTAATTTCTTGACACCCAGCTAGTGCTAAACCCTGATTCATAAAGCTACATCAATTTAACTTACCCCAGAATCCTAAAGCTTTCAGTTCTCTTATTATATTATAAACTCATTTGCTCAGCACCACAAAAATGTGTTGTTTATATTATCGTAGGTTAATTGTCAATGTATTGTTTATGTCAGCTGATTTCTACTAGCTGTAAATGCCTTGAGGCTGAGGCATTAGTCACCCTGTCTTTTCCACAAAGTATGCAATCAACTTAAATTTCTGAGCTTAACTCAATATCTAAAAAGTTTGCACCGTTAGGTTTACGTGATTTATATTGTTTATAATGGAGGGACTTCCATATAGAAAGGTGATCTTGTTCTAATAGTAGGTAATGACTCTACCCATAGCCGGAAATACCAATCTGTGAGCCCTTTAACCCCTTGTCAGTACTAGATACAATTATGTGCTTCATATAGTTTGATAATTAAAGCCTGTTTGCAATAAGTAAGGTCTTATTAGGAGTTAACAAAGATCAATATATTCATATAGTTACCTTATTAGTTGTGTGAGGACCAACATGTGAAATAGAAAACATATGCCGCAGTGACATTCTCAACAGGAGGCTTTTGTGTTAATCTCCCAGAAATAAACATAACCAGGAAAGGGTGTAATAATTATCTAGAAACATCGTCTTAGGTGACTTTTAATATGTTTTACAAATATTCTGAAGTATACAATAATAAAGCTGACTAATTAGGGCTAAGCTCAGGAAATGAAGCGTAAAAAGATTTATATTTGTTTGTTAAAGATCATGCTTTAATGTTCTAAGTGTGAAATAAACAAATTTTCATTGAGAGCCAATTGTATAAATCTTGAAATATAACAGAATTGTACCATATCCCTTATATACAAGTCCTTTGATTAGATATAAAAATAACTAATGTATCAAAACAATTCAAAATTACAGTAAGATTATAGTTAACCGTTATTTTAGGGTTTCATTATTATACTAAATGAAATTTACTGCTTGATATTCAGTAAAACTGGAGAATCCAGATGTTAATAGAAGATTTTTATGTGTGAGTCCTCTATGTTTGTGTCCAATTAAATCTTATTCTTTTCTAATCTAAGTGATAAATATTTGAGCTAGTCATTTATTAGATCTGGAATCACTAAGGAAGGCATATAATCTAAATGAACTAAAATCAATCTTATATTCGACTATCCTCCTTTTACAATATATGGATAATCTGGAATCTCATAGCATAAGGCTTGAGACTGCACTCAAATGTTTAACTTTGCAACAAGCAGGACAACTGGGTAAGAGGAAAAGGTTACAGATTGATAAGCAAACAGATACAATAGAGATTTCTTATATAGAATAATTAAGGTATCTCATCAGGGCACAATGACCTTTAAACCTTTATATATCTAAAACATAAGTTATCAAATTTAACTAGTTATTATCTTTATCTATTCTATTTCTTTTGGACGTCCTTCAGAACACCTCATATCTTCTATAGCTACAATAGGCTCTCTGTTAATATTATTAATACATTTGTATAACTAAGTCTCTTGCTAATTTTAACTTTAACACTGTTGCCACTGATATTATACTACTTAACTGTTGAAGTATATCAGATGAATTATAGCATTCTTCAAAGGATAATCATTAAAAACTGGGAACTGATGGCTATTCTACTTCTTCTGAAAAGAGTGCTAATTGTTGAATTCTAGCTTTGTTGCTGATTGTTACCAGAGATTAATTTCACAGGTTCAGTTATGTGCATGATTCAAGTTGCTTGATAGTAATATATATGGGTGATAATAATATGATATATATCTGTAGTTGTATAAATAAACCAGATGTGGTCCAAAGCTAAATTTGGAATGTTCCACAAGAATACTGATTATGTTGACAATTAGGGACTTCTTCCCTACCAAGCTGAACTTAATCAACTCTCAAATTCACGAGTTCCTGGACTTAGTTCCCATCAAGCTGAGTTGGCGGAGATCTACGTCAAAAGTCTGTTTTGCTTCTAAGGTATCTGATACTCACACTTTATCACACAAAAGAGTCCAAAAAAATTTTACTATAACATTAATTAACTGAATATGAATAGAACGTATTGATGCTATAGAGATCTGCTTTCTTAATAAAACTACTAGGGTCTTTATAGGAAGAATTCAGCGCTCAACTCCTCAGTTGGCACCTCAGCCATGAAACGGCAGCCTTTGACATTAAATCACCCTGAAAAGTCTCTCAGCGATGGTTTTTTCTATTGGGCTAAGGATCCCCCCTCAGACATCTCAGAAACTAGAAAATGGAAAGAGCTAGAAAATGTGTCCCTAACTTTCCCACTAAATCCAGTGAGCCAATCACATATGGCTAGTGACCTACTTAGGTAATGGGACTCTTTACCCATTATAGCAGGTTGCAGACCAACTGATTAATTTTGTTAGTTGCAGGCGGCATCACTTGCCTCCCAATTGGTGATTAAATTAATAATCAGTTGGTGATGAAACCTGACTGATCCCAATCTATACCTAATAGTTAATTAATGATCAACTATCAGATGCCACAATATCATCAGCAACTCTTCCCAATGAGATCTTAAGCATTTTCATGGATCAATCCCCATTGGATCTGAACCCAGTGATTTACCCAAAAATCCCTGGACATTATTAACCCAAAATTGAATTAATTGATATTTGATTCATTTGCTAGTGGGACTTATCCCTTAACAAACCAGCAGATAAGCTAGGAAGCTTAAAATGTGGGCAAAAACCCCATCAATAATACATCATATATTCCACTGCGATCTAGCTAATTGGTGCTTCTTTTCAATCCTTCCATGCTTCTGGTAAAATTATAAAATAAAATGGGTAACAACTCTAGTCAATCAACTAAGCTGTTAAGTGGAATGACCACTGTAGCCTAATGGTAAAAACCAAAAAATAACAGAACATGGACCCTTCTACTCAAGCTATTTTATGTTTTTTGGTTATTTAAAGATATTTACTCTTATAATGGATAATTTATTTTAACTTTAAACTTCTATTGTGGCCAAAACTAATAAATACCTTTTTACAGATCAAATTTTTTGGGTTCTGTACAGATTAACTGAGCGTATACCATAGCCTACATTTATCTAATAATTATACTAAGCTGCCACTTTCACAGCTTATAAACTTTGATTAAACTCAAGAAATATCTGCGCATGTTCATGAAATCTGTAGCGCACCACCTTTTTCAGATATCAAGTGTTCACTGTCAGGAAGTTATACAACAGTTACTTAATTTAAAGGAGATAATTAACTTTTAATTGGTCTATAAAAAGTCAGCTTTCAATTTTTGTAAGAGATACTTAAGTGTCTATTAAAAATTACCAAATGACTTTAACAGTGGAATAAAGTTTGATCCAAGTTGATATGGTAGTGACATTTTTCCTAAGAGAAGTTGCTACCCAATTCTCTAATAGCATTGTCTAATTGACAAATTACATCAAAGCTTTATAGCTGACCTTATATGCGAGTTATATATTATTGGGTCTCAATATTTAACGCGGATAATTTCATATAAAGGATTTGGTTCAAGTTATCATAAAAGGTAGTAAAAATCTATACTAAGTTAAAGGACCTTTGTAACTCAGCGGACCATATGGACCGCTAGACCTTCCCAGATATACTAAGGCATTTCCCACTTTTTTGCTCCAATTGAGGTGGGCCAACCTAGGGACAATATCATACTGATGAAGGGGATTTGAATTTATTGGAAAGGAGTATAAAACCTGGAAAACCTCCATGCATGGCATTTGATAGGCCAAGAACTCCATGGACCGCCTTGCTATTCTCTATCTTGGTTTGGGGCATTGGTGCGCAACGCCAACACAGTCATAATTGTCCTCTACCCAAAGTTCAACTACTGGGATTGTACTTCTGGAGGCAGTGGTAGAGAGTCCATAATCTACTACTGAGGTATCCTCCCCGCGTTTCATCTTCAGGAGATGATTCCACTCTGAGTTAGAAACTCAAACCTTAGAATGGGACTAAAAGTTAAAAAAGCTTTGAAAATTTACACAAGAAGATGAATTTTTGGTAATGACCTAATTATTGATGCAACTAAGGAAGGATAAACAAAATGAGAAATTTGTATTACTCTGTTTCTGAAATTATAGCCCATTATTAAAAACAGTGCAATATTCAAGGTCATGACTATATTCCCAAATCACTGCATTGGAGAAATCTCAACAGGAGACGCACATTATTATTTATACCTTAATGGAAATTTGCAATATGTCTCTCTAGCTTGGTATTGTCTATCCCCAGGTTGGCTTGCCTCAGTTAGATAAAATAAAAATGCAATCTCTCCAGAAAAAATTGTGGTAAAAGCATCTTAATAATCAGTGGTCTAATGATAATTCTTTCATAAGAAGATATGAATAATTTGAGCCGTCATCTTGACCATATATAAGTCTCATTGTGAATCTGATGCCATGTTCTCCGATGTTGATGATCCATCTTTTCATCTGTATATAATATTCTCTAATATGGGAACAAGTTATAAATCTTTACAGGGTAAGTAAATTCATAGAATAAGTTTCTTGTTCCTATACACCATAAAATTTTTGAAAGCTAAAAGTATGAATTATAAATAATTAAAAACTTTTCTTACTTGTTTTTGTTTCTCACCCAAGAAAAAATTATTGCGTCACAATTGGTAATTATTATTGTGTGGGCCAATATAAAAGCTGATATTATAAAGAATAAAAAAACATACCCTTGCTGGCCAGAAACAAGCTTATATAGGTATACATATGAAACTCAACGAGACCCATATTAAGTTTAGCTCACAATTTTATTGCAAATCACAAACTTATGGATCTTATAACTAAATCACTATTTATCATTGACTGATATGAATCTACAAGGCGTTATGCTAAACTTTTAAGAAGGTAAGACCATGAATATGTCCATAATAAAAATCCATATAGAACATTAATTAAGGACTTTTTCAAACATAATTTACTTGAAAAGTAACAAAGCTACTGGTTTGGAGCAGGCAGATGCACTTCATCAAGAATGCAAGTTGTCATGGTTCAATACCAGTGCATTGTCACATCATCCACGGCGTCATGGTTTTAACCTATATTTCATAAAAAGTAGCGGAAAATCAACAAAGTAATCTGGGTATATTTTTTTAGAATTTCAAAAGGGATAATTTTCAAAGTTTAAGCAGATTGGCACATATAAAATCAATTTACTAGAAAGTAATTACTTTGGGTGCTGGGAGTACTATTTGGTTCAATTACTTATTCATTAACCTAATGGGAATTATTCTCTGATATTTAAACCTTAACATTTAAGATAACTGAAGCCAATATTGCTTCATTTGTAATAGTAAATTAATGACAATTTTGGGGTTGGCTGCCAATGTTGATTCAGTCAAAATTGGAAGCATATTGTTGCTAACTTTCATTAATCTTTGCCTTCAATTAGTTTTAATATAAATAATTGACCAGGTATAATTCTAGCTACCTTGATTGTAATTAATTCCATTGGGTTTGAGGCCCAGTATGCCTTATAATTGACAATATGAGAGCAATGTTAAGTCTAGGAAAAGAGTGGATTGTGACATCATCCTATTAAATATATTAGCTAAACAGGTTCACAGAATTTTCTTTAGATAATACAGTATTTTCCTGTTTGAGAACAGGAGGCGTGTTCTAAGCCAGAAATGGTTTGTTTAAAGCTTGAACAATAATATAAACAAATTTATAAGAAAAACTGTTTATGCCAATAAAAAAAGTTTTATTTATAAATATTATTTTCATACCTAAAGGCGATACTGGAAATTTACTGTCCACTTATTACAAAACATCACATTTGGTTGCCAGAGAAAATCTTTACTTTATTAATTGACCTAAAGTATTTGATATGCTATTTGGTCATTTCTACCATCAACTCAATCCAAAAGTTGCAATAAAGCATCTGAAACTTTAATATTAATGTTAATAGCACCTAAGCCCAATATATGTTAAAATTCTGTTCATAGAATTAGCCATGATTAATCCATCAATCAATCAACATAATTGCTAATTTGTAACTTAACATTTGGAAGCCTAAAAGCACGAAATATGTAATCAAATCAACATCTATGCCCAATTAAATAAATTACTAATTTTTAAAAGTATTGGAAAAACATAGTCTGATTAAAATCCCACATTTTCTCTGATTTAACCAGAAAATATTTTTTCAACGTGTCTGTCCATATGAGCTCCTCTGTGACCAACAAGCTATGGTCACGGCACCCTTTTTCAGGCCAAAGCAACATTGATGAGTGGCAGAGAGTCTTTTGTACAAACTCCTCCACTAGTTGTCATAAAAAATTAAGCAGCATTAATTACTAAACTCAATGACAGCGCTAAAGAAAATGATAACGTTCATTGCCAAAGAAAAATATAGACAAAAACATAAATCATCCTAAATATCAAGAAATTTGAAATTAGCAAATAAAAAGATATAGCCTAAAATTAATTAAGGCTTGTGTGTCATTTCTGGATTGATTTTTCCTTTTTGCTAATTATCTACATGCTCTTAAGAACTTTACATGCACTTTATCTACTATTCATCCATCAGTGAGTTCCTTGTGGTATATAAAATTTTAATGCTGACTTATATATAACCTCAAAGGTCCAACCCTGAGCTTGTCCAGCTAGTTTCTTTACCCAAAGCCATTAATATATGAATGTTGCCCTTATTTCCAATTTTAAAGGTTGGAAGAGCTGGGCGTTTTGAGCCCTCTGTTAATTAGCCTTAATATTCCACTTTATGGTGTTGACATAGGTGAGGATTGTAGCCCTGATAACACTTTCGTCATGTTTTTTAAATAAATTAAGGGCGTCATCTCCAGCATGGTTCAAGGGCTGAGTAATATTTGTGGTCAACAAGCCTGCCATACATAGACTAGTTTAAAAGGTGATATACCTGTGTATGTTTGACAACTACAATTGTAGGCATATGTTACCAAAAAGTAAATAGGTAATCCAACTAGAAGGTTTTCTTACTACCAATTTATTCAAATTAGTGGCTAGATTACTTACCTTTTGACCATTCCATTAATTTCTATATGAAGAGCGTCATCAGTATACCTCAGATTTTCCATCACATTGGATATCTTTAGTATGATATTTATGTTGGATTTTTTGCTCCCATTATCTGTTAAAATAACTTGGAGGCGACCATGCCAATGTATTAACTACTCTATTATAAACTTGAAAGTGCTGCTGAAATCCACCTTTGGTAATAAACGCATCTCTACAAACAAGTCAAATAATCAATAGTCTAAAGATATATTTGCTCTTCTCAGTGCTCATAGTCAGGTGTTCTACTTCATTGATAAAGATAGTGTGCCAAGAAATTTAGGTTTCACTTGTCATAAAGCGATTAATTTATTATAGGAATTGTGTGCCTGATACATTGCATATTAAGCAATAGTTCTGTAACATCAAAAATTAAGTGTTTCCCAGTAGTATACTTGATGAACCTGCTCTAACGTCTTATGCAGCCCTCCATCTCCTGTTAATTTATGGGCTGCATTGATAATTGGTGTTTGTTTAAAAAGACTTTGGAGATATTAAAGATACAACCTGACAATTTTTAGAACAGTTAACTTTTAACAATTTTAGTGTTCTCCCAAACCTTATTCAATGCTTGCTGAAGTTCCAGTGGTTGGTCAAAGAAATTTTCAGCAATCAGTCTTTCATTAAATCAAAAGCTTCACTTTGGTTGCCCAGAACTTTGGTAAATGGAATAGACTGTCTGCCTCTTGATGTACAGTCCTCTCTCATTGTACAATCTTGAAATCATATGTATGTAATTCTAAGGCCCAACAGGTTAATCTCCCTTCAAGCTCATTTGGATCATACATCCATTTCAGTGAAGAATGGTCTGTTACCATCAGAGAATGTACGCTGTGAATGTATACTATGAACGCTTAAATTTGAATAATACCACACAGTAATTACAGACTGACAAGGTGTAGTTTTGCTTTTGATTGCTCAGAGTTCTGCTCAAATATGATACAGTTTGTTCGTTGCCAATATTATCTACCTGATTTGAAATGGCATCAATTGCCTTTTAAGGATGCATCTGTTTGTTTAATGAACAGCCAGGTAAAATTTATGTATTGCAATATAAGTATTAAAAGAAATACATTTCAAGTGCCTCAAAGGAGTTCTGCGTTTCCACTATTTATAAAAAGCATTTCTTGGGATATTTTAGCAATTAAAATAGTGGCTTTACAATGGAAGCAAAGTCTTAATAAAACAGCAATAATAACTGACCATTTCTAAAGATACTTGCACATCTTGAACTTATATCAGTTTTGAGATGGCCTCAACTGCCTCAACTGTATGGTTTTGAGAGCGTAGTCTATCAGCATCTACAATAAAGCCTAAGTATTTAAAGTCTTCTAATTAAAAGTAAAAATTTAAGGTTTTATCATAAAATTTTGCTGCTATTAATTTTCTGAAACTTTCTTAATGTTTCAGGTGGCTTAAAAGTGCTATTAAAATTGATATTGTTTAGGTAGATAAAAGCATGCAACACATCAGATCATCTAATGTGACATCTGTTGCCTTTGAAACTTAGCCAGTGCATTGCAAAGACCTTGAGGCATTCACGTTATTCAATATACTTCAGCCAGTAAGGATTGCACATTTTTCTTTATCCTCATTAGATAGATCTTTTGCCAGTACCTGGATATAAGATCCATTAATGAAAAGAATGAGCCACATTTAGGTGATAAAGAGCATAATCTATCCACAGTTGCAGGTATGAGTCCTTTTTCATTATTTTGTTCAGCTAATAAAAGTCATTAATTCTTTGTTGTATTAATATTTATTTTTACCCTTTAAAAAGTGGACTTGCCCAAGGGCTTGAAGATGGAACCAATAACACATTTTTAGTGGTTTGGTAACTCTGCTGGCAACTATGACCTCACTTCATCGCAATCATCTAAATGGCGCCATAAAACTGGCGTTAGAGCTTCAACATCAACTTTATGAACTATATTTTTTGCTGAATATGAGGTCATAATCATCTTGTGAAAAAACCTCTGATAATTTTCTTAAAAAATGTAAGGACCTGATTCTTCAGTTTATATGAATCCAAACAAGTGTTTCTTGATCATAATTGGCAAAAATTATCTTGTATTTTGGGTCATCTGGTAATCCCATCTCTTCATCCTACCAAAATCAGGAATAATAAAAGGTCCTTAGTAGGAATTAAGTGAGCATATGCTACTACTTGGTTCTTTTCACTATGTATTGGCCTAACTATATGTTGGCAACTAGTACTTGGTTTCAATATGACCAGGGATGAATCTCATGTGCAACATATAGTCCAATTCTACCTTTCTGCCATGGTGCGTGGTCTTTGGCATACAGATAATCATATTTTTCTAAAGTAAGGCCATTTCCATGATGCACTACTCTATGTAATTATACATTGGCCTTTGCGCCCTAAGGGAATACCTTGATACTCCTTAAATTTGATCAGGCGGATTCTTAAAACGTCAACCAGTATGACAATAATTTATTGGGATAATATCATCCAAATATACTAGACAAATATAGTTAATTCTCTTACATCAGGGTGAGTCACCTTTTAAAATATAAACCAGTGACAAAGTCTGACCTAGACTTTTGGGAGTATCTTTTAGATCACAATAAACCCTATAATGCTTCATGAAGTTAGTGCCAATATATATAATAATTCTTATTTAGTAAAAATCTTGCTGGTGCTATGACAATGAGTTATCAAATCCATAAAGGTATATCACTATATGCTCCCCTAGAATTAGGAGTTTGTAGGCTCACTAGTTTATAACCATTAATATGGTCTAAAGCAAGTGTGAGTCTTAAATTTTTCATTAAGTAACAAGAAAATGAATGGAGGTCCACCTTCAAAGATTGCTTAAACTTTACTTAATTTACCAGTTTTTCTATGTAAGTGCAATTGGAATAATGAAATACTGTTTACTTGCAAAATTTAGTTACATCATTGGCTGTATCTGAAGCTGAAGACTTTCAGCTATATCATGATATTTCTCCTTAAAGTGGTCATCAAAACTAATATGTTGACATTGTCTAAGGAACAACTATCCAGCTCCAAGTGCGTTACTTATCTTGGAGCTGCGTCACATATGACCACGTCACCTCTTCATTAAATTCAGGCTTGGTCACCTTTTCTTATTAAACAAATAACCACATGAGCCTCACTATTCACTTCTTGATATATGTAAGGTTTAGGGGCATCATCCTTAAAGAGCGGTGCTATGGTTACTCTGTTTAATTGTTCTTCTAGATAAAATGGAACTTGAGCATAGGCATAAATAGACTGTTTTTGGTCTATTCCTCCTGGTTCTTTCCCACATAGAACGCTTGATTGTCACTAATCACAACCACATTGATATTAACATTTTTAGTTCAGCAAAATTTTTAAAATATGGCCTTCTTTCCCGCGCTTGAAACAAGTGATTTTTTTATATATCGGCCATTTTGGGTTTCTCAAAATTATTCAACACTAGCTTCAGTATTGTCCGTTACTCTGGTATTATTAACTAAACTTACTGCTTAACATATATGTCTATATTAAACTTTTAGTAGATTTTGATTGGGTTATCAAGTGCTCTCAAAAATTCATAATAATTTTACCAACTGTGCATTTTTTGTATTTATATCAAGACTAAAATTATAGCCTGATGCAGATCTCTATAAGGGCAAAGTACTTAATTTATTGCAATACATTTGTCAACATTGTTTAACGCTCCTGCTTCAATAATCATCTGAGCTTTTTGATAAATTAATCAGCAAAGGTAACAATAATTTCATCCTTTTAAAAACGGTTCCCATGATTTTTGTTTTAAAATTGACATTGCACTCAGGGCTGCCAAATTCGTCAATAATGGCATTTTTCCTCAATACATGTCAGAATTTTAACCAGATGGAATTCTCTTATGATTTATCGTTATTTGGGAGGATATGGCCAATCCTGGCGGAATGGCCCATTGAATAAATTTCATGGTGTTTGTGTGGTTGCTGGATAATTGCTCACAGTATGGTTTGAGCCAAATCTAAATTATTCTGCCAAGTTTGTAAGTTAGGATTTTTTGGAGCCAATTGCTGACCCAAATTGGTATAAGAATCACTGGCGACTAGTAACTGAGGATGATCCATTTGAATTAATTATTTGATGTCAGTGGAAACCAATGATTCTGAGTTTGAGGCAGCCAAGGATGTTTCTGACACCTAATAATCAATTATCACCTGAGAGAGGCGATTCCACAAATTAGATTACTGGATCACCAGTGACTAATAGCCATGGATGATCTTCTATATTAATTTAGTTATGTTGGTGGGTCCATAACAATTCCAAATTTAAGGCGGCCAAGTTTTTTTCCAGCACCTCATATATGATAATTGACAAACGCCTGAGGAAGGTGATTCCAAGAATGATCACTACAATGAGTCAAAACATGTGTCAGCGAGAAGCTAAGAAATCTTGAGTTAAAAAGCAGCTGAGGATGTTTCAGGCGTGTATTTACTAAGTCAAATCCAATTTGATAATAAGTTGTATTTAATAACTATATAGCTCACCAGCAACTGAATGCTGAAAATGAGTCAGAACTAGAATTGGTCATTTGGAAGTATGGGGTGAGAGGGTTGACACCAGGAAGAGAGTAAGCGCAGTGGAAGAGAGAGTGGTTGGCTGGAAGGTCAGTAATGAGCTAATAGGTTGGCGATGGGCGCAGCGGCCCTTTTTACATATAAATACCTGGCGCTTCCCTTTCAATAAAAATCTCTCTTTGCCTATTCAACCTTTTATTTAAGTTTATATTTATTCTTATGGGTTAGGCTGAGGGGATCACCAAATGGTGCGGATGACATGCCAAGGGTCAGCTGGCGCTGCTGGCCCTGTTGCCTAAGGCAAAAAGGCAAGGGACGACTAGTCTTCATACTGGTTGGCCTGCTTACCAGAAGATCCTACTGTAGCTGTATTAGCTTTTTTCTAACATAAGTCCTTTCATCAGAGGCTAGTCTGGGTATAATGATATTTTGAATTTCTATATCCAGACAATTGATCACTATAATAGCCTTTTGGAGGTCTCTACATCCTAATATGGTCATCTTAGAAAGGGCTGAAAAATGAAGAAACGTTATTCTTTGCGCTCCAGCAACTTTCTAGTTGAGCAAGTCTTGATATCAAGGTGATTGTCACAATTATTTTTCATCCAACTAGGACCATTGTTTGAGGATGGCATCGCTCTGGGTAGGCGACCAGAATCTCTGAAGCTTTTTATGCTTTATGGGCAGATCTTATATTGCTTTTTTGCCAGATGAAGAACTGTTTATAAACAGTTCAGTTTCTCATCATCTTTATCTTGATAATGGCATGCAGCTCCTTTTAACTTGGATAGACAATCTGTATTTGTCTTCTCCAAATTCTCTCCAGATCAACTTCCATTCCTTCAGTTTCTTATTTTTTATTACCATTTTTCATCTAACTCTTTAGTAAGTTTATTATTTTGGCGGCTTTTTTATCTGAGGATTCTTTTAACATATGACTTAATCTTGCATTTTGATTATGTCTGAACCATTTTGGGTCATGATAACTTCCATAGAATCAACTTTCTTCATTATTTCCGCTTGCTTAATAGATATGGTCAAGGTCTGGGTAACAAGTTTTTTTTTGTTAGAAAATTTCTTAACCTCAGCCTGCCTCTGAGTTTTGAGATTTCTGACAATAAGTTGCAATCTCATTATACGTTCTTTAGCATAGCTGTGTTGCTTAATAAGTTGATTTATTGCTTCATTATACTGGGCTGGAGTCAGTGGCGCAACAGCCATTTTGATATGGAATTAATCAGCAATATTCCTTTTGGCTTTCTGTCAATAAAAGTCCATATCTTATCTCCAATGAGGGGTGTAGCCAATTTGACTCTAATTATTCCTTGACTTTGTCATTATGTCTTATATCAAGTTTGCCAACTAATCATGAATATAATTCTTCGCTTGTATCACATTTTGTGAGGTTAAAAAATACCACGGTGGATTTATTAAAAGCTAGCATCAAGCTGATCAATCATAATAAAATTTTTTGTATTTTCTCAAT
The DNA here is from genome assembly GCA_022478985.1 of Massospora cicadina. Classification (NCBI taxonomy): domain Eukaryota; kingdom Fungi; phylum Entomophthoromycota; class Entomophthoromycetes; order Entomophthorales; family Entomophthoraceae; genus Massospora; species Massospora cicadina. The sequence goes on from JAKSZP010007951.1 coordinate 212,534, forward strand.
TACACATAAACTAAAAAGGAAATTTTTACCTTCTGTTTGTATTTTATGATTCACATGTTATGAGTGGTTGGATGTAAATAATTATTGAAGTAATACTTTAGGTGTCTTGTATTGCGCAGAAACCTTGTTAAAGCGGAGGGAGACAGGGTAAGAAAAAGCTTTAACTGCTTCATAATCCTATACCGATTATTTAGGTAGGAAAAAAAGACTGCAGGCTCTGTCAATAATGTCTGTTGATAGCAACTTGATCCTATCATCTGCTTTTTCACATCTTCTTTTCTCTCCTGAATTCTCTCCATGGGTTTTTATATGATGACAGTGGTTCCTTTTACCCTAACGTATCTTAAGTTCATCTTTTTGGGGTCCTTGCACATACCTCACCTGAATTAAACATCACTACTTTTAATAGATGCTTTTTGCTCATAATGTTGTATACTTGCAAAGATAAATTATGCTCAGTTTTCACCTGTAGTGAGAACCACTAATTACAAATAGATAGCTACACAGTTTCATAAGAGGTTCTTTTGTTATACAATTGTGTCTGTTTGAGTACAGGAGGCGTAATATGATCTTGAAATGGCTCAATTTAAACCTAATAAAACAAAATAAGAAATTTTACTAGAAATTTAGTAAGAGTAATAAATGGTATTTATTAGGTTTATCATTTTAAATATTTATAGGTGACTCATGGCAATATAATGACCACATATTACAAATCATTGGCAAGTTGCCAGAGAATAGCTTCTCTTTATTTATTGACCTACAGTATTCAATATGCTATTTCATGGTACTTCAATCAAAATGATTCTATAGTTACATCAATTGCAATCAAAAAAATTTATTTTATTTTTATTAGTAACTAAGCCCAATACCTGTTAGAAGTATGTACATAGAATTTGCCATGATTGATCCATTGATCAATCAACATAATTGCTGGTCAAAACTTCCCATTTGGAAGTCTAAAAGCATCAAAACTTGTAATTAATTTATCATCTTTGGTTTATAAGAATAAAGTACTATTTTAGAACATATTGGAAGAAACACAATCTGGGTAGAATTCTAAACCTCCCTCTAAGTTCAAGCTTTTTTGTTTTATCATGATCTTTTTATATAGTGGGCTCAGTCAAGGGCTATATGTCAATTGACTTCATTGATAAGGTATTCCAGCCATTTAGCTAAGTAGAAATGATTACCCCCAATAATATTGGTTTCAAAATGGCCTCAACCTCATATCATGCTTTGCCAAAATTTCCTGATATACAGATCCTGAATTATCAACTACAGGACCCATAAACTTTCTAAGCAGTTATACCTAAAGCATAGGTTGTGATCAAGAATCTTTGGGAATGTCAACTAATAAGTCACCTCTTAAATTTGTAAAAACACTTATTATGGACCCAGAGCAAGAGGGCCCAACTTACAGCATTCAACAGGTATAAAGTAGTTCTTGGCTTTGATGAAAGACAATCACCGTCATTGTACATGAGAGGATTAGAGCGGAGAGCGTCAGCCTTGATTTTTTGGTCTTTAACGGCCTTGTTTTGATGAGCCTTCAAGTAAGCGGTATTTATTTTAAATGTCTGTCACCAGATCATCTGCGGCTGGTACCACTCCATCAGGCAGTCAATAAAACATCTGAGGATGTTGACCATGGTTAGCAAAAAAAGACACATACTTGTAAAAGAGTGAGTGTAAATATTGTATGAGAATTGAGTAAGAGGAAGCCAGGTGGTCCAGGTGTCCTTCTTAGCGAGAATGTAACAGCAGAGATATTGTTTAAGAGTCTTTTTGACTCTTTCTCAATGACTATCTGATTGTAATGTAAAAAGAGGGAGTGACAGGATAAATGCCTAAGTTGAACAGAAGGTGTTATTAAAATCACAATTAAATTAGAAGCCGTGTTCTGAAACAACTTTATCAGGTAGGATGTGTCTCAAAGATTCTCTTTTATAATCATTGCTGTCACCTTAGATGAGATATGTGAGGTACAAGAGAGAAATCCGCATAATTGGTGAGATAGTCCACTGCCACCATGATTGCATCATACCCATTTGACTGTGGCAAACAGGTGAGATAATCCACGCTGATAGAAGACCAGGACCAAGATGAATTTAAAGCGGCATCAACCTATTTGGTGGTTTGTTGCGCTAAGTTTATATCTGGCACAATTTATGAATAAATTGGTATTTTTACCATAGTTTTCATTACTGGCCATGAATAATCCCATCTTTGATCAAGCTTACAGTATTCTCAACACCAAGATGACCAGCCAGGGGATAATTGTGATAAGCATTGAGAATTTCTTTTTGATTACTGTGAAGGTCAAAGACAAAATATGACGCATAATGATCCCGTTGCTATTTGTAAATCTCTTGTGCACCTTATGGGTAGAACCTTCTGTAAGGCCCTCTTTTAAATACTTCTCAAACGTTATACAACATAGAGCATCCTTCATCTTCTATATAAGTTTTTAGCACGATCCCTTTATCATTGGAAAAATTGGGGAGTGGCATGGTTGCAGTATTTTATAAATCCAGTTCAGTGCAGGAGAAAGCTAGGCGGTAGTCACGGCTGAGGAGATCTGGGATCAAGGTGAGATTTATCGCTTGTACTTAATTGTGAAGTTGTACAAATGTGTTCTTGGTGACAGGGCTTAACGTATTTTCAAATGGAGAAATTTTGTGGAAATCCAAGGCGTGATGGTCTGTTCTTAAAATAATGATGCAAGTATTGAAGGTGAGTTTCCAATGATTTAGTGTGGTGATGATGGTAAAAGCTTTTTATTAGAGAGTGCGTAGTCAGTCTCTTCTGGAAGCATCTTTCTACTTAAAAAGCACACATGATGCTCTAAATCATCCTTATTTTAATATAAGAGAAAATCCCTTAAAGCAAAATTAGAGGCTTCCATATAAACAATGAAAGGACAATCAGGATGATAGTAGGTCAAGAACTGGGCGAAGAGCAGACTTTCTCTAACAGCCTGGAATGCTTCCTCTTCTTCTTTCCCCCAAACAAAAAGTTATTTTCCCTGTAAGATGGTTTGTGATGCGGAAGTGGAGAAGAGATCCTTAGAAAAAATACAGAGGAAGTTGACCACAATAAGGAAACTATGTGCACCAGTCTTGTTTACAGGGTAAGCCTAATTTCTTATTTTTGTTAGCTAATTAGGACATATATTCATGCCTTCCTTGAAGATGACTTTACCCAAAATAAACAGATTCCATGAAGAGCTCACAAATGAAAGGCTTTAACTTCAGCACGACCTTGGAAATTTCTTGAAAACTTTTTCAATGTCCTTGACATGCTCTTATCTAGTCTCAATAAGACAACTACTTTATACATTTACGCCAAACAGCATTTCCCTACAAAACTGTTCATCATCTGGTCAATCCTGAGTTAGAATGCAGAAAGTGCATTGTGGAGTCTGAAGGTCATCACCTTGTATGCAAACACGCCAAGAAGTCACATAAAGTTGGTGTATTGCTGATTAGCAGGGATGACAGGAATATAGTAACGTTGCTTTGACTAAGTCTAGATTGGAAAAGATTTTACTGTTTGCTTTTATAGGAGTGATATCCTTCATAAGCAGCATTGGATAAGAATCCAGCTCTGTGACATCATTGTGAGGCCAAAGTCCAGACAGGGCTAAAGATTACCGTTTAACTTAGAAACCTGGTTCACAGGTTAAAACACCAAGAATTTGGAGTGTTTTATGAAACCTTGAACAAGCAAATCCTTCATTCAGACGTCCAGAAACTCCTTAGCCTTTGAGTTTTTTTATATATAGGGAATACCTTTAGGATCACCGTACCCTATATGAACTTGAATGAGAAAGTTAATGTTCCTGAAGTAGGTGACGCTGAATGGAATGCAGGCTGAGATACATTATCATATACTTAAACTTCATTAATAGTTTTGGGTTTGGTGGAAACTTCGTGACTACACCTAGGAAAAGGCCTTTGGTAGGCGAGGAGAAAAGGTTTACCACTGTGGGTTGTTTTTTGGGTTCAAAGTGACATACCAATTCCCATATCAAAGAAGGGAGTGTACTTAGGCCACCTCATGTCAGGACTCATGTAGCAAGAAAGATTATAAAAAAGCACAAAATCTCCTTAAACATATATGGCTTTCCAAAGTTTAACTAGCCTTTAGACTTCCCAGCTATGAGAGCTCTTAGAGGAGTTGGAAAGGGTAAATTCTCCCCAGGAAGATGAGCATGCCTAGTCATTTTACTAAAGAAAAGTCACCAAAGTTATCTTCCACACCATAATCCACAAGTGCTTAAACAACTTCTATATAGCTTTTCCTTGACTTCTTTACACCTGTTTTAATTGGAACAAATTGGGTAATTAGAAGGGTTGGACCCATTTATCCAGTTTCATGATACATGCGTGAGTTTGGTGCAAGTTGTGAGGTTGCTCTCCTTCAGTGCTACAGTCTCAAAAGTTCCTACTTGGGTGTTGATAGCTTCAGGTACATGAGAATTAGTCTCAATGGAGAGCTAGGTTATCACTAGAAGAAAGTATGTCATGTTAAGTGGGACAAGAATCATTGATAAAACATCTCTTGAGTGCACTAAGGACAGTTGGTGTTCATCCTGGGATGCCAAAATAATTTCTTTATCCATTGTGGCATCTTAATAGGTGTCCAAGGTAGCTTCTAGTAACTTTGATCATGTATTCTGGCAAAAAATACGTGGGATTATGTGAGAGAATAGTTTGGGATGGTACAATAAATGGAAACGAGATGCATAAACTTATACTGAGAGTGGCCCCATTGCAGCAACAATAACATACTAAGCTTATCCATGGACTCTATAGTAGTGGAAGAGAGATTCACCAGGCCAATGTACTTATACAAAGAGGAAGGTAAACCTGGTTGATCCTTAAGGCTCACTACCCAAGAAGCTAAGTTGGTGGGCAAGGTTGAAATAAAAGCTCACATTTGTTCATGCAGGTGTTGCAATTCCAGATGCATGCTGAAAGAACTCTTGTAGGAAAAGGCGCGAAAGAGCATTTCTTAGAAGGTTAGACTTGGTGGGTATAATGTGGACAAAAATAAAGTTTACAAGGAGAGTTTGACATCATGGAATGGGTTGAACGGTAGTATAAACAATAGTAGAACCTATATTATCGAAAAAATGAGATCACTACTTTTACTACAATGGTGTGTTGTACCAAGCATGGGAGTTTATGGATTCAGGTAATTGTAAAAAGCTCATATAAACAAAGACAATGTTAATAATTTTCTTATAATGTCACTATATGTCTCTATAAGGCGTTGTGTCAGACTTTTGGGAAGGCAAGACCATGCACATGCCCATATAAAGGTCATTTAGAACACCAATTATGTTTTTCTTTCTGTTTGATTTCAAACTTAAGTGAATTCCTGATTGAAAGTACAAAATAGTCTACTCTGTTCCCTGACTAATGTTCCACCCTAATATTCGCAGCTCCACCGCCCACTTCTCTGGTATGGGGCAGCGGCGGAATCTCCTTCTATAATTTTGCCCCAATGGAAAACTTGTTTGGACTAGTTCACTAGTCCTAATAGTACAACCCGCCAGTATGTCCCTCCATGGGACTTAGCGCTCCACCTCCGCATGCTCACCTCCTTGCCCTCACTTTTTTAACATTAAATTTTGCCTCCAACTTGACTAATGCAGTTATTCCCTTATACCAACAAGGCAATTATTGAGCTTTCCACCGCCACTTTTGTGCCAGTGGGATGCATCAACTTCCACTCCTTAAGATTATTTTGACGTTGGTTTCTCTTCTGAGGAGGATGCTGTTATGACAGAAGAAACTCAAATAAATAATTACTCCTATTCCCACAGCTTGTACTCTCCTTCCTACTGAAGCCACAATAGTAGTGAGTTTTGCTAACCTCTTTTTTCACCTCCCACCCAGGCGTTGTATGAGATCTTATGTCAAGGCTCTCTTCATATGGATCAGACCCATCCTCCACTTAACTGTTCCTAGTGGTTCTGAGCACCTTATAGCTCCCCAAGATACCATTACCATTACCCCTTAGCATGTAGATATCACCCCGCAGAACCCCTGCAGTCCCATGTGGCCTCTACACATAAACATTACTTATAGGCACATGTTGTTAATGAATGTCATATTTGACCTCTCTGTTTTTCGTTCAAATCATTAAAAAACACATTCAGAGGTCCACTGCAACTTCTTCTGACACCAATTCTGACGCTATATTTTTAGTAGAATATAATGGGTGTGCTTTGCTTCCCCTATCCCCTCCACCTGTTCAGTTTTTGGGCCTTTGGCCCAAAAGCCTGCCTATAGCCTCCCTCACCATCCTCATCCATCTATTCACCCTACAGCCAATCAGTCTCAAGCTTGGAATACCATTTGCTCAAACTTTCCCTCACATTCACCCATCAAACCCCAATCATATTCAGATACCCCAATCTAAATGAACCAAAACCCCTAGACCTTATTGGATGAGATTTTGATTCTGGGGATTCTTTAACTATTCGTTTTTACTATCAAACAGTTTTGAATTCAGACTTTAATGCCAAATTCCCTCCTTGCTTTTTTGCACCTCAAATAAACTGTCTCATTCTGATATGACCATTAGCTTGCTAATGATTTGGCTGCCTCGCATGAAGGTCATCCTCTCTGTAAAGCTGAAGTTAAGTCAGTTGCATAACTTTCAGTTGGTATTTTACCTCTTGATGTCCCAACTACCCTTACCGCTGGATGTAAACGTGCTCTTCTCCAATACCACAAACTGGCCAATGACTTGATACTGAATGTCATTAAAGTGGCAAAGAACCCCAAAGCCAAAATCACCTTATAAACTTTGTCACCTTCATCAAGCTCCCTGATGCCCATATTTAAGCTGAGAACAACCTTACCGCCTATTTCTATGCCTATTTCAAGGAGCACAATTTATACTCTGATCCTCCTAAGGGAGATATGGAATCCCATCTGGAAGATGCTCCCACACCTTTTCTTAGAACCTTGGTCCATGCCTTGCTTCTTTTGAATGATGTCGCCAAAGAAGCACCCTGGATCCCCCTCCCCCTCTACCATGGTCAGCTAGCGGCTTTCCATTGCCAGCCTGGTTGAACTTTATTTTATTTGGACTCTTTGCCAGTTTTCTCATATGGGCATTTCAACCCATTTTTTCAGTATTTTATTTTATCTTTTAGTAATTTACGTCCCTTGGTCAGTTTACCTTGAATAAAACAATGCGCCATCAAGGACAATAACATATGATTTACTTGACATTAACAAAGCTACTGGTAATTGACAGAAAAATGCACTGCAGCAGGAACATGAGCTATCAGGGTCTATACTAGTGCATTTCTACATCATCCATAGCCTCTTTACTTTGCACCATAAGTATAAAGGTTAGGAAAAATCACTGTAGTAAATTGGGCATACTATTATTTGAGAGGTTTATATAGAGAAACAAGATAATTCTAAAGAAGATGAGTAGCATATAAACTAAATTACTAGCAGTAGGTATTTGTGGGTTATTGAGAAAACTATTTATTTCATATCTTATTCAATAAACTCTTATTGATTGGTCCTTAATAATTAGACGCGATTTTTAAGTTTTTTTTAAGTCAATATTAATTCTATTAGGATTGTATTCCATTTGACATTGTTTTTGGTTAGCTGATGTTGTTTTTTGGTCAAAATTATTACCCTAAAATTGTTATCTTTCATTTTACCTTGTCCCAAACTAATTATAATTATATTTAAGTTTTTTGGGGACTGGTGCCAGTTTTATTTGATTCAATAAAATCTATTAGCCTTTAGGCCCAATTTTTCTTATATTTTAAAATATAAGAAAACTTTAATGTGCAGGCAAAGCCTGGTTAGTGCCAGCCATGGCATTACTACTATTGTGTCTGAATTAACGCCCATGTCTACTATTCAATATATTTGAAAACACCATCTAGTACTAAAAAAAATATATTTGAAAACTATTAAGCGGTTCAACATAATAATTTTATAAAATAAGATGATTTATATACCTTTTTCAATGACATCTTGGTGCCTCTTCTCAATGTTGTTGATCCTTGAAACCTTTTTGAAGAAGAAACTAAAAATAAGTGCAAAAAACTACTCTATATATGTAATGTGGCCAAAAAAACTACTTTCATCCATAATGCTAGACCCATCATAAAGATTAGAAAGACTAAGCAAAGTCAAGTTAGGGAGAGAGTCTCACTATGATATCAATCCCATTGCGGCTATATCTAATTCATACTTTAGATTCCAGTTGTTTTTCTTCACCATCAAATAAGAAAGTTGATTTATATGATATGTTAGAGAAAGACCCCATTGTCTCCTATACTTATTCAGGGAAGGCTGACCAGGGATGCAAACTTCCATTTGTAAAGAAAAAGTAAAAGAAAGTAAAAGAAAATGATACATTCCAGAGTTAGCTATGCCTCCTCCTGCTATCTGCAATTGCTGCTATGTTTTGAAAAATTGTTAGCCTTACTCCAATATAGGCATTAAGCTAAGATATAGAACGAGTTATAGTAGGGTCTGATTCTAAAAACCAAATGGGAACTATGAGTCAATTAGTTTTCTTCTTTTGATATCATGTGACAAATATCTAATCTCTTAAGTGTTCTATTATTTGGAATTGGAAGCAATAAACTTCCTCACAAGGTATGGGGTATAATCCGTTAAAATTATCAAGGACAATGGTATATATTGCCCATAATGCTATTGCCACTATTAATGCATGGATGAGGTATTAATGGGTGTTTTATTTTGGAAGCAAATATGTTACTTGATAGTTTGAACTCTTAAATGGTGTCTTAATGGAAGAGATGCAGTATTTCGTGATATACAGCCTTGGTGGGTGGGTAGTGTTTAATTTGGTGTTGTAAAGTTCCCAGTTGCCCTCATATTGTGCATGTAGATTATATGCATTAGATTGTTTAGCAGTGCAATATATCCTTATCAAAAATCTCCATACATGGGTTCAAAAGCGTTTAATTATAAAGGAGGATATGTATAGTTCCATATTTTTTGTAAGGCTAAATTTTATGTTATATACAAAATGTCCATATAGTTTATGTGGGATATAGTGCCTGGATGGTGAGGTGCAATGTTATTTAAAACAACTTGATCGTGAACCTCTTGAGTTTAGATTATCGTTAGGCATCCCATCAAGTTGGTTTTGACACATATACATATTACACATTCTTCTCTACACATGGTCAGTGGCAACTATTAGAAGTGTATAGGGGTACCATGTGGTCCCAAAGCAGAGGGATGGGATGATAGATACTTGAGTAGAGTATTGGGGTGGTTAGGGTTGCTTAGCCATTGCGCGTAAGAAATTTGGATCCAGTAGCGTGGGCTCAATGTTTTGTTGGAGGTAAAAGGATGTCACTTGAGCTATCCATGAGCCTAATATAGGAGAAGCCTGTTGTCAAGACACTGGGTGAAATCACTGGGGACGAGACTATTTGAAGGTATGGCTTCAAAATTCACAGATTTTGACGAGACTTTAGACATTTATAATATAATAATAGTTAATAATTAAATAAGAGTATATTAGATATCTCTATGTTAATACTTTATATAATAAAATAATAGAACTAATTATTTTTTAAGATGAACCAAAGATAGTTTATAAAATATTGGAAATGGTAGGATAATAGGTTTAATAGCACAATCTGGATATAGCTTAGATATTCAGGAATACAAAAGCTAGGATTTTCCTGATATCCAGCGTTGCATTACTTTTTCTGATGATTAAAAGGAGATTTATATGAAAGCTTTCAATTGTACTTCATGTGAAAATTTTGTGCATTTCTCAATTATCTTAATACCCACACAACATTGAAAAGCTGATTTATAGTGTATATTGCTATGTAGAAATGCATTGGCGACTCAGAGAAGAAATCTTAATTGAATTCGCTATTTAATAATAATTAATCCCTAGGTTGAGAATGGAGTTCACTTGGGTGCTTCAGTAGGGGGAGCGCTGAAAAGTTTGATTCATCATAAATTTCTAGTTGTTAATTCAGAGTTTATTAACCATTTTATGCTATGTAAAGTTAAGGTTAATTATACTTTTGGTCCTTAGCACAAAAAAAGTATTGATCATTGAATTATAATAATTATAGAATAAGATTGCCTAAATATATATATGAATCAAAAATCCAAGGTTGAAACTCCACATCTATTAGGGCAAATCCTGACAATGCCCTCTCCAAGCCTCAAGCAGGGGTGAAAATTCTCATGTTCATCTTAGGTGACTTAGTGGATGCTTAGGCTAACTATGATTTTAAAGATAGCATTTATCTGAAGTCTTTGGTCTGAGTGGATGGGGTAGCCCTTGATTCTTGGAAAAGATAATGGGTCAGCGTGCAGAGGGGTTAGTTTTTTGAACTTCAGGCAAGTGGTAAGGCGTCATGTCAGTTTGTTGTTTGTTGCAACTATGATTTAAATGCCACTTGGGATGATCCTCCAGGATAGTGCAAGTAGTGCTGCCATCAGTAATGAAAACCTAGGCTTACGTGGCTTTAATCTCTAATCAGGTGCTCAGCTGCGCCTGCATCAGAAAGGTAAGTTCCTTTAACATAGTTGATCTAAGGATGAGGATCATATCAATAATGTTTCAAAATAAGACGCACTTGTAGCAGGTGGGATGCATCAGCAGCTAGGATAAGATGTCCACATTGAGGATGGTTTCATGGGTGTGGGAAAGCCTAATGGCTTATTGCAGCTTATCCAAGTGAGATTAAGGGCTTGGCTTGATTGAAAGTTGGTGGATGTGAACAATGTGCTGAACTAAAAGAAACTCTGTTTTCCGGTCAGGTGGATACCAGATAAAGCTGGATAGGGTAAAAGATTCTCTAGGAGGGGCGGCACATCACTTTGAGGTGCAATGCCAATTTGGTTGAATAAAGAGAAAAGTTTTTAAGTCAGTGGCTTTTGGCGCTTACACATCATGGAAACCTTTTATTGTCAATAGAGAAGTTATTTTTGAACGGTAAAGGCAAACTTGATGGGCACAAGGCACTTGGCAAGAGTTTCATTGACCTCATCTAACAAATTAGTATGCTCAATGGCAAGCAGGAAGCATTTGGGATTTTAAATCTGTAGTATTTGCTCTGGATGCTTTTACTAATTAATATAAAAATTGGTTATACGTTTTGATTCTTTAAGATCCAACCTATTTTCAATTGAAATTCATTAATTGGTTAGGATTCTTTTATCAATCACCAATTCAGTGCATTTTCCTGTTATTACTGATTCTTCTTGAGTAACTTGATCCAAAATGTCTGAAAGACTATTGTAATTTAGAATTTGGGTTGGTATTCAAGTGGCAGCTCTTTAAAGCCTTCTCAAGCTATCAGAAATGGGTTGAAGGGTAATCTATCATCAATAAAAAAATCTAAAGTGATGGCTAAAATTAAATAAATAAATAATTATAAAAAATTGGAAAATTAAAGAATTGGTAGAGGAAAGAAAGTTGGCCTTGATGGCCCTCAGCTCAGTTGTTTCAAGAAATTTGTCATAATTTTTGGAGACCATTACAAAGGTAAGCATTTTATGCTTGGAGGCATCTAGTTTGGCGGTTCCAATTTTTTTGTCAGAGTAGTGGAGCATTAGTGCAGGGTATTAAAATGGGCGCGGATACATTTAGATTGGCTGTCTTGATCTTCTTTCCAGATCAGCTAGGAGCCTCAGTGAAGGGAAGCAAGAGGGGCGTGGAGAAAAATCAAATTTGCTGTTCTGAAATTAGTACAGCGAGTAGCTTCAGTGTGGGGAGCCTCAGCAGAGCCATTTTCGCTTTTTTAGTTTGTGTGGCATCATCAGAAGATTGACTAATGCGCAGTGAGCAATAGCACACTAGATTTCGAAATCTTTAGATTGGTGGATATTGTAATTGGATAATTCTCAGGAATTGCGTTAATTTATAGTGATATTTAACCATAATTTCTTCATGAGCAGAAACTTTGCATAGAAGCCACTTTTCTCTTTTCTCACTATTTTCTTCCCATGAGCTTCTTCTGAAGGAGTCTCACGTTCCTTTATATCTAGTGCCATGCCTTTTTAATAAAATGACCTTCACTAATTTCTTTGATATTATAATGCTGGCATTTTTGCTCATTAACATCTTTTTCACATTCTTCAGGCACGTCTAATAGGGTGATCAGTTGCTTGAGTTGCTGGGTATTCCTAAAAACAACAAAAGTTTTTGGATCATACTCAAAGGATTTTTATGCAAAGGCACTCTCCATAAATACTGTATCTTGTCCATTCCAAAGCAAGATATACCAACTACCATGGTCAATTGGATTGGCAGTGTTCTTAATAGGGATACCTTGTGTGACATATATTTTTGTCCAAGGTTGAGGGCATTTCCTTATGGTGCAACTCAGATGCAACCTGGCAGAAAGTGCAGTTTTTTAGGCCACCAGATTGAAATCACTGGTAGCTAGATTATACAAAGGCAGGGCTAAAGGTTTACAGAGCTGAATGAGACTTTAGGCATTTAGAATAAAATAATAACTAATAAATGATATAAAAATTATATAGATACTCCTATATAAAATTACTTTATTTAAGAAATAGTAGCACTATTTATAGTCTTAAGGTGAATCAATGATTTTGTTACTGTAGATAGCAAAGCCAGGTGAAGAGGCAGGCTTCAAAGCTGCTCAGGCTTAGATGTAGCATTCTTTATAAAATAGAGCAAGGGGCTAGAACCATTGGGATGACCAAGGCTTGCTAAATATATTAATAAAATCCTAAAACTAGATCCACTTATAAAAATTATAAAAATTATATAAGTAAAAAATGATGATGTGTTTATTTAAAGCTTAAGATTTTATTAAGGTGATTTGGTATATTGTGCACAGGAAGTTCCATATTGGACAGCCAATCTTTATCCCTGGACTCCAGGAAGAGGCACGTGATGAGACATCTTTCTTTGCTTTACAGTAGTCTTCCAGAATCAATAGGGAGTCTTCTATGTAACCTTGGTTTGACTGGCATCCAGATCTATTCTTCTTTCGTCAGATGATCCAGGGTGGATGACTTTGCTAACATAGAGGCATGGTTAAATCGTCAGTTGGCAGATGATATTCAGGTTACACTTTGTTAAATTTGTCATCTGCAATGTGAGTTCCAACAAATGACCCCCTCAAGATCATGTCAGAGAAGTGAAAGTTCTGATAAATCGCCCATGTACTTGGTTGATGACAGTATTATTATCAGCACTTTCAATTGAATATTTTGACCCATGTTTATGCAGGAATTTTCATGGTCTAGACCAAGACGTCGCAAGCTTTCTGGGTTTCCTCCAAGAATCTGGTGATAGAACATTACTAAATCCCCTGGTTGGTACACAAGCAAAGAGGGTCTTTGTAAATTGCTTTGTTCTATCTCCTTGGTCGTGGTATGCGCCAAAGTATCCATGGTTAGGTACTGAAGACATATAATTTCATTTATTAACCCTGAAGGGTGATTTTGGAAGTTTTGGGGGCTGTTGACATCAGCAAGGATTGTAAACTAGTTGGTAGGTGGGGTTCCCTGCCGTAAAGCGCCTTAAATGGGTACATCTTTGTCATCCTGTAATAGCTAACTCAATAGGTTAGCAGGGTATAAAAAATAAAGTGATCCAATCACAATGAGTTGGTAAAAATAATTTTTTTAAAATTGAGATAAAAGTGCCATTAGCTCTCTCTACAGTCCCGATAGTTGAGGGCTTATAGGGTGCTGCAAAAGCCTGATGAGTGTCAAATAAGGCTGTCAATTCTTGGATCACCTCTGTGGTAAAATTGAAGCCGATGTCAGACAGAAGCACCCCTGGACTGCCATTCTGGATGAAGAGTTGCCAGTACAAAAAACAAGGCAGTTGCTCAGTCAGTAGCTGTAGAATGGATACAACTTCACTCCATTTAGTAAGATGATCCATGGCCAAAATGATATCGGTGATTATAGACTCCTGTATGCAGAGGAAATACAACTTCAATGCTCACCATAATTGAAAAAGGGGCCAAAGTAGCAACAACATAATATTGAAACCTTAAGTTGGGCTGATCATGATGGTGACAGGTGATACAAGCATTTAAAACATCTTGGATGATCTGAGCATTTTGTCCCAAAGCATAGAGATTTCAACTATTGGTGAATTTTCTGGACCACACCATGGCCAGAAATAGTATGCTCTTTCATAATGTTTACAGTCTAATCAGAGGTGCGGACATAAGGGAGCCACTCTTTTTCACTTATTTTTATATAGAGCATACCATCATTTATTTGAGTGTTTGCCGTTTGCTGTTTAAGTTTACTTTAAATTTGGGAGTTTCTAATGACCATAAATTGGAGCGACAAAGGAGGTCATAGAAGCCGTCCTCAGCAGATAAACTGTCAATACTGGAAAATTGGAGAGACCAACAGCATTTTAGTGGATGGTGCCAGGTCGATGAACAATCAAAAAAACCATAGTTTTATAATCATAAAGAAAACCAGGCTAATCAGTTATCAGGATCACGCATCTGTTTCAACCAGAAAAGGGAGGCGTGATTGGTTGTTAATGTATATTGTGTCCTATAATGGAAGAATTGAAGTGCTTATTGTTTAATATTACTGCTAAGCATTTGCACTTTGCGACGCTATAGTTCTGTTCAGTTTAAAGGGAGCCTTGATATAATATTTGATTGTGTGATCTATCTAGTTTTCATCATGCTGCGCCATTATGGCACCAATAGCAACATCACTGGCATCATTATATAGAGGAAAGGCTTATTAAATTTAGGATGTATTGGCACAGGGATTTGGTTAATGCTAGTAATAAGGCATTAAAGGATTTTGTTTGCAATGAATCTCAGTGGAAGGGCACGTTTTTTTGTAACAGGTAACCAAGGGCTCTGCAAATTAGACAAAATGAGGGATAAATTGGCAGTAATAAATGACCATCCCCAGAAAATCCTGAATGTCCATTAGGCTCTTTTGAGGAAGCGTTTTGTGTATGGTTGTAACTTTATCTAGAAGTGGCTGGATAACTTTTTCTAATTACCTTATACCCTGAAAACTCCAATTCACGCTAAAAAATGTGCATTTTGAAGGTTTCAATCTTTAAAGATGCTGACTGTAGTTGGTTGAATGATTGACATAGAAAGTTTAGAATGGGATCTAGAAGTTTAGGAAAAGATATTATCATCATCTAAATAAACCAGGACACAGGACATCTTTAGATCCCCAAGGATGCCATTCATAGATTATTGGAATATAGCAGTGGTGTTGCACAGTTACTTCGGCATTTGGGTTAGTTCAAATAGGCTTTCCTCAAAATTGAGTGCGCACATCTTTTGGTCCTCCTCAGCAAGGTCTTTTTGCCAGTATCCACTGGCTAGATCCATAGTGGAGAAGAACTGAGAGCCAGCCAGCATCCAAAGGGAATTGTCAATTCTAGGTAAGTGATATTTGTCCTTTTAAGTGACTGAATTAAGTTTACAATAATTCATCATCAAGCAATGGGCCCTGTCTTTCTTTTTCACCAATAGCAAAGGCGAAGCCCAAGGGCTTTATAAATTTTTTAACTAGCCTCCAAAAGTTATTTTAATTAACAACTACTTTTGCTTCCTCCACTTTAGATTTTCAAAAGGGCTTTTTCCATATCAGCGTGGCATCTCCAGTATCTAACTGATGCCACCCACAAACATAATATCAGCTCAGACCTCACAAAAACCCAACAAGAGGCTTAGCAACTCATAGCTGAATAATGTAATATTTTTTAGTCACTCCTTTCTTTTTTTCAAAATTGTAAAGATGGAAGAAAAAATATTACATTATTCAGCTATGAGTTGCTAAGCCTCTTGTTGGGTTTTTGTGAGGTCTGAGCTGATATTATGTTTGAGGGTGGCTATAGTTGGAGTATCCTCAGGTCCAAACACCCCATTAAAAACTAGATTTGTGTACAATATGTAATTTTTTGACATAGAAACATTCCCAAAGTAGGCTATGGGCTTTTGGGATTTTTGCCCACCTTTCCTGCCTCCTAGATTACCATGGGTTGATAGGGGATAATTCCCTATGACGAGTGAATTGGATATCAGTTGCCCCAAATTTGGGTCAATAATGTTTTGGATTTTTAGGAAATTTCGAGGTTCAGACCTGTCAGGGATCAATCTGAGTTACTGCTTAAGATCTTTTCAGGCAGAGTTGCCAATGAAATGGGGGCATCTGATAGGTGATTGATGATTAACTATCAGGCTAGCAACTGGGATTTTCAGGTTTCATCACTGACCAATTTGGGAATTTCAAAAGCAAGTTGCAAGGTGAGTGAAGCTATCTGCAAATAGAGAAATGATCAATTGGTTTGCAACCTGCCATAATGGGTAAAAAGTCACATTACCTAAGCTGGGTGCTCGCCAAATATGATTGGTTTGCTGGGATTAATTAGGAAATGCGAGAGGCACATTTTCTGATCTATCAGTTTTTGTCTCGAGTATGTCTGATGAAGGAGTCCTAACCTGATTGAGAAGACCATTGCTGGTGAGATGTTGAAAGAAAGTTCAATAGAAAAGGCTGCCATTTCATGGCTGAAGTGCCAACTGAAGGTTGGCGCCGAATTCCATCTATAAATTCTACTGATGATTCACAATAAAAAAGTGAGAAATAGCAGAATTCATTATTGGTTTTAGTTCTATTCAATCTTCAGGGAAATATTGATGTGTGCTTTAATTGGGGACTCTTTATTAGGATAAAGAGTAAGTATTAAGGATCCTAGAAGTGAAGCTGAACACAGATGAGAATTTCTGTTGACTCCGCAAGGTCAGAGGAAAGACCATAAACTTATAAATTTGAGCGTGGATCAAGTTAGGCGGATAAGGGTTTAAGTCCCTACTGATGATATCAATAGTATTTCGTGGAGAAGTACAGGTCAAGAATTGGACCAAAACTGGTTATTTATTCAACTTTAGATAGTAGTCTTCATACTATCATCAATCGTTTATCATCTATTATCAGACAATGTGAATTGTGCACATACCGAACCTGTGCAGTGAAATTTAGGGAACTATTGGTCTTTAACAAACAACAAAAGCTCTTAGATTTTAACAAAAGGTGCTTACTACAGGGGGTAGTTGAGTAGGATAACCAGTATAAGATTCCATATAAGGAAGGGTTAGAAGAAGTTTTCAATTTCAGAAATGAGCTACTTGGAAAAGTAATATCATTGAAAAAGGAAAATGAAGATTTGGGTTAGATTTATTCTTAAAGATGAAATGTTAAGTGGATTGCGTTCAATCAGCTCAGACATGGAGCAACTAGTGAAGCAAATTGAAGAACTGAAGAATTGAAAATGTGAATGTGACCCTTATATGTCAGATGCCAAAGAAGATACGCAGGATTCAGGAAAAGGACTTGAGCCTAGATATGGAACTGTCTAGCGCTGCAAGGAAACCTCTTCCACCAGACATCTACTTAAGATGAAGATTTTCAGAAGAGCCAACTTGGGTTGAAATTGGTCCACATGAAATATTACTGAGGAGTAAGGTGTTTAGATATTCACTAGATGAGACATCAGATAATATTGAAACGAAAAGAAATCAATTCAGAGTATTGGATTGCAATACCAATGAAGAGAACGAGATCAAAAAAGGAAGTGATTGATCCAAGATAGTGGGTGAATCATTTGACCTTATATTATTAATCAAAGCGGCAGAAAATTCTGGAGACGAGGATCATCACTTTAAGACGAAATTGGATGAAGTTATATTACTATATCAATCTGTGTGATTAGGGGATTTTTTCCAGACCCTTCAGTGGATTTATCTCAAACGTTTTGGTAGGCAACAAAAGCTAAAAATCATTTTCAAGAGAAAAGCTATTAGAGCAATTGAACGGAACTGGAAATTAATGAGGAATTCACAATTTTGTGAGATATGAAGACTCAAGTATCAGTTGCTTAAATATGAAATTAGATTAGGACCAGTCAGAAGAATGACAAGTTGAGATTGAAGGTCCATTGTATAAAACATTTGCAAGTATTGCCAAAGTCTGCAAGTGTTTCCTATACATGAAGAAACAACACTGCTGGTTGCATAATGAAGAAGGTTAATACTAAAAAAACTGAAAGTATTGGATCTAGAAGAAAATAACTACAATGTTCCCAGAGGACTGCTGAATCATTAAAATGGATATGTACTGATATTTTGGTTAAGTCTTAAAAGAGTACTACTGAAGCAAATTAGAAGGTTAAGTCTTAAAAATAAAACTTTGAACCATGAAAACTGGTAGGTCAAAGTATCTCTTAGAAACAGTTTTGAATAAGGGGAAAAGAAATACCTCTGAATCTAATTGTAGGGTTAAGTCCCATTGCAAAAAAAAGATATAAAAATCTATACTATATATTAAAACTCCATTATTTTGAGACCTTTGCCAAGTTGGGGTTGCCAGTATGGGTTGCTGATAGCATCAATCTATTGGTTGATCAAGAGCAACCTGTTGATCTGATTGAAAGATAGCAGGAATAGTGCTCAAATTGTTTGACAAGTAGTGGGAAGTATTCATCCAGAATGACCATGATTTGGGATGTGCGAGGAATGTCATCAAAGTTGACACTGGGGAAAACTTTCCAATAAGGATGAGAATGATTTAATGGTCAAAGGCGGATGAAGCAGTAGTGGGAGAAGAGATCAGCAAACTAGTGAAGCATGGGCCTCTAGTTCCATCATTGAGTCTCAGGGCAAGCCCTATCCTGATCATGAAAAAGAAGGATAGCTCTAATTGGGTGGTGATTAATTATTAACAATTGAATAAAATAACAAAGAATGATTCATATCCACTACCATGAATTGACGATGCATTATATTGATTGGGAGAAGTAAAGTATTTCTCCACAATGGATCTTATATCAGAATATTAGCAAATTGATTTTCCACTGGAGGACCAAAAGAAATGTGCAATCATTACCGCGCAGGGGCTATATATCAACTGACAAGGATGCCTCAAGGTCTATGCAATGCACCTACGACGTTCCAGAGGGCCATGGACGCAACATTATATGACCTGAAGCTGTCATATGTCCTGGTATACTTGGACGATACTTGTGTTCAGTAGGACATTTAATGACCATTTACGCCACTTGAAGTTTTCAAGAGACTGTCCATGACTAACCTGAAGATTAAGCCAAGGAAGTGCCACTCCTTTAAAGTTAAGTTGTAATATTGGGGTTCATTATCAACTCAAGTAGACTGCAGCTGGAAGCCCAGAAAATAAAGGCCAAAGAGCATATGGATGTTCAGAGAAGTGTCCAAGATATCCAAGTGTTCCTTGGAATTGTCAATTACTAATAAAGATTTATATAGGATTTCGTGAGATCTTCTGAACTCTCTTACATTTGGTGAAGGATCCAAAAAAGAATTTGTTTGGAATGAGAAGCCCCAGAGTTCTTTTAATAAATTACACCGGTATATGATAGATTCTTCAATATTTTAATACACAAATTTCAATCAAGAATTTATAATATAGACCTATGCTTCATTTATGGCAATTGGAGCCATACTGAGCCAAGTAGATGAACTCAGGGATGAGCATCAAGTAGCTTATGTGAGCTGGACACTATCAGCAGATGAAAGGAATTTCACTGTTACAGAGTGTGAATGCCTTATAATGATTTATGCCTGTAAGCAGTTTCAGGTGTATATTCATGGTACACACTTTAGAGTGGTGATGGACCACCACTTGCTGCGTTGGCTATATGACTTTAGGAGAACTGGAAGGATGACTGACCTGATGGGCATTGAATCTATAGGCTTACAATTACTAGATAGTCCACCGAGTGGGAGCTTCTCATCAGAATGCAGATGTCTTACTGAGGTTACCAATGGTCCAAGTGGCATGCCAGCAAGTAGATGAGCATTCCAGAGAATGGTTGAAGGAGAAATCAGGAACAAGCCCTGAGAAATCCAAAATGCACCTTAGAAAGCAATGGAAACCATTGAGACCAAGAATGAACAAGTTTTTAAGACAATTGACAAAAATAATTACTATTCTTAAGACTGTCAGAACAAGCAGCAATTTTTCAAACTGTGCATAAGGTTGTTGGGCATGGAGGCCTAAGGAAGATGACTGGCCACAATTTCCAGTACTATTACTGGAAGTCTATCAACTATGATGTAGCAAATTATCTGGCTTTTTGTGTGGAGTGCCAGTTGCACAAGCCTCACAAGAACATGACCAGATATTGACTAGTCCACCCTGGATTTATTTGGCATACAGTGTCTATTGAAATGATGGGACCATTAACCATGTGTACAGGGGGAGTCAAATACACCATAGTTACAATTGACCACCTAAATATATGTGTCAAGATGAAGGCCCTGGCAAAAGTGGACGCTAGATGCACTGTAAGGTTTATTCTGGATCAAGTCATATACTGAAATGGATGCCCACAATCTTATTAAGTGACAATGGAACAAATTTCACAACCCATGTATCCCAAGACTGAATGAGATAATGAGGATTGGAGGAGTCATGTTTTTGAATTTTTATTTTATTTTATTTATTTGAGGCAAGCTGACTGGGGGACAGACATTACCAAAATAGAGAAAGAAAGTATCAACATGAAACCTGAGCAGGGTCAACTCTGTCATAGAAAGTTTTTTCACCTCCAGATTGGGACTCAGATTTTTCTGGTTACGTCATGGGTAAGGTTTTCATGTTATTATACCTACTAACTGCCAATAGTTTCCTTCAGCTGGCACCCCAATTGATGTGCGAAGGGCGGGAATTGAACCTGCAACCTTCAGGTTGGTAGCCGTAAGCCCTACCAACTCGCCTTCCACCCCCTATGTTTTTGAATTTTTAACCAGGTGATATTCCTCACATATTAATGAAATTATTATAATAGTTAATTAAAGATGATTGCTATTTATTTTGCAAAATTTAACTTTTTTTATTTAATAATAATACCCCAATTTGTGCTCCCCATTCAGTTGAGTTAAACTGTCTTGATCCGCAGGATCAAGAGAGTATTAGAGATCATCCCCAATAGGAATTTGATGGGTCTCAACACTGGCAACTGAGGCTAAGGATGTTAAGATAATTAATATAATCAATTAAGAGGACGATTTGCATAAATTTGACATAAAAAAGTATTGGAAAATGATCCTGATAGAGTTTTCAGTCAATCTTGACACTGGCAACTTATGCTGAGGATGTCAAACTAATTGATATTAATTGTTTAAGCTTGGCAGGCTTCATCCCAGAACCAACTACATGTGAAAATAATTGTAGGATTTCTGTTAGAAAGTCAAATCTAATTTGGAGTACCATTGACTTATGTTAAGAATGATGAAACATTAAATATTAATTAAATAAAGTCAAATTGTATTTCTACTTTGAGAGATTATTAGGAGCAATTCCTGGCAGTATTTTGGTTTAATTTGACACTGGCAACTTATAACAATGATGTTGATAACTATTTAATTCAGATTATGACAAATTAAGGATCAATGTAATCATGAATATTTGAGGAGGATGAGTATTGCCAGTGAGAGTGCTGATGAATACTAAGCATGGAGAATCACCAGTGAGTGCTGATGATGTTGGCAATAAATGCCAATGATGTGGGAAGGCATGAAATGCCTATAAATAGTTTGATCTCTCTATTAATAAAAAAAAATTAAAATATTATAATCTTTAAATCTTCAAATTTTCAAATCTGATATCTGTTTTCCCATCTTTATTAAGTTTTTAGTTAACAGTATTTAGATTAGCTTTTAGAGGTGGGACTCAAGATCCCCAATTGTTAGAAGATGGGTTAAAACATCTGGAGTGGTTAGGGCAACCAACTCCCTAGTTTGAACTAGATGGAAACCCCGCGGGAACTTGGGCAACTAGAAGCAACAATGAAGGACTTGAAGGATTGAAGGGGAGTAACCTGAGGAAGTCATAATGCCGCTGAACCACAATCGTTGGACATGCCCCAGGAGAGGACCTCTGAACTATAGCGAGTGGTCACGCCTCAGAAGGAGAAGTTGTTGGTCTGCTGGGTTGGTGGGTTGCCCTGTGAATTTGGAGGGAAAGTTCACCGCTTATTGTGAAAAAGCAAGGGCCAGCAGCCTTCATACTGTTTGGCCTGGAAAGCTAATGGATTCACCTAGTATCGAGAATAAAATATTATCAACACATATTGGTACCTTACTTGGCTGGAAATAAATTGACTGGTAGAAAGTGTCAATGGAACGCTGTTTACAATGCTGAGGAAGCTGATTGCAGGGAGAACTTATGCATGGGGACATACCTCAGTACAGTGACGTTTGCATACAACATAAGTCATCATATGGCAATGTTCAAATGCCAATCAAATTACTATATGGAAGGAAGGCCACGTTACCACCAATTTTATTTTAGTAGTTGAACCAAAATTAGGGATAATTGCTGAGCAGTACTTGATCCAATTGTTAAATATCCTAACAGATACTAATTGTAAGCATTCAGTACAACCTTGAAGAAGAGAATCAAGGCAAAAATGATGGATGATAAGAACTGACTGGCATTGTCAGAATACCAAGTAGGCAAAAAAAGTTGCCTATTGCAATACACATGGTTTCAGAAGTAGCAATCTAGATGCATTGTGGTTGGGTATATTCAATATTATCGCCAAGATGTGATAGATACATATTCCATTAAGAACCTCTTGGATGGAAGGATTGTGAATCGTTTATATGCTAAATATTTAAAGCAGTGGATCAAAAAAAATTAAAAAAGTGTTCCCAAAGGACCACTGAACCATTGATATGGTTATGTTCCATTAATTTGGTTATGTCCTAAAAAGGGACTGCTGAACCAAATTAGATGGTTAAGTCTTAAAAATAAAACCTCTGAACCATAGAAAACTGGTAGGTCATAATATACCTAGGAGCCAGTTTAGGGGAAAAGTAAAAAGATGGACTACTGAACCAAGTGAAGGTCATGTCCCATATAAAAAAGAATGAAAATAATAAAAGATTGATAAAAAATATAGCAGGAAGAAAAACATGAAATACACACAGAAAAAAAGATATATTTTTATAATTTTTAAATGTTTATACTTGAATCAGGGATTATTCTGCCTAAGTTGCCTCTTGAGGGAGAGAGGATGTATAGCAGTAGGAGTGAAAAAACCGTTAAAATCTATGTGAGATCAGATGCTAGAAAGAGCTAGACTTACTCAAAGCCAATTTTATTGAGTGGAGGTTGATCCCTGTGAGAATGTGACAAGGGGAAGAGAGATGTTAACATTGGTACTTGCCAACCGTGATACCCCATATTGGGGAGGGAAGCAACAGAATAAGTTGAGGAAGTTGGAGAATAACCCTGAGTAATCCTGATAAGGCACCAGAGCTGAAAGATTGGTCTTGAGCGTTTGCCAATGGGTTTCATCAAGAACATTGAACATATGAGATGGCATCAAGAAAGGGATACTAGGCGGGGGTTGCCATATCATGCCCCCCATCAAAGCCATCAGGGGAAGGTACCAATGAGATGTGCCAGAAATAGGATAGTCATATAGGGAGCAGATGGCATCCTGCAGATGATGACTACAAGCATCTTGAATCTAAAAGCAGAATTAGTGATAGAATCCAAGAGAGGCTGAAAGCTTTGTGGCCCAACTTTAAAAAACTTTCCTGGAAAAATGAAGGTCATAGGCTGCAACATCTCAATCTAGAATTTTTTTTAAGATTGGAGGGTTTA
>JAKSZP010007952.1:0-234822 GCA_022478985.1 Massospora cicadina
GTTTATTTTTTTTTAGTACTAGATGTATTTTTTTGTTTATTCTAGATTAAAAATTACTCCATAAAATCAATTATCACAAAAGTTTATTAAGACTAAAATACATACCAAACCCAACTTATAGAGTTGATGATTTTTTGTATATTTTTGTTTGTAACTTTAACAGTTTTTTTAAAAGTGATTGGGGTTGCTCTATCTTTTTTACTAGTTTAATAAAAAGAGGGGACGTCAAGAGATGAGTAGATTTTGCTAATAACTTCTCTTATGTAATATTAACAAACTCTTGGGACATATATAGCTTTTGTAAGAAACATGATTTGGACGCAAGCTCAAAAATCTATCTGCTTATTAAACAAACTTCTTTTAAGGTGAGGTCTTGGTACCTCTCAGGAAGCTTTTAGATCAATAATAGTAAGGCTCCAACTGAAATGCCCTTAGCAATATGCTCCTTGGTAGTCTTCATTGGGGATATAAAATATTTTGAACTGTACCATACCTCAACCAGAAGCTTAAAACAAATTAAGGTACTTTTTTGTGGTATAATTCTTAAGTTACTACTAGTGATTTAGGACTAGACTATTAAGCTGTTGCACTCATATGCATCAGAGTTTTTTTGACTAAACCCACCTGCTCACTCAAATTAAAATTTCTTGGTATAATTTTTAGATTTTTGTCAATTTTACTTAAAATATCTCAAGATTGTGCTTATCCTAGCTGTTAGTGCAATTTGAGACTTGAAGCCCCTTTCCATCACAGATAATAAATATATACACCTTTATAAATCTCTTATTTCATAGTAATTGTAGTCCATTCTGTATAGTTTTTTGTTTTTTCTACCTTAAGACTATAGTTTGTTAGTAAGGTAAGCTTTTTAGTTAGTATGCTTTATCTATATAAGATATAAAGACACAAAACATATTGTCATGCTTTGCCCTGATATGATAAAACCTTAATAGTTCTTCATTTTATAATTGTGAATTATGCCATGTATGTCACTTGAACAGTATCAATATTACTAGTATTTTAATATTGAACGCTCTTCTTAATCTAATTAACATATGTTCCAATATTGAGTTCCAAAGCAATGGAGGATTCACATCAATTATGATTGGATTGTAGGTGAATGTATTAGATAGTGAGTTAATTATGATTTTCTTAATAATAAATGGAATTATGTGATATTTTCCCCCATTCATATTGTGGACATATGAACACTCAAGGACCAGATCAGAAATTGCCTTGAAGAGATACTGACCCTGCGCCACACATTATGGATATGAGCCTGCGTACCATTAAATACTGACAGAATTCAGATTTGGCCGCCTATTTTTTCAGAGATCTCCTTGAAATTTATATTAAATTAATCAAATGAACTAATTTATGTTTCATAGACAAATGTTTCTTTATATGATATATACTATATTATCTTTAAGTACCAGATATATAAAACTTATTACAATAAAGTGCCTATGACTCTAAAAAACATTATAGTTAAAAGTAAACTTTTGCTAGTTTAGGACATTAAAAGATATATACAGTCCTAATTAAAAAGATTAAATCTTTCAATTCCTTCCAAAATGAAAGTGATAATTCATCCATCTAGTACTAAAAAAAGTGATAATATCATTTTTTGGGGAAGTCATTTTGACTAATACCATTCTTATAAGTTTGATACCCCTAAATATCCACTTAAAAAAGGGCAAGTTCTAATCTATCCTAGATGTCAAACCCAGAGACTTCAAATTCCCAACCTAATAATTGCCAGTTCATCATAACTGCATAAAGAAAAGACATATATATAATTTGCTATGATTTAATAAGTAAATTTTATAAGTATTACGTTAGAATAAAATCTAGGGTCTTAGAACTGGTAGTTAATAATGTAGAACTAGAAGGAATTTCTTTTGGGAAACTCCCTTTTGTTAAACAAAGCTATAAGTTGTGCTTTGTTAAAAAGTTTGTATTCTTTTTTAAAGTACTTTTACTTATAAATGCCTTTAAATTCATTAGTCAACTTGATAATATATTTTTTTACAAATAGCTTAGGATACCATTTCTATAAAGATATAAAATTTTTAATTATCAGCTTTACATAAAAGTTCTCATGGTATAAAAGGATTGTCTATAATAAGATATTGTGCTTTTAGACTATAACTATATATATCTGACTATATAACACAGAAATTCTTGAAAGTTTAGCTCCTTATATAGAAAAGTTTTTTGAGCTATTAAATATTATTTAAATTATCACTAAGCTTAATTAGTAGTAGAATATAAAAAAGTAGACAAGGAGGGTCAACCTTAGGACAAATATACCATGCTGAGTTTTTTAGCCTGTGCTGGTCGCAAACCTGTTTCAATCAAAACCCAGCCTAGAGTGGATCAGGAACACCCCGCTATGTTACCACTCCTCTTAGTAGTAGAATATAGTTGCATAAGGATACATGAGCCTTATAATAAGTAAATTTCACAAATCATATAGTAAGAAAAATAAGATGTAGTATACTATAGCTATAATTTTCATTTTGTAAAAACCATTTACAATGTTACTACCAAACCAAGGAAGATTATTGACATGAAGCTTAACAAGGTTAAAATATGAGTTTTTACCATATCCAGATAAGTATGTACTTTCTTTAATGGGTGTTTCTAACTTGATAAAAAGTTATTAGTTTCCCTTAATTTTTGCAATATAAGACCCCAGACTTAATCTCAATTAAGTAGACAAAGGGTGAAAACAAACTTTCATCTATAAATGGGTATCCAGACATCCTATCTATTATGTTATTCATACACTATAGATTATACTGTAAGCATATAAATATTGAAAAGATAGGGGTGGATAACTTAGCGGGGTGGTTTCTGCTGCCACACTTGTGTGTTTAGTTTGAAACATTTTCAAACCCAGTAATAAATAGAAAGCTTGGCATAGTATTTTATAAAAGGTTGACACGCCTTGTTTACTTATCTATGAAAAGATATATTTTTAATTAGATATTAAAGATAAGCAAGGCCCTAAAAATACTCTATAATATATAATTAGATTATATTTAAGTTATAAATATTAAAAAGTAATAAGCTTTTCTAAACAAATTAAAATAACGTGACTAATTGCTTAGATTTTAAGGTTTTTACCTATTTCTCTGCTACTATATAAATTTTTATTATATCAAGATTTTTGACATAATAAAGACCTTTGACATTGCGTTTTAAGGTAGTACCTACTTAAAAACTAACTATATGGTTCCATTTGGGTAAAATTTAACTTTATTGATAAGCAATTTTTAATTTAAGGTGATATAGAGATAAGAAAATTAATATAGCATAGGAGGTTAATTTGGAAAAACTTACTTTCTGCTCAGCATAATTTTCCAAGCAAAATCTTATGGAAGAAAGCAAATCTCAATAACCCACTGTAGTTTTTCTCTAATGTCCTTAGATTCCCCACTGGCTGCCCCAGTGTAAGCAGCGGTGAAACTCCCCCTGCCATTTTCCATCTGACAGGAAAACGCACTCAGACTGGCTCACCCAGTCACACCAAGCCCCTGGGATGATTCGTTTCTCCCAAGGATCTTGACGCCCACCTCACTTGTACCTAAGCAGTGCCTCATTGCCCCCTGGTACTCCCCCTGAGAAACATGCTTTTTGGCCTTAGGATCAATTATGAGAAACTTTTCC
Organism: Massospora cicadina; assembly: GCA_022478985.1. Taxonomy (NCBI): domain Eukaryota; kingdom Fungi; phylum Entomophthoromycota; class Entomophthoromycetes; order Entomophthorales; family Entomophthoraceae; genus Massospora; species Massospora cicadina. Next base: position 3,676 of record JAKSZP010007952.1, read on the forward strand.
CTTACCATGACCAAACCATTATTGAAATGGCTCAGGTGGTGATGAATCCTGCCGTTTTATTGATTCTGCCCCTATAAGGGGTATTTTGACTTGGGCTTTACATGTGGAGCTGAGCCATCACTGCGGCAACTGTGTCCCTGGTTTTCCAGGGTACCCCTCTCCCCACAACTTGGACCCAGCTCTCAGCGGATACCACTTTAGTGGTTCAATTCGCTGGTTTGCCCATCAACCTCCCCCTGCAGTGCACCACCAGGAGCTGATGGATGGTTTGGCAGCCTAGGGCTCAAACCCCATCTTACAATTTGTGGTCCCAAATGGGGCCACACGACTTGCTGGGCCTCAGGCGTATGCCATGATCAGCCCTGAATTTAGCAAAATTTCCATTTTGATTCCACCTCATGCCATCATTCCTTCTGCCCTTGACTATCCATTATGGGCCCACATTGAGGGCAGGCGGATGATCTGTCCATCCTGTTTTGTGTTGGACCACTCAAAATGCAAGTGCCCCTCCTTAGCTACTCCTGACAGCTCAGATTTTTCATCAACTGACCTCCAATCCGCTGCCCACCCTGCGCCAGTTCCAGTATGATGTACAATCCTACCTCCACCTCCCCCAAAGCCTGTTGCTGCAGCTGCACCTGCAGCCACCAATCAGCCTCCACCTCGCCCCAGTGCCACAAATGATTTCTCCAATTAAGCACCAGCTTGGACCCCAGTTTGATCCCATGCTTCTTCCAATGAATCAATCAAACCTCAACCATATGCCAATTACACAATTCAATTCAACCAGAACCCATGGGAGGTATAGGCTGAAATTGATGAATCAGGTAATCTCATTGAGATTAGCTCTGCAAACTGAGTGGTTTGTTAATGCAGAATGGGACGCCAAATACCCCCTCGTTGATATGCCCCACAGCTATATGCTGAGTCATTAAGCAAAGACCACTAGATGACAGTCAAAGCAGCTGCCACACCAGATTGTCGTCCCCACCACAAAGCTGTTGCCAAATCAGTGGCGATGCTCAAAGGAGGCTTTCACTCCTGTTATCACATCAAACCTCACCCCAAAAAGTAAAATCACAGTGAATCAATGTACAAAAATGTCAACGATGCTATCCAGAACGTGGTAACTGCAGCACGGAATCTTAAAGCTAAGGTTACCTGAACCAATATTACCACATTAATTAAACTCCCAGATGCCCACATTAAAGCCAAAAAAGCTTTAGCCAAATATATCAGCGCCAATTTCTTAGCTGCCAATTTCCATGAAATACCAATCATTAGTGATATTGAACCACATGATGCCAATGCCCCAATACCCTTGCTATCCACCTTGACACATACCCTACTCTGGGGTGAGGAAGCTGCTGCCAAAGAGGAGCCCCTAAATCCCCCTTCCCCTTCCACCATGGTTGGATAAGCGGTTTTCCGCTACCCACCTGGTTGGTTGTTTTTATTTGGTGTGTTTCAATCAAACCTCTCATTTTGGGCATTTTATTTGAATCAATTAGTTTTTGGTTTTAGTTTTAGTACTGGTAATGTCTGTCCCCTGGTCAGCTTTAGATAGATAACTATAAGAGATAAATTTGGTGTATATATACCAAATTAAACTTAAAAAGTTAAAGAGCACAACAGTAAGGTGTATATTTAGTGTTCTTATAAATTTAGTACAAATAATTGATAAGATTATGTTTTAGTAATACACAATAAATTACCTTCGTAATTTATTGTGTATTTTACAACAGAAAGTTATATTTTACTATATTTTTTAATATAATTACATTAATTTTTCACTACTTAGTTGCTATCCTGTTAAAAAAGTGATTCAGCATAGGGCTTATATAACTATATTTTAGAAACTTGATCCATGTCAAGAAAGTATAAGAGCCCTTAAATAAAGGTGTAGCATCTTTAGTACTAAAAATAAAGCTATTTCTAAATTAAAGTTAGAGATAAATCATGCAAGAAATACTATTTGATATTAGAAGTATTATAGATCTAAGAATTATAAAGTAATTCTCAGGATTCTCCCTATGCAAGGTGGAAGCCTTGTATTTGGAAGAAGATTGGCATTTACTGTTATGTGGGACTTTATTTCTGAGCTATTCTATTATTCCAATAAGTCTAAAATTAAGGCTTGACTTCACGTCATCAGGTTGTATTCTGAATTTAGGGAATAACTTGAATTACCTTGAATTTAGCTGATAAGACTTTTAGTATCATCTGAAAATATTTTACCTAATTCTAAGGCCACATTCACATGACTCTATCATTAGTGGTCTAAGGAATCCAATATAGTGATCAGCTGTTCAATATGGAAGCTAGAAAGTTGGACCTTAAACCTGAACCTTTGAAAGAGCTCCTACTTGAGGTTAATACCAGATCAACTAATGCTAAAAATTATTATCAGGAGATCAAGAAGCTCAGCTGATCTTCCAAGTGGGATGCAATGATAGAAAAACCACTTGGCAACCAAGTATGATTAATGAATCGCTATTCACCATTCCCAGTAAATTATTATTTCTTTTTACTTTCACCAGCACTATAAATAGTACAGTCTTATTTTTTTATAAATTAATTTTTCATTGAATAGCTTATATTAGTAAGTCTTTATCTAATTTGAGTTTATAACAATGAACAATTTCTCATCAATTGCTATGTCTTACAAAGCCCCAGTCCTCTTAGCTGACTGTAATGGAGGAAGCCTTTTACAATCAGCTATTATGTTGGGATCTTTAGTGCTAGTACTGCAAGTGCATCAATTGGATTCATGACATCTGATGTCACAACAAGAGCGCTTCAAGATGCACCCTGAAGAGATACCCTCATCTTAGACGAAAAGAATTAATCTACAGTGAGCACTCTAGAACCTAATTTTCTGACCTACCTCCTCTTTAATGGCCATACACAGTAACTGTAAGGACTAACTTTCCAAAGAAATCCTCTGAGTATGACCTGCAAGTCTTTGTACGCTTCCAAACTCACAGTCAGCTAAAACTTTGATTGACCTATTTAGAAAGCCTGTAGAATTAAAATAGATGATATTGAGCAAAAATCTCAGCATTACAAAGTAAAAAGATTAATGTGGTAATATTTTTAAGGAACAAGCACTAAGTTTCAATAAGATGTGGGATACTAGGAGAAAATAAGCTTTTGAAGATATCACTCAGCGGAATGGCTATTGAATGCTAAGGCCTTTCTATTGTTATGAAAAAGTTATGACAAACATCTTTTGGACTTGAACAAAATTAAAAATAAATTAGCTAAGCTGCAGCTCATCCTGCAGTCAAAGAGAGAAGATCAAACCAATTGGAGTGATCAAATTTTAGAAAACCAATTATTTTATTACTACACTAATGAATATTTAGGTATTCAAAAATGAATTCCACCTATTTAATGTTGTTTCCCACTCTGCTGTCTCATAGCAGAAAATGGGAATGAAGCCTATTCGCTGTTTGGACCCAAAAGTGCCAAACGACAAATCAAACTTGGTCAGTGAACCTTGACGGAACTATAGGGCCAATAAAGTTGGGACAAGTCAAGAGTTAGTTTCTAATCTCAATTATTACATCAATCCTTAAGAGCCCCATGGAAGCTCCAAATACCTTTAGTGCCTCAGAATGCCAAAAGCTCCAGAAAAAATACCTGAGACTTACCTCTGCTGAATAGCAACAAGCTTAATAATTTCTTGTTAGCAAGTTTGTCACCCATCAATTTAATGGATCATCTCCGAAAATTGGGTCAGACATTATTTAAAGGAAAATTCAAGCTTACCTGGTTCCGCTCTCAGCTTAGGATAGTGCTGAGCATGAGAAACATGAGCCTGAAATTAGTCTATTGGCCTTTGATCTAGGAATGAGGGATTAATAACTATTGAAAGCCATAAACTTACCTCAGAAGGGCAACCAGTTGTCCCAACCAGTAAGGCGCCACCCACGGACCAGCACCTAAACCAGGATTTGTTCTCAATGTTGGAAACAAGATTATCATCCCAGACAAGTCTAAGCCTTCTAATGAACTAGTTTAAGGATCTATCCAGCTTGAAAAGGTTTCTAATCCAACTATCATTATCCAGATTGAGCACAACCAGTACCTGGAGAGAAATGTGAATGAAGCTAAGATGAAAGGCCTGAAGATGAGCAAAACCTCCCTGAGAGGACTCTTGGGCGCTCATGATTCTGGACCTCCAAGTGCAATCTCATCTTATAAAGCATTATTGAGGATACCAAGAAGGCCCATGCCAAAACCAAAAAAGGAGCTTTTGCAGTGCAAGCGCAAGTTGGTCAAAATGAGGGTGGCCTTGCAGAGCAGTCACAATGAGCTGCTGAAGATCAAGGTGAAATTTTAGAACTTAGTCGTGGAGTGCCTTGAAAATCATTTCAAGGTTGCTCATGACACCCTCACCAACCTAGTTGCAACAACCAAGGGCAAAGTTTTACCCTCTCAACACCAAATATTATGTACTAAATTTTAATCAGTATTAGAAGAGACTTATTGATGGTGACAAGTCTCAGATAATGCTGGCCCAGCACGTCATCGTCAAGCAGTTTGTTCCACATAATCCAGAGCATGAGGCCTCTTTTCTCTGGAAGAACTTTCAGTACATGCGCCTCAAGCATGACATTTTAATCTATTCCTAGCTAACACCAAAACTAAAATTACACTATCCCAACTCAGCTACTTTGATGGCCTACTTAAACAACTCCATCCTACCTTACCAGTTTATCCCAAAGCTCCTGATTAGTCCCACCATCAATATGGAACTCCTTCTTGGGCCCCCACTTCCTGCCGTGATGCAAGCAAGAGCACTAAGGAGACCAATAGGCTCTGAGGTTGTAAATTACATTTGTTAACCTGCTGTTGTTGAACTCATATGATGACAATTACCTGGACCAGATCTCCTCAATATGAAGACCTAGAAAGGCCTCTTGACCCAAAATGAGCTGGCTCAAACCTTGACTGGCCATCATCAAATGAACATTTTCAAGGCTTAAGCAAAAATGCATCAGTCAAAAGAACCCAATAAAATTTAACCAGCTAATTAACAATAAGAGTACACATAAGAATACCTCAGAATTTATTAGTTTAATTATATCAGAAGGGACAAGACTTACTCCCCTTGGATAAGGCTTGAGGAGGGCTCTCTCAGTGTCCTCCTAATGCAAGGTGGAAGCCTTGTCTTGGGGAGAAGGTTGGCATTTACTAGTATGCAGGACTTGATTTCCAAGCTACTTAATTATTCCAATAATTTAAAAATTAAAGGCTTGACCCCACATCATCAGGCTGTATTTTGAATTCAAGGAATAACCTAAATTACTCCAAATTTTGCTAAAAAGCATTTTCATATTATTTGCAATTATTTCACCTAATTCTAGGGCCACACTCATATGACTCCATTATCAGAGGCCCAAGGATTCCAAAATAATGATCAGCTGTTCATTCTGGAAGCTAGAATGTTGGACCTTTAAACCTGGACTGTTGGATGAGCTCCTACTTGAGATTAATACCAATTTAACTAATGCTAAAAATCTATTACCTGAAGATCAAGAAGCTTAGCTGACCTTCCAGTTAGGATGCAAGGATGGACAAACAACTTAAAATCAAAAATGAATGATGAATCACTATTCGCCATTCCTATTGATTTTTATTTTCTTTTTACTTTCAACAGTACTATAAGTACTGTCTTATTTCTAATAAAGCAATTTCTCAGTGAATAGCTTATATTATTTATATATTATCTAGTTTATGTTTATTCTAATAAACAAAGTCTCATTAATTGCTGTCTTATGAAGCCCCTGTCCTCTCAGCTAACTGTAATGGAGAGAGCATCTTACAAACAGCTACTATGTTAGGATTTACAGTGTTTGAAGCTGTGATCACATCAGACGGAATACAACAGTAGGCATTAACATTCTTGAAACATTTAAAATTTGTAAACAATTCAGTAACTTTTCTAGTGTGCCAGGATTAACAGTATGAAGATTGGTGACCCCTTAATACTATGCCATCATATGCAACCTTTCTGCTACATAGTTTGCAGATTCAACTCCCTAATCAGCATATTTGACAGATTCACCCTTGCTTAATTAACTACATCATTAGTTCCCAGAGCTGGCACTCTCAACCCATCTGGCCATCTCAACTTGAGTGCACTAACACTCATCTGTTCCTCTTGGCCTGGACAGCCCAACATCTGTTTATTCGATCCCAGTCCTTTGAGGTTAGTCTCTCTTGGTCCCTCATCGTCAGCTAGCTGTCAAATAAGCCCATACGGGGATTCCTAGTAACCCCAGGTGGGAATAGTAGTGTCAACCACTCCCTAGATGCTTCTACCAGCATCTATTCCTAGGGTTCTTTTTGCTTACTCTAAATTTACAGGAGTAAAAAAAACTCAAAAAAGTAGAAGTAGTAGAAGAGTTTCTATTTAGATAAAGGTGGGATTTTTATAAATAATCATCCCACCTAACTAATTTCATTGTGTCTGGGTTTATATTGGATTCAAAGGTAGGGCAAGGCATAATATATTGGTAAGGCTACAACCATAAATATTGTTGGATACCTGATATTGGACACGATGGGAATAATATCAACCACTCGACTCCCACAACTAATTGATGCTTATACCTGAGAAGGAGGTTAAGAGGCGTAAAAATTTTAAAGATTTCCTGATTTTTTCGGCCGATAACCCCTATAAAATTTATCACTTGCACAGGTTTGGGTTTTGTGCAATTCTCCACATAGTATAATAGTTAAAATAATTATTTGGTAATAGTATGACGACTATTATCTGTAGTTGAATGTATATACTAGATTTTGGTCCAACGCTTAGCCATTATTTCCTCTCAAAATACTTATGATGTCTTGATATAGGGATTTATTCCCTTATACTGCCTAACTTGATCTACTTTTAGTCCCTGTTTATGGTTTCTCTAGTTTGACACACAGTCAGCAGCAATCCCTAATTTGATTCAGCTTCTTCTCTGGATACCCACTCAGATCCTTACTCTTTATCTTAAAGAGTCTCCCAATTATCGCACACAGCAACAATATCCTGAGAAAGAATAGAACAAATGGATGCTGATAAACTTTACTAAGCTAATACTCTAGTAGAGGTGATCTAGTATTTAGTTATCTGGTAAATTATATATTTTTTATTAGTGAATTTAGGGGAATTTATAGTGGGGGATTTGGCGCCCAGCCCTCAATTGACACCTCCTCAATGAAACAGTAGCCGTTGCCATTGAATCACCCATCCTCGTCTCAGCAGTGATGGTCTTCCTCATCCTGGCTAGATTCCATCATTGGACATCCTCAAGAACCAAAATGAAAAGAGTTGGAAAATTTGTCCCTAACGTTTTTCTCTCGATCCAATTGAACCAACCATATTTGGCAAGCGAACTGCTTAGGTAATGGGACTTGTTAACCATTAAGGCAGTTTGCAAACCAACTGATCAATTCGCTAGTTTCAGACAGCATCACTCACCCTGCAACTTACTCCTTAAATTCCCAATCAGTCAGTGATGAAACCCAACTTATCCCAATTGATACACCTGATAGTTAATCAACTATCAGATGCCCCTATTTCGTTGGTAACTCTGCCCAACAAGATCTTAAGCATTTGTCCATATTGATCCCTGATGGATCTGACCAGGCGAATAACCTAAAATCCCCCAAACATAGTTACCCTAAAATCAGGGTCAACCAATTTCCAATTCACCTCACATTAGGGAGTTATCCCCTAACGATCCCTGGTAATCAAGCCAGCTGGGAATATGGGCAAAAATCCCAACAAATCTCCCCTCTTTCCTAGATTTCCAGCGAGAAAAGGACTGAAGCAGGAGAACACCACCTTGGACACTTGGTCAAATACTTCATTTGCTCAAGCAAAGTATGATCTTCAGTACTCAACGCTGCTTGGGATGACCTTTGGCATGCAGCTCTCTTTCTCGTCCTCCTTGCTACTGCCTACTCAGAGCGTGGTCCCATGATCTTCTGAAGTGCTGGGCTGATCTATTTACTCATGACGATATTAATCCCAGGATCTGGGTTTTCCCCCTTCAGGGCAGATGACCCACTGTCATATTTAGGATTCTTGGTCCGGCGTCCTCAATTTCCTGATTTTCTCCTCATCCTTGACAGGAGACTCTTGCCATTAATATTCATTTTGCAGCCCAATTAAGAATGCTCATTTATGTTTGCATTGTTATTTTCTTCTCATAACCTCTTGGCTCATATCATTCTTAATTCTTCTCTGAAGAGCTTATCCCATAAATTTTGAGATTAATTTCTCCAAAATTAGAGCTTAATTGATTTCAGAGTGCATAATGTCAACTATCATATAAGTCTGACACCCCCTCTTGTCCAGCTCATATGTTAAATTCTGAGTTGCGGTACAACAGCTACTCAACAGTTTGTCTGATCAAGATCTTCAGCTCTTCCAGCAGGTGTTTCAGTCTTCGTGATGGAACCTTTTCTATGGTCCTTTCAGACTCATACTCCTAGTCAAGTACCAGTGGCTAGTTCTTCCATAGAATTACTGGAAATGGTAACCATCCCCACTGAAACCAGGTTATTGATCATCTCAAACAACTAGTGGCTAATTCTTCCTCTGTCATCAATTCCAGAGTTAGATTTTAAGACTCTCCTGGATTCATCTCCTTTTGAAGATTCGCCTAACATCATCGTTGATCCTCCTGAAGTAATGCCTTTCGCTCTTGATCGTTCCTTCCTCGCCAGATCAGACTTTCTTCCAGAGTTCCTCTTCTGACTTGTCAAATATTACAAGCTAGCTGTCTTGGCCACCAAACTCACCATCTGCAACAGCATACATTTCAAACTCCCCTATGCAGAATTAAGGGCCAAAGCCACCAAGGCTTTATCCATAGCTCTGAATTCTTCTGATCTTGAGAACATCTTAGATTTGGATATAGCAGCTTATGCTCTTTGCATTGACAGCCAAGTTCTTCAAAGTTGGGCCACAAAATTTCCAGCCTCTCCCAGTTTCCATCGCTCTTTCTGCTTCAGCTTCCAAGAAGCTAGTTGTCACTTGCAGGATGCTTTTGCTCCTTACATGACTACCTCATTTCTGGCATGTCCCATCGGTATCTTTTTCTGATGGCTTTGATAGATGGCATAATTTGGCAACCCCCATCTAGTATCCCTTGTTCATTGCTGGCTCATATGTCCAGTGTTCTTGACAAAGCCCATTGGCAAGCGCTCAAGACCAATCTTCCAGCTCTGGTACCATATTGGGATTACTTGGGGTTATTTCCAACTGCTCATCTTGTACTGTTGCTTCCCTCCCTGTTCCTGGACATCATGATTGGCTTCTTCTGACATCTCAACTTCCCTTCCCCTAGTTGCTTTCTCGCAGGGATCTGCATCCGTTCAAGGAACTTGGTTTTGTGTAGGTCTAGCCCGCGCTAGCGTCCAATCTCACATAAATTTTGACAGGTTATCTACTCCTACTGTGATCCATTCTCCCTCCCCTCAATAGGTGACATAGGTGGAATCATCCTCAAATCAAGGATAATCAATAAAAAAATAAAAATAATTAAAAATATATATTGGTTTTTCTATGCAGTTTTAATAATTTTTTTCCAATATCTTCATTAATCTTTTATTTTTTTCTTCTTTTTTCCATGAGACTTGACCTTATTTTGGTTCAGCGGTCCATCTATTTCTTTTATTCCCCCAAACTGGATCCTAGATATACTTAGAACTACCAGTTTTCTATAGTTCAGAGGTCTTACTTTTTTAAGACTTAACCATCTAGATTGGTTCAGAGGTCCTTATTTCGGACTTGACCAAATCATAGGGACATAACCAACTTAATGGTTCAGCGGTCATTATGGAACTCTTTTTTTGTTATTTTTTTAATTAATCCATTGCTTCAAATACTTAGCATGGACCCAGTTTACTACCCTTCCATCCAAGAGGTTCTTGATGGAGAGGCGTCTGTTGCCATCTTGGCAATAATCTCAAATGGACCCAACCACAATGCATCCAGTTTGTTTCTTCTCCCAAAAATATGTGTATCACAATAGGCAACTCTTTTGCCTATTGGGTATTCTGATGTAGCTGGTTGGTTCTTAATGTCTGGCTTTTTGCTCATATCCTTTTCTTCAAAGTAGTATCAAATACTTGCTATTGCATTTTGATCAGGATAGTCATCAATCAGTTCAGGTACTGCTCAGCACTCATCCCCAACGTTGGTTCCACCACCAAGTATAAAATTGGCAGCAACGCGGCCTTCCTCCTGTATAGCAATTCAAACAGCGTTTTTCCCATCGCTGTATGATTACTGATATTGTAGGCAAACATCACCAAACTCAGGTACATTCCCCACACGTAAGTTCTTCATGTGTCCAGCTTCCTCAGCGTCATGGCCAGCGTTCCATTAACCCATTCCACCAGTCCGTTCATCTCCAGCCAGTAGGGTACAGACATGACTCCTCAGATCCCCATTATCTCATTTAACTGTGGGATCACATGAGATGTGAAGTTTGTCTCATTGTCGCTCAGCAGAACCTGTGGGCATCCATGTCAGTACACTACTTGATCCAGGATGAACTTTGCAGTACTGGTAGCATCTACTTTCGCCAGGGCCTTTGTTTCATCCCATCTTGTCAGATGATCGATTGCAACTATTATGTACTTGACTCCCCCCATACTCATTGTCAGCGGCCCCATCAAATTGATGGACACTGTATGCCAAGCAAATCCAGGGCGGACCAGTAGGTATCCAGTTTTATTCTTATGTGGCTTATGCAACTGGCACTCCACACAAGCTAGATAGCCAGCAACATCATAGTTGATTGACTCCCAGTAGTACTAGTGAATATGGTCGGTCATTTTTCTCAGGCCACCATGCTAGATAACCTTATGAGCGGCTTTTACAATAGCTGCTCTCTCTGATGGCTTTAGGAATAGTAACCGCTTCCCATTAATCATCTTAAAAGCTTGTCCACCATGGTATCAGTGTTTTCCATTGCTTTTCAAAGCGTCCTTGGATTTTTTGGGGCTTGTTCCAGATTTCTCCATCGACCATTTTCTGGAATAACTCATCCACCTGCTGGTATACCATCTGGACCATTAGTAACTGCAATAAGACATCCACATTCTGATGAAAAGCCCTGCTCAGTTGACAATATCATAATCATAAGCCTGTAACTTCTATGACCATCAGCCAGTCGTCCTTCTGGTTCTCACAAATTCTGAAGCCAATGCAACGAGGAGTGGTCTGTCATCACTTTGAAGTGCATTCCATGGATGTACACCTGAAACTGTTTACAAGCGTAAATGACTACAAGGCATTCACACTCAGTTACAGTGTAGTTCCTCTCAGCAGCTGAGAGCGTCAAGCTCACATATACCACTGGATATTTGTCCCCAAGTTCATCTACTTGGCTTAATATAACGCTGATTGCCGTTAATTAAGCATTAGTATGTATAACATATTTTTTTTAGTACTAGATGGTCCCAACCCAAGGGGGGATTCATCGATGTAGTATGTATAACATATTATCAATCGAAATTTGGATATTTCAAAATCAGAGAATCTATTAAGTACTGGTGTAACTCATCAAAGGATTTCTGTGCTTCTTCATTCCATACAGATCCTTTCTTCAGATCCTTCAACAGATGGAATAAGGTCCTAGCAATTCTGGCAAAATACCAAAAAAATCCTCACTAGTATCCAACCATTCCAAGGAACACTTGGATATCTTGGACACTCTTTAGCAAGGCCATTCATTTTATGGCTTTGATCTTCTAGGCTTGCAGCTGCAGTCCACTAGAGTTGATCACGAATCCCAGGTATTCCAACTCTTTCTTAAAGAAGTGACACTTCCTCAGCTTAATCTTCATATTGGCCGTGGACAGTCTCTTGAACACTTCCTCCAAGCGGTGTAAATGGTCAGTAAACGTCCTACTGAACACTGATATCGCCCAAGTACACCAGGACGCATGAAAACTTCAAGTCATCTAGTATAGCGTCCATGGCCCTCTGGAACGTCGCAGGTGCATTGCATAGACCCTGGGGCATTCTCATCAGTTGATATAGCCCCTTCACGGTATTAATAGCACATTTTTCTTGGTCTTCTCTTGGAAAATCGATTTGCCAATATTGAGATATCTGATCCATTGCGGAGAAATACTTCACTTCTCCCAATCAATCTAGCACATTGTCAATTCTAGGTAGGGGAAACGAATCCTTCTTCATAATCTTATTCAGCTTCAGGTAATCAATCACCACCCAATTAGAGCCATCATTTTTCTTCACAATAAGAATTGGACTCACCCAGGGACTTGACGATGGAACTGGAAGCCCATGCTTCACTAGTTTGCTGATTTCTCCTTCCACTACCTTTTTGGCCTCCTTCAACTGTCAAATTGGTCTCATCCTGATCAGCAAATTTTCCCTGGTATTGACCTTGTGGATTACATCTCTCATGCATCCTAAGTTGTGGTCATCCTGGGCAAATAATTCCTGATACTTTTTGAACAATTTGAGCACTTCCTCTTGCTGTCCTTCTATCAGATCAGCAAGTAGCTCTCAATCAACCAATAAGTTGATACTCTCAGTTACCCCAGCTAGTAATCCCATTCTCATCGAGGGTCCCAAAAACATGTATTTTCCTCATTTAGGCTGTCAGGATTAGATGAACAAATGAAACGATCTGATTCTTCTCAATCTTCATCAGTTTTTCACTTAAATTCGCCAAGAGAACTCGAATTTCTCCATGGCCCAGCATTATTATTCCAGGAGCCACCCAAGGCTCTACTCTGGACTTCTTCTAGGGGCTTTTGACCTCCCCATACAGCAGCTCTGGTATCTCTAATGTCAAACCTTTTTCAACTATCATTTGTGATCTTGGCAGTATGATTTTCGCATTCTTGATCATCAGTGGAATTCCCCAATTTTCTAGGATTTTCATTGGCATTTCTCGTCACTTCTGGCCAATTAGTTGGTATCAAATTGGGACAATGCCATCATTGTATACCAAGTTGATGAATTTAATTCTCCTACTAAGTGGAGCTTTCCCATCCTTTTGATAGACCAATGGTAACGTCTGACCCTATATGTTCAACTTATTATCCTCAATATTATATTTAAATCCGTACTTCCATAAAAATTCCATTCCAATCAGAATGTAATAGTTTTGGTTGGCCAAAACTATTGCTGGTGCAGATACCACCAAGGATCCAAATAAAAGTGGCAAAGTGCTATACACTCCACATGAGATAGTGGTTTTTAGCCCAGCTGTCCCATAATCCTTCTTGTGTTCCAAGTCAGGCGAGATCTTCATCCTCTTCACCAGCTTGATCGAGACAATATTAGTGGGTGCTCTTCTGTCAACAATCACCCTCACCCAAACTTGATTCACTAGTATATCTATATATGTACACTCAGAGTATTATAAGATAGTTTTTACTGAGTGTATAGCAGCATTATTAGCTGAATTGATGGTGTGAATGATTTGCGCCAATAAATAAGAAAACAATTCCTTTATCACACTGAGGGGGATTGACAGGTTTGCCTCATCTAATTGAATTTTGGTCAATTAATCAGGGTTATCTTTAGCTCAAATCTTGTCCGCTAGTTTTCAGGCATACAAACAGGCAACTTCTTTAGCTATCTCAGGGTTTTTCCCCTTTGCCCTGGATCTTGTTACCACATCCATGTCCAAAGTGACCACTTGATACAGTTGATCCTGTATGTCTTCATATACAAACAGATAATTGATGTCAATTTCCTTGTGCATATTATCAAGAGGAACAGGCTTCTCCGCAGCTATAGACTGTTCCCCAACAAGGCTGCGGGCCCTTTTCCTGACTCCTTTGCAGTTGCAGACTCTTTTGCTTGGACCACATTAATAAAATCCTTGGGCTTCTTGCAATTTACAACAAAATGTCCCTTTCCTTAACAATGGTAACAGAATTTCTCCTTCTTATTAATTTGTCTAAAGTCTTTGGGCTTATTCCCTGGCACATTTTAGTTGTTCATCTCCTTAGCACCATCATTCCCCTTTGTGGGATTCAAATTTCATACTGGGTTTGATTTGAAACTTCTGTTTTGGGCATAGACTGTTGCTCCCAAGATGTTCAAATTGTCTACCATCTTAAGGTATTAATTTTGGTCACAAACATGGAAGACATCATTCAGTTAAAATTGCGGTAGGGCTGAAGGTCCGCTTATAATGCAATTCTGGCATTGAAATCATCCAGCACCTTTGCTCCAAACAGGATTTGTGATCCCTGGTAGAAACGATCAAAGAAAGTTGCTAAGGATATTTCTTTATGGAATTTAATGCCCATAAACTCTTGTTTGCACTTTGACATGCGCATTGGGCTCCCAAATTCCTTCATAATGGCTGCTTTGGCCTCTGTGTATGACCAGCTGTCCCCCTCTAGGTGGGGCAACACTAGATTTTGAAAATCAGTATCTAGACAATTCATCACCATCAATGCCTTTTGACGATCGCCATATCCATACATTGTCATATCAAACAATCATAAAAATGCTGGGGTGTTATCCCAATGGAAAGTCGGCAATTTTGGTGTTGTCTTGAATTCCTCCGAGGTTTCTCAAGCCACCTCTCTAGGCTTGTCTACTCAGCTTACTTGGGGAGAGATTTTGGGCGTCATCTCCAATATAGAGGTAAAAGCGGGTGGCATGTTTCTTGGGGCAGTTGTCTTCCCAGTTATCATATGGGGAGTTCTTTCTTTGGTGTCAGTCGCCACATATGGCTCACAATCGCATTTGTGTGCTTTTAACTTCTTGACCTGTTTAATCAGCCGCTCAATATCAGGGCTGAATGCTCTTAAATGAACGCAATCCACTTCACACTCCATTTTCATAAATAAGACTTCTCAAATTAAGTTTCCCTCTTCTTTTTTTATGACGTTACTTTTCCAAGAAACTCATATCTGAAACTTGCAACATTATTGACCCCTTCCTCTATCTTGATGACTATTTCTTCCAAGGCTGCGAATTATCAATTATCCGCTGAGTTCAGGGCGTTCTGATTAATGGTTGCCAACTCCATCCATAGTTTTCTTATATTGTCTTTATACAACATCACTTCTTAGTTCTTCTACTTAACTACACACCTGTAGTGAGCACCACTTAGCTAAAAATTTATAGGTTTCCTGATTACTTTTGGCCAATAACCCCTATAAATTTATCACTTGCACAGGTTCAGGTTTTGTTCAATTCTCCGCGTTGTATAATAGTTGATTAAATATTTGGTAATAGTATGGCAACTATTATCTGTAGTTGAATGGAAGTACTATATCATGGTCCAACGCTCAGACAGTATTTCCTCACGAAATACTTATGATGTCCTAAAAAGGGACTCATTCCTTATACTGCCTAACTTGATCTACTCTTAGTCCCTGTTTATGGTTTCTCTGGTTTGACACACAGTCAGCAGCAATCCCAAATTTGATTCAGCTTCTTCTCTGGATCCTCACTCATATCCTTACTCTTTATCTTAAAGAGTCTCCCAATTATCGCACACAGCAACAATATCCTGAGAAAGATTAGAACAAATGGATGCTGATAAACTTTACTAAGCTAATACTCTAGTAAAGGTGATCTAGTATTTAGTTATCTGGTAAATTATATATTTTTTACTAGTGAATTTAGGGAATTTATCTTGGGGGATTTGGCGCCCAGCCCTCAATTGACACCTCCTCAATGAAACAGTAGCCGTTGCCATTAAATCACCCATCCTTGTCTCAAAAGCGATGGTCTTCCCCATCCTGGCTATGATTCCATCGTTAAACATCCTCAAGACCTAAAATGGAAAGAGTTAGAAAACATGTCCCTAACGTTTTTCTCTCGATCCAAGTGAACCAACCATAATTGGCTAGCAACCTGCTTAGGTAATGGGACTTTTTACCCATTATGGCAGGTCACTTCACCAGCTGATTGATTTGCTAGTTGCAAGCGGTATCACTCGCCTTGCAACTTACTCTTTAAATTCCTAATAGGTTAGTAATGAAATCTGACTGATCCCAATCAGTACACCTGATAGTTAATCAACTATCAGATGCCCCTATTTTGTTGGCAACTCTTCCTAATAAGATCTTAAGCATTCATCTGGATCAATCCTCAATGGATCCAACCAGGTGAATAACCTAAAATCCCCCAAACATAGTTACCCCAAAATCAGAATCAACTGATTTCCAATTCACTTCACATTAGGAAATCAGTCCGTAGTGATCCCTGGCAATCTAGCCAACTGAGAATATGGGAAAAATCCCAACAAGAGTTTACCTCAATAAATCACCCAAAAATCTTTCTAGTTGGTACAGCTCATATCGATCTTGGGAAAATTCTGTCAGACCAAATAAAGCCTAAGGTACATAAGGTGAGAACCTGCCTAATTGAAATGATGGATCATTTGTAAGGTCACGAGAAAGATAATCAATGTGCTTAAAGCAGGAAATTAAAATGAACCTGCAAAAAGGGTAAGTATCAAGAACCTGCCCAGGATCAACCTAAGTGATACCAAGTCTCATCTGGCTTAAAGAATTCAACATCTATATTTACCCTATCAAAAATAAGTTACATAGGAATTATACCATCCAGAGTGCATCGCCTGAGCAAGAGTATCTCCTTTGGATTCCCCTCACCATTATTTTTATTATTCCTTTCCCTCATTGGGGCTTATAATGTTAATTGAGATTATAAAAACTCATATTCTATACTATTATAAAGTTATCTCACTAATTCAATATCTCATATTTGGTATTTGATTTCAATATTTCCATTTTTCCATAACTACCATAGGACAGCTACTATAGCTGGTGAGGCATAAGCGGTGACTTAGCTCCCTTTAAAATAAAAAAATACACTTGTCATGCATCTTAGATTGCTTCAAGTATTGACTGTTAGGCTTCTTGGGAATAACACCATCGAGCTCAAAATTGGAAGCCTAACAGGCTGCTGCTCACTACAGGGGCTCAAATTATGCTTAACAATACCTGGAACTAATTGATCACACCGTGGAAGAACACCCAATTGATAGAGTCACCATCTGAGTGAACAATGGGAATGGTGAAGAAGATGATCAAATTGGAAGTCTACCCATCTCTAAATTTGCAGAAGTTCAAGATAATCCTATGGAGATTCCATAATCCCATTGTCTAACCTGAATTTCCGGCAAAGGAGTCTAGGAGTTACTTTGTGGAGTCATTAACCCAGGAGAAAGTGCCAGCCACAAAAGGGCATCATCTATGGGTAGGTCTCTCATGCTTTTTGAATCCAGTTCTCTTCCTAGAGAGTTATGGGTCAAGTGTGAATCTCACTATATTTTGCAATTCATAAACCTAGCACTTTATCATATCATGCATTTACTAGGAGTTCAAAAAGAGAAACTCCACCATCATATAATTACCCAAGGTGCCTTATAAATTCCTATGAGCAGGATTATAATTTAGCATCAAAAGTAAAAAGACATACATTGCTTGATTGAAGTTAAATTCTCCTACATTTTTCAGCTTAATAATCAAATGAGGACTATTGATTCTGTTGTTATCAAGTATGGTGAGGAAGTTGTAAAGCTCCTTTAAAAGGATAACTCGGAGTCAATTAGAATTTACCAAGCAACAACTTGACACTTTTTGTGGAAGAGCTCAAATGACAAGATATGGAAGCTCTTGGAAAAATGGAAGCTCAAGCTTCCACTAGCTGTCACCAGGAGAGAGAACAAATCTCCATCCTTAAGTCCTGGCTACAGCAAGCATTATGATAAATCAATGAGCTGAAGTCCATCAAACCCCCAAGACTTCATCAGTTTCATAAGATAATACTTCTTGAGTAGCCCAGGTTAAACAAGATCTAATAAACTGTGTGACTAAGGTGTCTACCCTTTCCATTACCAAGTGACTCAACAAGAGGAGTGCGACTTGAGAGGAATATTCCCCAGCCAATAGGACATTAATCAACTCTATCTCCGCCTCACAAAACTGAGAAATTCTTGAATACTCTTACAGAAGAGTTAAAAGCTAAAACTGACAAGCCTCCTCAGAGCACCAAATGCAAAGAGAAGAAGGAGGATTTGAACCGATGTATTGGAGTTTTAGGATAAGAACAAGCTTCTGCGAACATATTGCTTATCTGCTTGCCAACAAAATTCATAATCTGTACATTTGCGTTAAGAGCTTGGAGAATGATAAAGTCGTTCTTGAAAGAAGAACCAATATGCTGGATGTTACACCAAGACTAACCCTGGAAGAAATGGAACAACATCTCAACCCACTACAGGACCAAATATGTCGACTTAAAAGTCAAGTTGAACAGAGCAATGTAGGAACCAAGATTACATAATATGAAGCTCCTAAAGTGCGCAACATTACCATATTGGAGGCCATTATCTTTTATGTCTATATTTAAGGACTAGTTTACACCTGGAGAATGGAGTATCACATCTTTCCTCTACATCTACAAAACCATGATGGAAGATGTGACCAATCAACAAAAGTTTGAGAATGTTTTATCTTATTTAAGCTGTATGGCTCAAGAGGTTATGGTAACTCACATGGACGACATGAATACCTGGAGAGAATTAAAGTAGGCACTCATCAAAGAATTTGTGTCAAAGCAGAGCCTGAGTATGAAGAAACAGGCTTTCATGAGAATTGCGCTATGCCAAAATGAAACCCTTGTCAATTTCGCTGACCACTTTTATATAGAGGCCCAAACGCTGTTGAACTTAAAGATACTTACTCTAGATGATGCCTTAGCTGCCGTCGTTGCTATTTTCATAGAAACCTTAACCTAACCATGCACGTCACATCCGTCAAACAAAGCTTCAAGTCTGTCTTATACATTAAGTACGCCCTGCTAGATGTAGTTGACATAAACAAGCCAGAGACCTCACAAAAGCCTCCACTAAACTCATAGTATACCTTGGAGGAATTGAAGCCTAGAAGGAGGAAAAGTCAAGATGCAACTACTGCAAGAAGACAAACCATATTGAGGATATGTGCTTTATGATTAACCCTACCATAAACAAGCAGGGAAAAGGAAGGTCAGCTTAGGGTCAGGTACCTATAAAGCTGACCAACATAAGTGGCTGAAAGTGAAACATTGCCAATCACTCATCTCACTTGCATTGAGAATGAACCCAATGATGACTCTGATGGGGGTCACAAGGACACATGTCAAATTTTTAGGTTCATCAGCTGAGCTTGACATTATGGACTATTTGAAAGCTAAAAATATTGATGCCGCTCAGGTCCTCAAAGGCACTTACCTAAGTCAGGTTATAGGGTGTCCCAGGTAATTAATAAAGCCAGCAATGCTGAGCAGTACCTTTCCCTGTTGACCTGACCCATCTAGAGCATTCACAGCTTCCTGGAGATCAAGAAGAAGTATCCAGAGACTGCCAAAATCTCATTGCAACGTTCCACCATAAGGAAATGTTAGTCCTTCTACCAAAATTTAAGGAACTATTACTAAAGTATAAGAGGTAATTCAGAAGGTCTGAGTTATGGCTCTCCTGGATATGGGATCCCCATCAATCTTATGTCATCCTGAAAGATCAAGAAGATAAAGCTCGCCCCAGACCTTAGATACATTCAAGATTATAGTACTTCCAGTCAAAATAACACCAAGGCGATAGATGCATACTCATCTCTGCCAATATGAGTTGGCAAATAGGTGTTTTCAGCTCCCGCTGTTGCTCTAGACAACAGTAAGTATGATATTCTCATCAGGACGCAATTTATGATTGAATATGAAGTTTTTACCAATCTGAAAGAAGGATATATATCACACCTCAACTATGAAGTTTTCTTTGTACTAAATAATAAAGCTCCAGTAAGAAGGGGTACTCTTGTCTGGTTGAGTGCCCTGTTTTAAATTTTACCTAGCGATAATCTACCTCCGGAAGAAACATGAAAAAGCTACCTGACTCAGTAGATGCAGTAGAGGGCATACCATTTTTTGCCACTGAGGAGGTAACATAAAACCAGGATAACAATGAGTGGTTTCTACCAACATATCCCTGCATTTACCCCTGAACTGCTTACTACACATTACTAGTGTTGTTGGAATAAGTAAATTTGAAGCATGAGTTTTTCCAGGGATCCTCAATCCAGCTTATCAACTGCCTATTGAGCTATTACTTGGGAATTTAACCAGCCAAGATATCTTTTATAAGGAACATCAAGAGATTGGGAGAGGTAATTTCTTCCCATTGATGAAATTGACAAGGTATATTATTGGTATGTACCTTTATTTTGGACTGCCCGCTGACAATTTAATTTGCGCTATGCATAAATCTAATTACCCAATAAGTTAAATCAGGAGGAACTTGAGAAAGTGAACCAATTAATTGAAAAAATCATGATGTTTTCTCCACGTCAGATGTCAACTATGGTTACATGAAAGACTGGATACATAGTATCAATGTAGGAAATTCAACTCCAATCTGATTGAAGCCATATAGGAAGTCAAAGATAGAGTAGCATTACATTTTTGACTCAGCTCAAGCAATTATTGGATGCTGGCTTACATATGCCCTCCAAGTGTCCATAGTCATCACCATTGTTACTTATAAAGAAGAAGGATGCTGGTCATAGAAACGTGATGAATTACAGGAAGCTAAACAACCTCACTAAGATGTGCAGCTATCTGATTCTAAGTATCAACGATGCCCTGGCCTGACTCTCCAGATCAAATTTCTTCTCCACGATGGACCTCAACAACAGTCATTGGCAGATGGATCCTTCTCCTGAAGACCAATAAAAATGCGCGTTATATGCATGGAAGGGTTACTCCAACCTACCTGACTTCTCAGAGACTATGCAACGCTCCCGCTTCATTCCAATGGTTGATGGATCACATCATGCAAGTCCTTAATCTCAGCTGTGTGATCATTTACCTAGATGACATAATGATGTTTCACAAAACCTTCACTGATCATCTATACCACCCCAAGTCTTTGTCTCAACAACAGAGAGAGAACCATATCATACTTAAACCCACTATTTGTACCTTTTAGTAGAACTTGAAAATTTTAAAACACGCCATATTTGAGGGAAAAATTATTGTATGACAAAGTTAAAGCTATCCCCAATATACATGAGCTTAAGAGTCTTCAAGACCTTTGGAGTTTTAGTAATGGTGGGATATTACCATCAAATTGTCTTAAATCATTCAACTCAATAAACATCTTGTTTAACTGCTTGCCAAAAATACCTCTTTTGTATGGGGAGTAGATCAATAAACTGCTTTTAAAACACTAAAGAGTTTGTTGAAGAGATGGCCAATCCTATCACATCCTTATTTGGGAAGCTTTCATTTTGTTTACTGATGCATCTAACTTGGCTATGGGAGCCATCCTTTCTCAACTGGATGAGGACGGCATTGACCACCTGGTGTCATATTATAGCAAAACGCTTTCCAAAGCTGAGCAAAATTATAGCGTCACAGATAAAGAGTGAATATCTGTTCTACTGGCAGTGATACTTATTCAGCCCTTCTCGTACATTATGAACTTTACAGTTTTAACAGACCACGTTTCCCTAAATTGGCTGCAAAACATGAAAGATCCAACAGGAAGACTACCCCGATGGTCTCTCAAGCTTCAGCATTATGACATGAATATTGTCCATTGAGCTGTAATGAAGAACATGAATGTAAATGGACTATTTTTCTGCTGCTACTAGATCTTGACAATAGCGAAGCTGAATTTCTACATGACCTACTCATATGGCTAGACTCTTGGGATGAAGATGAACCAGTTCAGAAGATTCTCAAACTACATGCTCAAAATATGAAGGTTCTAATTGAGCCACTTTACAAGAAAGTCAGAATCAAATGACTACCTTACTTTCAACCATCAGAACAGGGACCAAATATAATGGAAGCTCACAACATTTTAGACCATGGAGGAGCCAGGAAAACCAATGAATGGATCAAAGATCACTATTATTGGGAGGGAATACCATACTCTGTAGTGGAAGCCTTAGACGCTTGCATCACTTGCAAAAAGCAGAAGGCGCATAAGGTCAAGTAAAAGTATTGGCCCAAGATCTCACAGAAGCTGTTTCACACTATTCGTTTAGATGTCATAATCTACTACCTGAATGTAAAAAAGGAAATCAATACATACTAATAGTGATTGATCATTTTATAAAGTGGGTCAATGCACTCACCATTCTCTTACAGACCTCTAAAGCTACTACTGACATTTTATATTAGAGTATAAATACTAGGCACAGCTGCCCGCAGGTTCTACTATGTAATAACAGGAAGCCTTTACGTCAATAGTTGTGATAATTTTAGCTACAAGCATGGAACTCTACAACTATTCTCAGCACACTTTAACCTATAAACTAATGGGGGTGTAAAATATGAATGGGACATTGATAGCATTCTTAAGAAAGATAGCCACTACCAATCCATTAAACTTGAACCAATATCTCCCAATTGCATTAACGGCATACCAGATAAGTTTCCATCAATCTATCAAAAAGTCTCCTTTCAAGACCTTATATGGAAGAGAACCTGGAATCCCAGATATATTAGCTTTTAAATCTACCAGTAATAATACTGAAGAACATGAGAAAACTCCCTGAAAATTATCCCAGAAGTTTATAGACCTTTATTCAGAGGTAATGATGAATCTAGCCAAGATGGACAAAAGATAAGATCAAGCCAAAAAAACAACTCGCCAACCTTTACCCACCTTTGGGATTTTGGACTTAGTCTTATATTAGCACTGTATTATAGTAACACAATGAGGAAATTTGGATTCTATATGGGATGGGCCATATGCTATTATGTACAAACGTGGAGATGATTACTCAAATTATTCTTTGGAAACTGGAGTAACAATCAACCGCATTCATAGCCAATTCTTACTTTAGTACTTATCTAACAATCTTCTTAAAGGAGGTGATATCAGATATCCTGATATTAGACATGATGAGAAGAATATTGACCACTTGATTTCTCATCTTAATTGACACTTAGACCTGAGAAGGGGGTAAAAGGGTTTACCTAGATAAATTTCCTGGAGAAATCAATAGTCAGCACAGCTCAAATCAACTTAGAAAAATTCTGATGGACCAAAATGAGCTCAAGATACCCCTGAGAAGAATTCTTGCCTAATTTAATAAAGATCATTAGAAAGTCAGACAACATATATTTGAAGTAGCACTCAATGCAGAAAATTAAGATGTACTAAAAAGGGATGAGAATCACGAAGCTACTGAGTGATCAACATAAGTGACCCCCAGTCTCATCCAACTTGGGTATTAATCTTTCCAAATTTTGATCTATCAAAACTATGATTTAAAGACATTTTACCCTCTGAAATGCATCGCCTGAAAAATAGCCTCCCTTCTGGATTCTACCCATTAGTTTTAATAATTTATTTCCTTTTGGGGTTTATATCGTTAATTTTGACATATGAGAACCCCTGATTTATACTTTAATAAAGTTACGTTGTTAATTCTATATCTCGTTTTGGTACTTGACTTCTTTATCTCCATTTCGTTATACTTACCATAGGATTAATACTCTAGTTGATGGTACATAAGTGGTGAATTGGCACCTTTTTAAATAAATTATATGTTGTGCAACTTAGTTGGCTTCAACTTGAAATGGGTATACCGTACTGCAGAAAAATCCAATGCATCACACTCCACATGTGCTGTGTGACCAATATGGGACGTTGGTTCACCACCTGGAAGAGTGTCCACCATCAAAGGCGATATGGCGCAAGGTTCTGCGTCTCTTCCGCCAGGAGCAAACACAGACCTTCAGCCTCACCAGGGACATCTTCGCCTTGTCCTTGAAGTCCCCTATACAACCCTCACTCTGAGACTTAGTTGTGGCAATTTCTATGTGGACTATACACAAGGTTGTCCTGGATGCCATCTCAGGTTCTACTCTCACCCTCCAGGAGACTTTACGCCGATTTCAGTCACACCTTACGGATTACTTCCAAGCCTGGATGTTTGGATATATACCACCCCATCAAAGACAATTGGTTTCAACCTGGTTCCCGGTATGGTTCAACACATCAGACCCCTTCCTTCACACGTGCTTAATAGTGGCACAAGCTGCTACTCATGGTACCCCTCTTCATTTAATTGGCGTTCCTGCTGGCAACAGGAGACAGCGTTAGCTTCTCTGGGGTGCCTAGAGTGATATTAGTTTTGATTAGTAGTTATATCAGAAATGTCTGTCTCATGGTCGACCTTCCCTGAATAAATTGACTTAGTTGGCTTCAAGTATTGACTTTTGAGCTTCTTGGGAATAGCACTATTGAGATCAAAAGTTTAAACCCTACAGCCTAATTGATATGCTGACAGAAGAAAGTAATATTGATTATGTCCCTGCTTCAACTCATAATGTCAGTCATATGGCAATTTCTTAAAACAATCTGATTTGGTTGAGGTAGGGTTAAATTTTTTGCACAATCAAGTAAACTATTTTTATTAGTATAAATAAAATTATAAATTTGTTTAAAAATATCAAATTGGTAAAATGACAAAAATTAGGTTCAGTGGCTCCAATTTTATTGCTGGAGAAACAAGGAGCTTTGGCACATAAAAGGAGAGGGCACTGAAGCATTCAGGTTGGCTGTTCCAATTTTGTTGTCAGAATAGCAAGGAAAGCTCGCGCAGGAATTGGAGAGGGTGGCATGGCATCTAAGTTAACTGTTCCAATTTCATCACTAAAACACTGAGGAGTATTGGCATAGGGAAATTGAGAGGGCGCCAAGGCATTTGGTTTTGTTGTTATGGTTTATTGTAAGAGCAATGAGCAGCCTCAGCGCAAGGTAAAGGAATGAGCGCCAAGGATTTGGGTTGTGGGATAGATTTTTTTCTTTGAGAGCCTTTGGATTGCTTCAGAATCAAACTTGATTCCTCAGTAGCCATTTTTGATTTATTTAGTGCATCTTGATTTAAGTGAGACCTTGTACTTATCCTCAAGCTCCTTTTCATAATCTGGATATTATGCTTGCTCATTTCTCTGGGTGTTTACTTTAATCACAGTAGTAATTAACTCAGCTAATACAATTAGTTTATTATTATCATGGCAGTCTTTATTGAGAGTATGTAAATTGATTTTAGGATCCTCATTGCTGAGTGACTTGACAGTGAAATCAAAATTTCTAAGAGAAACTGGTCCAAGTTTATATATCTTCTACAAGATTCTTTTTAAAAAAAGATGATGTTGTCAGCATGACTTGGTAAGCTGCTTTGACTTTTTATTATAAATTAAGCCTAGTTTATTTATGGATATGACTGCAAAGGGTAGCTCTTCATCTTCCTCTTCACTATTATCTGCTATGCAATAAGCAGCATCATTACCATATTGGATAATGGATAAGGTTGCTTTCCAATGAATTGTACATTGCATGCATAATCCCTTTCAGAGAAAAGCTCTTCTGTTCTTATCATCATTTTAAGTTAATCCATAATGTAATAAATCCATTATCTCCTTAACAGCTCTGTAAGATTGAGCTAGCCTAAAAAATTTACTGGTAAATCCTCTCCATATTTACAGGTGGAGTTAAGTGGAGCGGTATTGGTTTTTGACTTAGGGCTATTGTTACTGTTAAATATATTGTTTCCATAGGCGATTTATGTTCTCACAGTGGCAACTCAGAGTGACTCTGTGGTGAGCATGACTCTTGATTTTGCTGCTATTAAAAACAAGCCAGAGATAACTTATTGGGTGCTCAGAGGTTCCTGTGTTGGACAACTTGGGTAGGGATAATATTGACACAAAGATCCTAAATTTTTTTAATGGCTTTTAAAACAGAATGGCTTCTGAAAGGCTATGGTTAGGAATTTCTGCATCAGAGATTTTTCAATAGAAATTATTTGTGGCATGACCACTAATGCTATCATCATGCAGCTCTAAAGAAATATGAATTTCACGCTAATAAAAATATAAGGATTCTGAATGATATAATGAGTAAAAAGATGGTACTATTCAAAGTAACAAGAGAAAATCAGGATTGTGATGAGTGATAGCAAATACCATGTGTGAGGGTGGAAGTAGATTCAGGAATGTAGGAGGTGATGGCACAGTCCAGGTTCAGATTTAGGTTAGATCAGAATTTGCCATTTAAGCCTGGACTGAGATCAATAATGGTAACACAGTTAAGTAGTTTCCATTATCTGCCATTGGAAACCAATAGATAGAAAGACATAATCAATGGTATAAGGTTGTTAATGGGGAGAATAAAGGAGTTGAACCCTGAATACAACCTCAGGTATAACATCAAGATGATATTAGGTTAATTCAGACAATCTTCCTTATATCATCAGCCATATAGTACTAACAGGGCAATTTATACTTCTTTGTTTATTCTTAAGCTCTATTATTATATATGAAATTGCTCAATGCTCAAAAATAAATTATTATTTGTTTTGGGGCCTCAGTTCCAATAAAATATTTATTATAATTATTAACTATAATTTTAGTCCTAAAGCCAAATAAAGCATCAATTAGCAAGTATAGAATGATATCAATAGTGATAATATATAAATAAGTTAAATTTATATTCATGTTTATTTAAAACTAGGGCGAAGCCTGACAGAGGACTTAAAATGATCCTGTGTGTTAGTCTAACTTGATGACATAGATATCTTTTTGTGAATTTCAATGCTCATTTAACTCACCTTGTGGATGTTTTCCTACGACTTTAAAATGCTTTCTTGAAAATAATATTATCAAAATGTTTTAGTATCAACGTGAAATGGAATTCTAGGCCGTAACACGGGTTAAGCAGAATTGCCCTAATGAATAATCAAGTCATTGTCATCACTAAAATGCTGCCACATTAGTCCTTATGAGATGTACGGGTTTTTTCTAAGGATGGTCATATATTACCAACAATTCATTTCTCATTTTGCAGATATGTCTTAACCCTTAATCTATTTGCTAAAATAGGGGTTTTTACAGTGTTCAAAATAAAAATAACAATTTGATGACACATTACACTTAGCTCTCAATCACTTACCTGTTCTTATGCACCCCAATTTGATAAAACTTTTTTACTTTTCACTTACGCTAGTAATATTGCTATAGGAACTATACTATTTTACCTGATGAAAATTTTATAAATCATCCCATCGCCTATCAAGCAAAATAGTATCCAAAAGCTGAACGCAGTTATTTTATAAGAGGTGAGTGCTTGGATGTCTTAGTGACCACCAAACAACTCTGACCCTATTTATATGGGTCTACTTCAACATAATATTTATCATTCATCCTTGCGGTGTCTCCAAAAATTAAGATCCTGATGGGTGCCTGGCTTGTTGGGCTTTAAGGCTTCAAAGTTGTTATGTTCTTTAATAACTCATCGCCCAGGCCCAATACACCTAAACGTGGATTAATTGTCAAGATTAATTATCCTAACTCTAACCAAACATGAGGAAGTTTGATTCTATGATCTCATAAGTTAATCTCAGATGTGGAAGGAGGATCCAATCTTGTTACAAAAAAATTATAAAAAGTTCAACAAACAATAAAATTCGTGATGATTACCTCTACAAGCTAATGTCAACTAAATGGCTACCCTAACTATTCCTTCCAAACAGAATGATACCATTTTAGTCAGACACCTAAAAGTCAGCTATGGGGTTTTGACAGCCATCAGTGAATCAAGTCCTAATGCTACTTGGAGGTTAAGCTCTTCACCTAAAATAATTTAATAGAGTCCTGCTTGGTATGCAAAATCCAGCCTGACCATACTCCTTGCCCCCAAAATCAAGAGGTCCTCCCTTCTAAGCCTTTTCACATAGTTAGTAGATTCGTTTTAGGCCCTTTACCTCAAGCATCCAATGGTCATCAATTCATCTTACTGTCTGTTGATCATCTTACTAAATAGGATAGAAATCCCATCCCGTTCTTCAGCTTCCACCAAAGCTACTGCCTCATTCCTATATAATTTTTATTATTACCCAACATTAGAGTCATAATATAATTTTTCCAGAAAATGGGCAAATATTAAGTAATTAATGGTGCAAGAATTAACTAAATTAATGATCAACTCAAGTTTTTACCACCGTTATCATCCTGCAACCAATGGGATGGTAGACTAATTTAATGATCCTTTAATCTCACTTTTTCAAAAAATGGCCTTAACTGACGCTCTACTTTGGCCGCAGTATTTACCTAGTGCAATAATGGTTTAAAACTTAGTCACAATCAAGATATTAAAATGTCCCCTTTAAGCTTTTTATAGTAGAATTCTTAAATAGCCTCCAGAGTACTATATATTTTAGACCATGTCTCGATCAGTACCCCTGAAGTTACTAAGAAAGCTATTGCTAATGATTTTAATCAGCTTCAGGCTCTAGCATAGATGATTTGTCTATTACCACCTCTAGAGAAACAATTAATTGATGACAAACACGTCCCCCTACATACCTTCCATCTAGGCTATTTAGTCCATTTTTAACGTCACCAGCCAGGTGGAAGAGACAACAAGCCTGATAAGGTTGGTTAGGACCTTATAAGGTCATTATATATGAGGGTAAATAAACATTTGGTTGTCAAGGTTAACCGGAATACTGTGATATTCAGGCAAACAGATGATTGTATGGCCCTTTACTCCCTATGCCATTATCTATGAGGGGATTTCCGTGGGATTCCAGCCCAATATAAAGAATTAATTATCTCTGATGGTAGGATTTAAACCTGATCTAAAGATCAATTATCTTTACTTCAAAATAATCTTAGGGTTCTATCCAGAAACTGAGGATAGCAATTTGGCAAAACGTGGCACAGAAGTCTCTGGCAATTCAACCCAAATGTGTCACTAAGCCCCTATAAATATTAATCACTCTAAATATAGTGAAGACCACTATTCATATGCAATATTTTGGTTGTCACAAATATTTAGCTAAAATCAAGGATATAAGACAATATAAAACAACTTTATCCTTTATTGTAAATCTATTAAAAATCCTAATACTAGAGTCTTTAGGTACACTGAACTTTTACTTGGAAGTTCAGATTTGTTCCCCCATACTGAATCCATGAATGACCATTGTTGCTGACTTGGTTGAAGGCATACCAGCTAGACATGAGATGGTAGTCAGAATGTTTCAGATTTTCCCTGAGATACTTCTAATGCACTTGATCATAGATTTTTTCATTTGTTTAAAACAATCAGTGCATCTGATTTAGACAAGCACAGGTTGGCAACTATGTAGATGTTGTATCATATGCTGCGGTTGAGAACAAATTTATATTGGTGGCTTAATATGGGTGTTTGAGAAATCTTACCCGTCACTATGATAGTATCTTAGTCATTACTTTAGAGTCTGCGTTAGTAAGTGATATTGCACGCCAATTACTCAGATTATTTAGATCAACTTTTTGTTAATGTTATAAAAAAGCTTCCAAGAATTCATGGAGCATGAAGGTATTTAAAAGTAATTTATTAAAGGATACTTTGAGTAGAGGCATGATTAAATTGGAGCTGTTCCTATAGAACTCGTATGGCATACCATCTGGGCTAGGACTTTTCTAGTGGGATGCCGCATACATCATCCCATAATTAATTTTTGGAGACAAAACTACCCACACAGGTTAGGTTATTAGGAGAGGGAATTCAGTATAACTAAAAGTAGTATGTTATCTTGTGACTTTCTCATTCAAGTTATACAATAAAGTGTAGTATTGATAAATTGTCTCAGATAAATTCAATGGGGTTAGTAACAAGCGCGCCTGGACTATCATGGATTTGGGTGCAAGATGTTCCTTGTTTCAAAGCTATATAGCCAAAATAACTATTTTGTTGACTTCTACCTTTTGGTGACCTTTGTAGCTCCCACCAGTATACTTAGATGGTGCGGTGTTCTTTGTCTAGCTCTTGTATATGAATTGTTGTTGCAACCCATTTTCAAGCCCATGCTGGTCTGTATCACCTATAAGTGGTGTTACTTTCCAGATGGGAAGAGTATTTTAGAGTCAAGCAGCTGATGCCATAGTTGCATGGTCCTGGCAAGCAGAAATCCATTTTGCTGCGGCAGTTAATTGTTGTTTATAAGACCCCATGTTTCCAAGGGTCATTGTAGAAGGAAAGACATTATGTGGCAATGAAGCTTGTTAGTATATCCATTATAAAATTCATCGCTGGAAATTTTTTTGATGTTTACATTATTCCAGTGGAGTTGGTTCGCAAGTGTTCAACTGAGTTTAAAGATAAAGTGACCAAACAATGGTCTGTAAGCTAACTATTGTAGTTTTAAACTAAGAAACTCTGGATCTAAGAATATTGGCGTAGAAATGTAATCTCTGTGGGACTTTGATAATAGTGTTCTTTTCTTGATATGTGAGCGCGTCATATGGACTACGTTATTAGAATTGTTTGGGATTGTTTCATATATGCCGTTATTTCTTTAAGCACTAAAAATTCCATATGAACTGAAGTATTGAGATGTTATCAACCAATGGTCAATCACAGCATTTTATCAACGTTAAAATCACTAAAAACAAATGTATTTTCTGGTAAGCCTTGTTCTGTATCTTTCACAAGAAAGCTATAATGGTCAGTTGAGATAGTAGGGGCTTATACGTTGGGTACAGTAAACTCCTCACTTTCCCACAAGAAGGTGATGGCTTGCACATGATCATTTAGAAATTTCAGTGATTTTTCACAATAGTCCCTGTAAAAATTAACTAGTTTGGATTATTATTGGTTTACAACCCTAGTAATCTTTTTACTGCACAGGTTCAGTTTCCTCGTGCACTTCGCGTTGTATAGAATGTATTGTCCAATAATAGTATGGAGACTATTATCTGTAGTTGAGTTGGAACTATTATTAGGCCTAATGCTTCAGCCAGTACTTCTGATTAAATACTCCAAGTCATACTCGTAGGGATTCGTTCCCTATACTACTGTCCACCCAATCTTTGTCAAGATCTCCTGATGACAGTTTCTTTCAGCCCAACACACAGTTAACAGCTATCCCTAATTGTGGTTCCCTTCATCTCTAGATCCCCACTAGGCTCTCTACTCTTCTCTCTGAGAGTCTTCCAATCATTGCCTTCTTCAATAACATCCTTGAGATGGAACTTCACACTGGTTTCTGATATTTACTATACACCAAATTGACAATATTACTGTACTCTAAACTCTGCAAAGTACTGTAAAACACTGTTGGTAATAATACTTCTTTTTATTATAGTGAATCCTAGGGAAGTATATAGTAGGGGATTCAGCCATCTAAACCTCAGTTGACACCTCTTCAATGAAATGGCAGCTGTTGCCATTGAATCACCCTTCCTCATCTCATCAGCGATGGTCTTCCCCATCCTGGCTAGGATTCCATTATCGGACATTCTCAAGAACTCAAACGGAAAGAGTCAGAAAACGTGTCCCTAACGTTTTCCTCTCGATCCAAGTGAACCAACCATAATTGGCTAGCGACCTGCTTAGGTAATGTGACTTTTTACCCATTATGGCAGGTCACTTCGCCAACTGATCAATTTGCTAGTTGCAAGTGGTATCACTCGCCTCACAACTCACTATTCATTCCCAATTAGTAGGTGATGAAACCTGACTGATCCCAAACGGTACACCTGATAGTTAATCACTATCAGATGCCCCTACTTCGTCAGCCACTCTGCCCAATGAGATATTAGGTATTCATCTGGATCAGTTCCCAACGGATACAACCAGGTGAATATCCCAAAATCCCCCAAATGTAGTTTCTCCAAAACTTGGGCCAACAAATTTCCAATTCACTTTGCCTTAGGGAATTTTCCCCTGGTGACACCAGGTAATTTAGCAGGCTGGGAATATGGGCAAAAATCCCAACACATCCCCCTCTTGCCTAGATTTCCAGAGAGAAAAGGACCAGGGCATGAAAACACCACCTTGGACACTTGGTCAAATACTTCATCGGTTCAAGCGGAGTACACTCGTCAATACTCAACGCTGCTTGGGATGACCTTCAGCATATGGCATTCTTCTTCTTCCTCCTCGCTACCACCTTCTCAGAGCATGGTCCCCACGAACTTCTGTCATGATGGGATGATCAATTTACTTGTGATGATATTAGTCCCAGGATCTGGTTTTCCCCCTTCATGGCATATGACCCTCTGTCATATTCAGGATTCTTAGTCCGACATCCTTGATTTCCTGATTATCTTCTCATCCTAGACAGGAGACTATTGCCATCGATGTTTGTTTCACAGCTTGATTAAGAATACTTATTTCTATTTGCCTTCATTATTTCGCTCATAACCTCATGGCTGTAAGTCATTGTTAATTCTTCCCTCAGAAAGCTTATCTTATTAATTTTGAGACTAGTTTTCCCAAAATTGGAGCCTAATGGATTATAGAGTGTATAATGTCAACTTCTATATAAGTCTGATATCCCCCCTCTAGTCCAGCTCATATGTTGAATTCAAAATCTCGCTACCAGCAGCTTCTTAACAGTCTGTCAGATTGGGACCTCCGCCTCTTCCAGCAGATGAGTTGAGATGATCGACAGAACCTCTTCTATGGTCCTTCCAGGACTCATAAGCCTAGTATGGCGCAAGCAGCTAGTCCTTTCATTAATTACCATAAACGGTAACCAATCCCTCCAAAACCAGGCTGACCATTGTTTTAAACAACTCTTGGCCAAAACTACCCTTGCAGTCAATTCCCAAGTTGGACTTCCAAAACCCTCCTGGATTTGGCTCCTTTTGCTGATGCTCTGAACATCATCATCAATGCTCTGGAGATCATGCCAGTCACTTTGGATCATTCGTTCTTGGCCAGGTCAGACTTGCTCCCTGAGTTCCTCTTTTGACTTGGTCAATTCTACAAACCTGCTGTACTGGTTTCTGAGCTTTCAATCAGGAACAGCATACACTTTGAGCTCCCCTACGCTGAACTTTGGGCCCAAGTCACTGAGGCGTTGACATTAGCGCTGAATCCCTCTGAATCTGGACAACCTTCTGGATTGGGATACTGCCACTTATGCTCTTCGCTTTGCTGGCCAAGTTCTTTGAAGTTGGTTGACAAAGCTTCCAGCCTCACCTGGCTTCCACCAGTCATTCATCTTTAGCTTCTGTGAAGCCCGTAAATGTCATTTGCAGGATGCATCCGCTCTCTGCACAACTACCTCTTCTCAAAGCTTCTCATCACTATCTTCCATTGATGGTGTTAATTGGGGGCATGATTTGACAACCCCCTTTGAGTATTCCTTCTTTGCTGCCAGCTCACATGTCTGGTGTCCTTGATGAAGCCTGATAGCAGGCGCTCAAGACAAATCTTCTAGCTCTGGTGCCTTATTGGGATTACTCAGGGTTATTCACCAATTGCCTCTTTCTCTATTGCTGTTTTCCTCCCCGCTCTGGGGTTTTGCGATTGGCTTCTTCTGACATTTCAATTTCCCTTCCCCTAGTCACATTTTCTCAGGGCTTGGCATCCACTCAACAAACATGGTTTCATGTAGGTCTCGCCCTCACAAGTGTCCAATTTCATATTGATTTTGATGGGCTGTTTCTTCCTACCGCGATCCATCCTCCCTCCCCAAGAGGCGACATAGGCGGAATCATCCCCATACTGAGGATGACCAATAAAAATAAAAATTATAAAAAAATATATCGGCTTTTTTTCTATGCATTTTTTAATCTTCTTTTTTTCCAATATCTTTTATCAATTTTTTTATCTTTATTCTTCTTTTTTCCTATGGGACTTGACCTTGTCTCAGTTCAGAGGTCCATCTTTTCCCCCAAACTGGGTCCTGGGTACTTAAACCTACCAGTTTTCCATGGTTCAGAGGTCCTTTTTTGGACTTAACCATCTAGATTGGTTCAGAGGTCCTTTTTCTGGAATTGACCTAATCATCAGGACATGACCAACTTAATGGTTCATTGGTCCTTCAGGAACTCTTTTATTTTTTTTCAATCCAACGCTTTAGATACTTAGCGTGGACTTTATTTACTACTCTTCCATCCAAGAGATTCTTGATGGAGTAAGCATTGGTCGCCATCTTAGCAATTACTTTGAATGGACCTGACCACAACACATCCAATTTGTTTCTTTGTCTAAAACCATATGCATATCTTAATAGGCGAATCTTTCCCCTATTCAATATTCTTCTAATTCCAGTCAGTTCTTATCATCTGTCAATTTTGCTCGTATCCTTTTCTTCAAGGTTGTATTGAATGCTTGTGATTGCATATCAATCAGGATACTTGTCAGTCAGTTCAAGTATTGTTTGGTACTTATCCCCAACGTAGGTTCTACTACTGAATATAATATTGGTGGCAACGCGGCCTTCCTCCCATATATTAATTCAAATGGCGTCTTTCATGTCGCCATATGATGACTAATGTTGTAGGCGAACATCACCAAACTCAGGTATGTTCCCCACGCAGAAGTTCTCCCTGCAACTAGCTTCCTCAGCGTCATGGCCAGCTTCCCATTGACCCATTCTACCAGTCCATTTGTCTCTGGCTAGTATGGTACTGACATGACTCCTCAGATCCCCATTATTTCATTTAGTCTCAGGATCACATGAGATGTGAAGTTGGTCCCATTGTCACTCAATAGGACTTGCAGACATTCATGCTGGTATACTACTTGGTCCAGGATGAATCTCGCATTACTGGTAGCATCAACTCTGGTTAGGGCTTTTGTTTTGACCCATCTCGACAGATGGTTAATGGCTACTATGATGTACTTGACTCCTCCTGTGCTCATCACCAGCGGTCCCATCACATCAATGGATACCGTGTGCAAGGCAAATCCAGGTTGGACCAGTTGGTATCCAGATGTATTTTTGTGTGGTTTATGCAGCTGACATTGCACGCAACAAGCCAGATGATCCGTGACATCATAGTTAATTAATTCCCAGAATAATACTGGCAAATATGGTCAGTCATTTTTCTCAGGCCTCCATGCCCAACAAACTTTGTGAGCTGCTTGTACTATTGCTGCTCTTTCCGACAGTTTCTGGAATAATAGCTGCTTCCTGTTGATCATCTTGAATACTTGTCCATCCATAGTCTCGGTGTTATCCATCACTTTCTGAAGCACATCTTGGATTTCTCGAGGCTCATCCTCAATTCTTCCTTTGACCATTCTCTGAAATAGCTCATCCGCCTGCAGGTATACCAGCTGGACCATTGGTAACCGCAATAAGCCATCCACTTTCTGGTGAGAAGCCCCCTCTCAGTGGACTATCTCATAAATGTAAGCCTGAAGCTTAAGTGCTTATTGGGCCAGTCATCCTTCCAGTTCCCATAGATTATGCAGCCAACACAGCGAAGAGTGGTCTGTCACCATCTAAAAGTGCATTCCATGGACATACACCCAAAACTGCTTACAGGCGTAAATGACCACAAGGCATTCACGCTCAGTCACAGTGTAGTTCCTCTCAGTGGCTGAGAGTGTCTGGCTCACATATGCCACTGGATGCTCATCCCCAAGTTCATCTACTTGGCTCAGTATGTCGCCAATCGCCATCAATGAAGCATCGGTTTGTTTAATAAACTCCTGATCAAAATTTGGATATTTCAAAATCAGCGAATTTATCAGATACCGGCATAACTCATTAAAGGAGTCCTGGGCCTCTCCATTCCATACAAATCCTTTTTTTGGATCCTTTAATAAATGAAATAAAGGCTAAGCTATTTGGGCGAAATCCTGAATAAATCTTCTGTAGTATCTGACCATCCCAAGGAATACTTGGATGTCTCAGACACTCTTTGGTACAGCCATGTGCTCTATAGCTGCTATCTTCTGGGTTTGCAGCTGCAATCCATTAGAGTTGATCACAAATCCCAGGTATTCCTTCTTTCTTGAAGCAGTGACACTTCCTCAGCTTAATCTTCATATTGGCCGTGGACAGTCTCTTAAAACACTTCCTCCAAGTGGTGCAGGAGATCAGTAAACGTTCTACTGAACACATTGATATCATCCAGATATACCAGGATGCATGACAACTTCAGGTCGCTTAATATCGCGTCCATGGCCCTCTGGAATGTCGTGGGCACATTGCAAAGACCCTGGGGCATCCTCGTCGGCTGGTATAACCCCTGCGTGGTGATAATTGCACATTTTTCTTGGTCTTCTTCTGGCAAGTCGATCTGCCAGTATCCCGAGATTAGGTCCATTGTGGAAAAATACTTTGCTTCTCCTAATTGATCCAGAGCATCATCAATCCTCAGTAGGGGATATGAATCCTTCTTCATAATTTTGTTCAGCCTCCAATAGTCAATCACCACCTGATTTGATCCATCCTTCTTCTTCACAATCAGAATTGGACTTGCCCAGGGACTTGATGATGGAACTAGAAGCCCATGCTTCACTAGTTTGCTGATCTCATCCATTCCACTACTTTTGCTTTGGATTGGCTTTTTTTAGCTTTCAACCCAAGGGGGGATGATTGGTCTCATCCTTATTGGTAGATTTTCCCCAGTGTTGACCTTGTGAATTATGTCTCGTGTGCATCCCAAATCATGGTCATCCTGAGCAAACACTTCCCAATATTTCTCAAATAATTTGAGCACCTCTCCTTCTGCCCTTCTGGCAGATCTATGAGCTGCTCCCTATCAACAAATAGGTTGATGCTTTTGGCCACCCCAGCTGGTAATCCCATTTTCTCAAGAGACCCAAAATCATGGAATCATCTCAATTCTGCCATTGGGATTAAATGAATAAATGCGATGATTTGATTCCTCTTTATCTTCATCAGTTTTTCGCTCAAATTCACCAAGAGAACTCATATTTCTCCATGGCCTGACATTATTATCCCGGGAGCCACCCATGACTCCACTCTGGACTTCTTCCATGGGCTTCTGACTTCTCCATACAACAGCTTTGGAATCTCTAAAGTCAACCCTGTGTCAACTATCATCTGCAATCCGGCTGGTATGGTCTTTTCCTTCTTGATCCTTAAGGAATTCCCCAGTTTTCTAGGATTTCCGCCAGCATCTCTCGTTGCTTCCTACCAACTAATTGGTATTGAATCAGTACAATGCCGTCATTGTATATCAGATTAATGAAGTTGTTTCTCCAATTCAACGGAACTTTACCATCCTTCTGGTATACTAATGGTAATGTCTGACCCAGGATGGTCAACATATTATCCTTAAAGTTACATTTAACTCCGTACTTCTGCAGAAACTCCGTTCTGAATCAGGATATCATAGTTTTTGTTCGCCAAAACTATTGCTGGCATGGATACCACCAATGACCTGAATCATAGTGGCAGCGCACTATATGCTCCACAGGAAACAGTGGTGTTTGGCCCAGCTGTTCCATATTCTTTCTTGTGTTTCAAGTCTGGGGAGATCTTCATCCTCTTCACCAGCTTGGTTGACACAATATTAATGGGCGCTCCACTGTCAACAATCGCCCTCACCCTCACTCAATTCACCTGAATATCTATATATTTACACTCAGAGTATTGTAATATAGTATTTACTGAGTGAATTGTGGTGTTATTAGCCAAATTTAGGGTATGAATAATCTGCACTGATAATTCAGGAAACGATTCCTTTATTGTGCCAAGGGGGATTGACAGATTGGCCTCATCTAAACAAACATCTGCTAACTCATCAGGATTCTTGGTGGTCTGAATCTTCTCCGCCAGTTGTCAGGAGTATGGCTGGGCAACTTCCTGAATTATCTCAGGGTCAATCTTCTTTACCCCATCTCTGGTCACGGCATTTATATCCATGTTGACCACTTGGTATAGCTGATCCTGCTCATCATCTACAAACAGATCACTAATGTCTATCTCTTTGTTCATGATATTGTGAGGAACAGGTTTCTCCATCGCTCTAGACTGTTCCTTGTCTAGGCAGCAGGACCTTTTCCCAAATCTTTGGCGGCTGCTGTCTCTTTGGCCTGGACCACATTAATTTGATCCTTCAGCTTTTTGCAGTGCACAGCGAAATGTCCTTTCCCGCCACACTGAAAGCAGACCTTCTCTTTCTATATAACCATCTGAATTCTTTGGAAATATTTCCTGGCACAGTTCAGTTAAAAGCCTCTTTTGTTCCTTCACTTCCCTTTGTGGGATTTAGATTTTTGACCTGATTAGACTTGAAGCTTCTATTTAAGGCATTGAACATCGCTCCCAAAATCTTCAGGTTATCTACCATTTGTGAGGTAGTTATCTTGGTCGCGAATACAGAAGAAATCATTTGATGCAAATTGTGATAGGGCCAAAGGGCCACTTGCAAAGCGATTCTTGCATCAAAATTGTCTAACACTTTTGCTCCAGCCAGGATCTGTAACTCCTAGTAAAAGCAATCCGCGAAGCTAGAAAGAGACTCGTTTTTATGAAATTGAATTCCCATAAATTCTTGCTTACATTCTGACATGCAGTTTGGACTCCCAAACTCCTTCATTATGGCTGCTTTAGCCTCAGCATATAACCAGCTGTCCCCCTCCAAGTGGGGTAACACTAGGTTCTGGAAGTCTGTGTCCAAACAGTTCATGACCATCAATGCCTTATGACGATCCCTGTATCCATTCATAGTCATGTCAAAAAGTCAGAAAAACGCTGGGGCATTATCCTGATGGAACGTTGGCAATTTTGGTGTTGCTCTAAATTTCTCCGAGTCATTTTGGGCCAATTCTCTCAGTTTGGCTACTCAGCTCACTTGTGGAGTGACTTTGGGCGTCATCTCCAAAATAGCATTAAAGGCAGGTGGCATATTTCTTGGGGTATTCCTCTTCCCAAGTATCATATGAGGACTTCTCTCTTCAGCATCACTGGCCATATCAGGCTCACATGCACATCTGTGGGCTTTCAAGTCCTCTACTTCTTTCATCAATTTCTCAATATTCTCTCCAAACTTTCTTAAATGAATGCAATCCGCTTCTCACTCCATTTTTAGGAATAGGACCTCTTGAACAAGGTATCCTTCTTTCTTTTTTATTGAGTTTACTTTGCCAAGTAACTTGTTCCTGAAGTTGGCTACGTTTTCTACTCCTTCCTCCACCTTGGTGACTCACTCTTCCAAGGCCACGAACTCCCGATGTTCCAATGAGTTTAAGGCATTCTGATTCACTGTGGCAATCTCAGTCCACAACTTGCACATTTCTTCTTTATACGACATTATTAATAGATTCTTTACTCAACTACCCCTGTAGTGAGCACCAACTTGTAAACATTAATTAGTTTGGATTATTATTGGTTTACAGCCCTAGTCATCTTTTTACTGCACAGGTTTGGTTTCCTCGTGCACTTTGCATTGTATAGAATGTAATGTCCAATAATAGTATGGAGACTATCCGTAGTTGAATTCAAACTATTATTAGGCCCAATGCTTCAGCCAGTACTTCTGATTAGTTACTCCAAGTTGTACTCATAGGGATTCGTTCCCTATACTACTGTCCACCCAATCTTTGTCAAGATCTCCTGATGACAGTTTCTTTTGGCCCAACACACAGTCGGCAGCTATCCCTAATTGTGGTTCCCTTCATCTCTAGATCCCCACTAGGCTCTCTACTCTTCTCTCTGAGAGTCTTCCAATCATTGCCTTCTGCAATAATATCCTTAAGATGGAACTTCACACTGGATGCTGATAGTCTAACTATACACCAAATTAATATTACTTTACTATAAACTCTGTAAAGTACTGTAAAACACTGTTGGTAATAATACTTCTTTTTATTATAGTGAATTCTAGGGAAGTATATAGTAGGGGATTCAGCCATCTAAACCTCAGTTGACACCTCTTCAATGAAATGGCAGCTGTTGCCATTGAATCACCCTTCCTCATCTTCATAAGCGATGGTCTTCCCCATCCTGGCTAGGATTCCATCATTGGACATTATCAAGAACTCAAACGGAAAGAGTCAGAAAACGTGTCCCTAACGTTTTCCTCTCGATCCAAGTGAACCAACCATAATTGGCTAGCGACCTGCTTAGGTAATGTGACTTTTTACCCATTATGGCAGGTCACTTCACCAACTGATCAATTTGCTAGTTGCAAGGGGCTTCACTCTCCTTGCAACTCACTATTCATTCCCAATTAGTAGGTGATAAAACCTGAATGATCCCAATCGGTACACCTGATAGTTAATCACTATCAGATGCCCCTATTTTGTCAGCAACTCTGCCCAATGAGATCTTAAGTATTCATCCGGATCAATCCCCAATGGATATGACCAGACAAATATCCCAAAATTCCCCAAACGTAGTTACTCCAAAACTCGGGCCAATCATTTTCTGATTCACTTCACCTTAGGGAATTTTCCCCTAGCGACACCAGGTAATCTAGAAGGCTGGGAATATGCGCAAAAATCCCAACAGTCCCTTCATTAGCCTGAGTTATAAGCTCATAGTGGCGAGATCAAGGAAATTTTATTGTAAGAAGAGCTTTTTACCACCCCTCTTCATCTCCTTGACAGTTTTTAGGTTTCTTGGATCCCTTAATTTGTCATCAGGTGGATTGCGCAGGGTTTTCAGCTTTTGGGTCTAGTAAGAAGAAGCCCTGGATTTTTTGACGTTAAGTGTCCCTATTTTTAATGAACACTTAGGACGCCTTATATGCTTTGGTCTGGATCTATTGACCCAGCCCCGCCCATAATACCATCTTGGCCTTGGATGTGGGGACTCCTGACTTGAGTTTACCTCATTCAGTGCATTTGATCCTTTGTTAAATGTGGAGGAGGAAATTTAGCCAGAAATTCCATAGTCTTTAGATCCATCTGATTGTCTAGTAGAATTTCCATGTGCTTGTACTTGGTTAATTGCAACAGTTCTATATTTATGTTGAGTTAGATCATGCAGATTGTAAACAAACGCATCCAAAATTAATACTGGATGATTTGCCACTTGTGATCTTAATGCTACAGTTGATGGTTGGGCATGGGGCAGTATGTTAGTAATGTTATTACGTTTGTGTGAGTTATGTGGCGGTATCAGCTCTTATAAATCTTTATAGCAACCCTTTTTAAGTGCCTTCTGTCGCCTTACATTGCTTTTCCATCATATGCTCAACAATATGATATCTACCATTTTTGCCCCACTTTAAAGGGGATATATAAATCAGTATTTTTAGCTTATATGGGGTTCTGTTCATCTATGATGCTATCAACCTAGTGATCTTCATATTCACTCCTTGTGTGAGGCAGGCATGCGCCTTGGGCACAGCGTAATACTCAATGTACAAATAGGTACTTTCCATTCTAGTGTTTAAAGTAGTGTTAAAACTTTGGGGAGCTTGAACCCTCAATTAGTTCCATATGATAAGTTCATTATTTGATTCCTAGTTCTGAATAATACTCACTTTGGCCCCCTTGTTCAACTGCACAGATTCCTTGTATGTGCGTTGTTCAATTTGATAAAATGATATAATGGGCAATAGTGTTTGAAGACTACTATTCTAGTTGAGCTGATAGCCAAAATAGTAACTAGGTCCAACGCCAACATGGTGCTTGTCATAATATTGACTTCTGCTGAAATGTTAAGGACTTCTTCCCAATTCCGTTTAGTAGAACTTATCTAGGGTAGGATTCAGAGGTTCTTCTTCCTTCTTGTCACGCATAGTCTGCGGAGATCAACCAATAAATATAGACAAAGGATCTTCTTGTCCTTTCTTTCTCTAATAATAAGAGCAAACAGTATAAATAATAAATCATAGATATAATTGTATATTCAATCAGATCTAATTTATTTTAATATAATAAATTAAGGCAAATTTATAAGGAAATCAGTGCACAACTCTTCAATTGGCACCCAATTGGCACCCAATTGGGAACTGTGGCCATCGCTTATGAATTAACCCTCCAGGGTTACGTGAAACAATAATTTCTGCAATGAATATAATCAGGTTCTCTTCCATACTTGACCACAACCTCTTCTGAGTTGATACAATAATGTGCATCAATGTCTTCGCTCAACTCCCATCATATTTACCCTTATCTGGTAACAACCTGCATAGATAATGGGACCTTTACCCATAAATAGTAGAATACAAATCCAGAAAAGGTTAACTTGAAAGTTACTCTATAACAGGTGACATTACTCTCCAGAAGCTCATATATTCCTTAGTTGACTGGCAAATAAACCTAATCAACTTGTACAAGATAATTAAGTTATTGACAATTAAATTGACCCCCTAACCGCTTGTTCATTGTCAAGGATCATCACCAAGAAACACTCATCAATCCGGAAGATTATAATCCAGCAGATCAATAGGTATTCACTGGAATATTTCTCTGAACAATAGTTAAGATATAAGTAAAGGATAACTTCAATATCCGCTAGCGGGATGAATCTCATAATGGACCAGCAGATTAATTATAATTGATAAATCTGGGTGATGTGGGCAAAATCCCAACAAGGAGTCAAAGCAGTTTACTTTATACTAAGTCATGTGGTAGGGTGTACAGTAAATCTTCAGATATTATAAAAAGTATACTAACCAAATTATAACGTGTACATTCCACAGGCATTATGTGTTTACTCCCATAACTCTGACTTCAATTTTTACCTTCACAGCTTCATCTGCTGCTTCTGCAGTGAGAAAGCCTAGGTCAAACCATCCACACGTAAAGATTTCTTTGTGAAAGGTAGCAGCAGGTATAATTCCTCCTGTTGCTCTGATACCTACTTAATGAAGGTGTGGTTTTCTCCCCATAATATATGTGTACGGCATGTCATATTTTCAAAATTGGTTGCTAATAGTAATTTGGTGATAAAATATTGTTTTGCAAAAATAAGGAACAAGTCTGTTAAATTCACTGCAGATTGTCTATTGTAGTGGCCTTTGGCCGCCAAAGACTCATGTTGCATATGCTTGTTGCCAGTGGATTAGTGAGACCATATAATGGGCCCCTCTTCCTATGCAGCATACTAGCTAAGTTCTTATTTATCTCTATAATTAACCATATGTTTTGTTTTTTGGCTTGGTGATTGATTATATTGAAAACAGTTTATCAGCAACTAAGTGTTGATAACAAAAGAAAGATGAGGATTCTATATTATTTTAAAGCTTTAGAGTCTGCTGTGATGGTTTAGGTAAATTGGGAATTATTATATGGCTTGATGGCTGTTAGGCCATTAGTGGTACATTAAATTATTTTTTTACTATCAGCTTTGATTTCATTTTCCTAAAAACCTTAATCTCAAATAAATGAGTTCCAAGGTTTTGTCATTTCACCATGCATAGGAATTTCAAGCTTCATCTCAGCAACTGATCCAATGGGTATTACACAAGAACAGGATTAAAATAATACCATCAATAGTAATGACAATAATAAAAAATCTTGGCAAGGATTTATCAAATTAGACATAACCTCAGAACTGGTTTACTTCAGGTTTAATTTGACTTTGGCATAAGAATATTTTTGAGGTAATTCAGAATTGATAGTACATTTATCACCACTGGCTCAACAGTTAAACTAGAAATAATTTAGCTACAGGATAAGTTTGGCTTATGTCTGACTCAGAAGGATTCATATCACTAGCTAGTTCTAGTGGCTGAGAAGTTTAAGGTAAATGGAATATTTATGTTTAAAATTATAGACACTTTAAATGAGGTGTTTGAGATAGATATGGAACTTTAGATTGTAATTTTATTCATTTTGAGTGCTGTAAACTTTATCCTCTACTACCACTAAATGGTGGGTGGTTTATAACCAATTTTTGATGTTGGGTCTTTTGTTTTATATAAGTTTTCATTGTCAACATATAGCCCAATTATTAAAATAAATGGAGCTAGTTTAGCATATGTGAAAAGTGTTAGAATTACCAAAGATACGCTAACTCAATTTAATCCCCTGATTGGCATGTCAGCAAAGGCAGGAGATCTTATTAATGACTTTTCATTATAAAATGGTGGTTGGAGGTACTATTGATTTGACTGACTCAGATTTATCATTTAGACCTCCTCTTTTAAAGTGGTCATCATGTTTAAGAAAGTAGTCAATGGTCAGGTGATGACTTCTTAGACAATTTTGATTTGATTAAAATATGTCAAAGGGTTCCAAGTATTTGGCTTTGATGGAAAAATATAAATTGTTAGTAAAATTAGTTGATTATTTTTCAAGGTTAAAATGGTTATTGTTGGGTTGCCAGGGTGAGATCTCTGGTGGCTCAAGATTCTGAGGGCAGGGCTTCAAAGTTTACAAAGATGGACAAGAATTTAGCTATTGAAATAAAATAACTTAAATAAAACTAAGATAATTAGTAAATTCCGTTGAAAAAGTACTACTTTTAAAATACATCAGTACTATTTATAGTACTTTCAAAACAAAATAAGAATTTAAATTTACTGGGAGATTGCAAAGGGTAATTCTTGATTCCTAAGTGTTTTAATTATTCTGTCCCACCTGGAAGGTCATCTGAGCTTCTTGATCTCTTAGTAAAATTTTCATAGCAACAGCTGATTAAGATATTGGTATTATGTGGGGTAACTTTAGGTCAAGAAAAAGGGATCAAATTGGGTAAAAAGATTCCTTGGGAGGTGCAGCAAGATGGAAGATTTTAGCGCTTGTGGTTTTATTTAGTTGAGGCAGCAGACTCATGAGATCTCCAAATGGGAAGATCTTCATTGGATGAGTTGGCGGATTCAGATAGGATTTGAAATTAGG
Source organism: Massospora cicadina (assembly GCA_022478985.1). Taxonomy (NCBI): domain Eukaryota; kingdom Fungi; phylum Entomophthoromycota; class Entomophthoromycetes; order Entomophthorales; family Entomophthoraceae; genus Massospora; species Massospora cicadina. Next base: position 48,237 of record JAKSZP010007952.1, read on the forward strand.
CAAAATAATGGAGAATAAAAATAAAAGACTAATTAACCAAATTCAGAGTAATTAAAGTGATACCCCAAGTTTATAATCTAAATTGTTAACTTGAATTAAAACCCTTGATTTAGGACATTTGGGACCATTAGGCCATCTTAAATTCAAATCCTGAATAATGGTATCTGTCGCTCTTTTCCATAGGACAAGGCTTCATCCTTGCATAGGGAGAATCCCAACAGTATATTAATAAAAATCTGATTTAATATATGGGCGTCTTATTTGACTGGTATGAGAAATCTATTAAACAGCAAAGGGTCTCATCAAGGGGAAGCAATTTTGACATGGGTTCAAACTTACTGTTACTCTTATTCAGTGTGCTGACAATGGAGAAAAAATAATTAATATTAATTGAATGAGGTATCAGTATTTTTTTGGTTATGAAAAGAGTTGGAGTAGTGGAGGTTCTTGAAAGAGTCATTATCATTTTTATAATAATTTGTTTCAATCAATCCTTGTAATGGCCAAAAGCTTTCTAGATTATTCTAAAGGTGTTCTATCAGTGTTAAACAACTTCTGTGCATTTTTTTAACTTTTTGTAATAGCTCAACAGATGTCATGATAGCCTCATTAAAATCACTTCATCTATCTCTTAAATTAAATGTTAAGCAAGTGCCCGTCCTAAATAAATTCTCACTTTTAATTGGGTTGCCAAGCTTGTGGATAGCTTAGAAAATTTATAGTTCCATAAAATGGTTAGTTCCAAGAATGTTTGGGACTGATTGATGTATAGCATCATGTAAAATTTCACATTGACCCAAATGTTATTTTTCTAAATGTCTTAGGCAAAACAGGTCATTTGGTGCAGCTCAGAAAGGTCCAATAAAGAGCACCACTTTCATTACTCCAGCCTGATTACTGGTAGAACAAATTATCATTTAATTAAGTCCTTCTGGAAACGTTGTATCAAAACAAGTTTGGCTTGTTTAATATATACTAGAACTTAACCTACTTAGAGGGATTAAGAGTTTCAATAATTCTAGTGATAGCGTTTGGAAAAATGGCTTCCAAAACATAATTTCTAGATATTTTTTCTTTTTAGGGGTTGGCAGGTGCCCTTTCTGTGGTAGGAATGAGATATGCTACAATGTTCAAAACTATCAAAAACTGGATAAGTAACTTAACCAAGTTTAAAGGTAATATTTTCTATTAATTAAAGACTTAGTACTAATTTTACCAAGTAGAAAAACATGATTATAATAAGGAATAGTACCAGAAGTGTCTTTCCCATGGTCGGCCTTCCCTGCATAAATACCAAGTAGGGTATAGTCTCATTCCATGCATGGTGCTTGGAGTAGATTCATAGTAGAGTGGTTGATAGGTACAGTCTATGGAGTTAAGATAGACATATTTTACCATCCCAGTCTATATTGAGATCAATATTCTTGATGTTCACATTAGTCATACTGTGGCATTTGCTCATGTGCTAGTTGAGCAGTTTCAAATATTTGATACTGTGAATCCAACAGATAATTTGTAAAATGTTTGGCGTGAGGTTAGCAACTAAGCGAGGTAAAACTTTTATTAGGGCCTTATATACTCATTTTTATTATGATAATAAATTAAATGGGATGATTGTCCTACCTTATTAGTTAATGGGTATTTAAGTAGAGCACTTAACCTGAATTCATTGGTCAAAATTTGTTTGCTTGCAAAATTGGTGTAATTTACAGGAATCTCTAGTTGCTTTGCAACTTAATGTGAATATCAATGACAGGATTTAAGCCCAATGAAGCACCAATCCAGTATTCTATAGTGATAAATATTAGCTGGAAAAATCTAAATCATAAATAAATTATAAACCCCAATTTGGGGCTTCACTCATACTATGGAAATGCCCAACAGGACGGCCTGTGGATTATGAAATGGGAAATCGCAATTCTGCTTCCTCCAGGTCTATAAAAACACTTGAGCCTGCTTAATCCTTGACTTGCAGTAGTCTATACCTAAATAAAATGGGCCTCTTCAATATCCACATGATGTATGATTCTAAACCATTCAAAGTTATGGTCCCAATTTAATAGTGGTGACATACTTGTACGGAAGTTTTTAACCTTCCTCCCTCTGGTCTGTGATATGGTATATAAGCTTATACTTAAAGTTATGATTATAGATACTTATGATCCATAGCTTTTAATTTAACCAAAGGACATGACCAAATTGACACAAGAAACTGTTAACATGGCAACATATGCTTATAATTCATTGTAATATTGTACTTTTATTGGATATTTTCCCTCCTAGGACAGTGATATTGCCATTATAGCTGTTAATCAAGGAGCCTCGTCAGGGGGTATTCTCCTCATAAAGTTCACTCAGGTCACAAAAACACCAAAAAATTGCTCATATGATTATGAATTTTTAAATTTAAGTACCAAAACCACTTAGGAGTTAAAGAAGGTTAATACTATCTTTGGTGCATATAATAACATATCTTTGCTAGCATCTACCATCTGAGGCGTAAACTTAGTATGTGTCACGACACATTATTTGATACTAAATAATGACAATTTTCTATAAAATGGTTAGTTGCTATGTTTATTGGCTAAACTCCTTTTGATTATGAACTACTAGGTGAGACTGATAACAAACATGAGACAAACAATTCTCTTACAATCAGTAATTCCAATTAAGTCAAATAAACTTCATGAAAATTAGGAAACTCAGATTTCTTTATCCATAGTAATAGTTGGGGCCACTAAATCAATTTTAACTAAATCAGCAATAGAGGAGTATGCTTAATAACATGTGTTATATTTTGGCAGTTTATATCATATTCCATATACTTTGTAGTTCTGAAGCCATTTTCACTTCTTAAAAAAGCTAATATAAAAATGAATTTAATTATGATTCATTTTCTGATATAGTCAGAATCTTAACTTGAATACAACACCTTAATAGGTAACTGTGCTTTCAGGTTAGAACGGCCTTAAAAACTTGGCAGAAAAGTTCTGAGAGTCAATACATAACTTATTTCTTCTAACTATCCTTATGTTATGGAGCAGGGCGCCACATCATAACATTAATAAACATAATCATGACTAAAATTTTTGATACAAGAAGTTAAGTCCAAAACTTTAATAGCAGCTAACATAATAAAGCTTATATAATTAAAAGTCTGTTTGAGTATAGTTATTTTGAAGCATAGAGGAGTGGTTAGCATGAGGAGCCTTATCATTAATCTTGGCCCTCCTTTTACTCCTTGATTTAGCTTTGCAACAAGTTTCTATAGCAAAAAATATTCAATTAAGTAGGTTCAGATAAGAGTCTAGCATTTTCATTTTTCTCAACTGAGAAAATAATCTTATCTTTTTTCAATAACTTGCTTATAGTGGCTTTTAGAGTTCTTAGAGAAAATTTCAACAACGCATCCTTTTTGTCTGTTATAATGGATAAGAATCAGCATTTAGTTTCTTAAATGATTGTAGTTCAGCCTTAAAAAAGAAGAAACAGCACCAGTAATTGAATCATATTGTAACGCACTGGCTCCTTCCAATGAGCCACAAATGAGTTGGGCAACAGGATCCATGTTAAAGACCATAGGGCTGACAGGACTCCTGATACTACTCTCCTGGTGCGCGCGCTACAAGATTGGACAAGCACCCCCTGGAAGACAGTTGCAAGTATACTTAACCCCAGCAACATGCCTTGACTCCAAGACAAGGTATAAAGGGAGGCAATAGCCCTCCCAAGCTCACTATCAAAGTCCAATTCTTGTTGATTTAAGCCAAACATGGCTGCAGTTAGGCAATATCTTTTAAATAAACCCAAATTATAAATATATGAATTTTAGGTTCTTTTATTTAATATTTAGCCGAGTTGATAGAAAACAGAAATGAGAAGCCTCCAGCTCCCAGTTCCTTCCCTATATACACATGCTAAAAGCTAAAATAAAATATAATATAAGCTTATGGTGCCAACTTGAATGATGTTTGGTGTAAACCTTACAGCAGGATCACGGAATCTCTACTCAATGGTTTTATACCAGTTCCAATCCTCAACAGTTCCGCACCAGTTCCATTTCAAATCCCAATCAAACTGCGAAACTCCCAAGCACCCATTTCATTCCATTCTCGATTCAAATCCAAATCAAATCTTGAAACTACCCATCTTACTCGCTTTCCATTTTGTTCTGACTTGGACGCCCATCTTGCTCCTTGGCCTACTCCAAGCTCCAGCCTCTTAGGCGTCCTTGCCAGAACCAACGCCCCCTCCTCCTCCATACATACAGACACAGCCTGCCCTGTCTTACCGAAGATCAGGGCAATGTGATGCTGAGGATAGACCTCAACTGTCACACATATAAATATATATAACTTCAGTATACAAAGGTCTGCCTCAGTATAAAAAGGCTATAAGTTTTAGTAAGGGATAATGCCCTATTTCAACTAAATTTCTCATAAGTGCAAGTTTTTGGATAGAGATACATTAGTCTGTCAATCTTCTTTATAAAAGCCACAAATCCTTATTCTAATTATTTCTCGTTATCATAAGGATCTGATGCCAGGTTAAACTAAATCAAGAGTTCAGGTGATTGACCCTATAACAGGTAGTTGCTTACTAATTGCGCTTACACAAGATTACAGCAGAAAAAAATATTATCCCCCATAGAATATTTTCCCCATAAAAGGGTAAGCCCCTAGGTTAATGGGAGCACATAAAATAGGATACCATCAATAATCGCTAAGCTATGTTCAGATGTTACAATCTCAGAATACTTAATTGAGGGGCTTTCTTTAGCAAAGGTCAAACTAAATGGTTACGACATTCTAGAAGAGGGTCTAATATTATGATGCAGGAATCTTCAATAGCTCTGATGCACATTAACTTAGATATAATTTATTAATTCACTGTGAAGTGTTTACAGTTCTGTAACTGCTAATAAAAATTTTCATCAAAATTCTAGATTCTAAAAATGTACTTAATCTCCCAAAAATTTCTCCCTTAAAATCAAGTCAAAGTAGGCAACTCTAACTGACAACTATATAATGGTAAGGATGGATCCAATGGAACATTTCTCAATCTAGATGACATATGGATGCAAAATTGTTAACTAATACATTAAAGCATTTAACTTGTTTTAATTATCTAACACTGTCAATTAAAAACACCTAAAGGGGCAAATAAAGAAGATCTAGTGGTCTCAGAGTGCCCTGAGTCCCAGAGGTCTGGGTTCTAAAGGTCCGGGTGTTCCAGAAAGCTCAGGAGGTCTGGTAGGCACTAAGTCCAAAAATTTCCATATGACTCTAAAGGCCCAAGTGATATGGGAGATTCTGCAGGGTAGGGGTCTTTGCGGGACTATGGAACCTGAAGACTCGATGGAGCCATCACCACCTAATTATCCACTAGGTCCAGGAAACTTTATTGATCCCAGAGAACAAACAGGGCCCAAAGGAGGTTCACATGATTTCCATATTAGGAGACAGTTTTTAAGATGAATTAAACTTCAATGCAAAATTTTAAAGCTGAATTCTTATAATAAAGTCATTTATATCTTCTTGCATTTAAACCCCAGATAAAGTAAAGAGGTCCTGTAGTCAAAGGTCCAATCCTATGTAGGAATCCTGTGAATCCATTTTTAATTATGTAATCTCTTTAAAACCTGATTATGTTCTAGAGATTAACCAAGATTGCCACAAAGTTATTGGGTGTGAAGGACAAAGCCTCCTGAGTTATGATACAAAGTGATTAAAGCATTTGAGTTATTTCAGGGTCAGATGTTTTCTTGATGTTGTTTCCCTATAATTTTCGTCATATGATGGATAGCTGAACGGGAAAAATGGTAGAAATATTGTTTAATTTTAGTACTTAACTAGGTAGCAAGGAGTAAGAGATACAGGTACAAGTCCCTCAATGTGGATAGTAAAGTAGAGCCGCAAGAGCTAAAGTTAGTCTTTAGGATGAAGTACTCCTTGTAACAATGCAACATAATTCATGCCACATGCAAAAATTTATACTGCAGTTGGTAACTTTAGTGGCAGGAAGATAAAAAATAATGAAGCTTGTAAAAGTAGAGATCTAGATATTACTTTTGGCAGTCTAAATTTAAGGGTGGAAACCCATTATGTAATAACACACATCAAGTGAGTATAAAAACATAATTTTCATGATTTATGACAGATAGTGTGTAACTTTAATATACTAGCATAATGAACCAATTTATAAGCACCTAAATTTATAGTGGGTGTACAAATAATAAGACAATTCTCAGAGCTACACCTAGTGAGAAATTGTAAGTTAAAAAAGTGTCAAATCAATAGTGTTTTCATCATATTGGCGCATAATTAAGTAGTAATTAAGGTATGCATTTTAGTTTGATTTAAAAAGGTAGATATAGCTTAAGTATGCATGCAATGTCAAATAATATACTCCATCTCATGCATGCAGGTCCTTAAATTTTAGCTTGTGATTTATTTACCTTAATATTCTGACTTCTGATTAAAAAAGTGAGATTTTTGTCAATTTAAAACTTTACTAATTAAACTTAGTTGTCTTGTCTTGAATTAAAAATATATGACTACCATTATTCTAAAATTATAAATAACAAAGAGGATAGAAAATTCTTCCAAGTCTCAACTCACCAGGATTTATGTTAGTTTTTAGATAATTTAAAAAATTGAGGTTGAATGTTGTTTATGGTTAGGTACTAGATTATAAAAAATGCCAGTTCTCTATTACTTCATATATCATATGTGAAATGCAAACAACTTTACATATTATAAGTATATTCTATACTTAAGTTTCATGTGAGAAGTTAGTTAAACATCTATATATAGCATTAAGCTAGCATGCTATATTGATATTTAATCTGATATATTGATATATATTATAGATCTAAATCTGGGATATACATCTTCACTTATCCATGAATTAGTCAATTTTAGGCTCAACTTCTACAATCTATTTCATGAGGTTAGCACACTTACTTTAATTAAATAAAGATAATATAATAGGTAACATTTTAAATGTATTGCACTGGTTCACGACAATGTCATGTATGAGTTTTATAGTAACCAGGCAGCTGATCACATTAATATAATTAAATCTGAGGTAATTCCCTGGCTTGTGCATTGAATTTTGAAATTATACAGCATCCCTTAAAAGATAGTAGCCAGAATTTTTATGCCAAGAAGTTGCCCCTAGCTTAGTGATAAGGTTTCAGTGAGGCCATACTCTGGAAAAGCTCACTTTTTGTTTTTTATACTCAGCAGTCTAAATTAAGCTGAAAAACATTTAATAGAAATAGAAATAGAAATAAGATTTATGGTCAAGATAAAGAAGTTACTATCATTAAAGCCTCAAAAAAGCAACTGAGAAAACAAAGGTATCATTATCCCTTTTAGAACATCTCTTAATATCTCTAAGCTTTTACTACTCTTCCTATCCATATAAGAAATTAAACCATTTTAACAATCCCAATTTAACTATTATATCTAGAGAATCTTGGGAATCCTTAAATTACTCTTAATGCACAATTTTAGTTTTATATTGTGATCAGTGTTTAGCTTCTTATCTTGGTAATCCAATCTCACCATTGCTATATCCATCTTAAATTTATCCAAATTTAGCACATTTAATGACTTGACAGCCTTTCTAAAAAGATTATTCAGTCCTTGATCCACAAGAATTTAGCTAAATGAGCAAAATGAATGTTGACATACGCCTCAAATGTTACATCATCCCTTTAGCCATAAATTACTGAATCTCATTAGGACAATTAGTCAAACTCACACTAAGTTTTTAACAAATTCTTTAAGTGAATTAAGAGTCATTTCACCAGTATGGTCAAACTCCTTTAATCACTTGTGCTTAAAAAACTTTAGTAACTTCATATTATGACACCTTCAAACCTTATAAATTAAAATCATGATCTTTTATAAATTAAAACGTAAAACTTGCTTACTTGGGATACATAAATCATGGGACGAGAATATGAACTTTAGGATAATTTAAGCAAGTAGACTATTAATTGATGGCTCTTAAACCCTGTATGAACTCAGAGCTACCAGTCCTAATTCAAAAATTTCTATTAGTACTAAGTATTTCTTAGTATTGACCAGGATTTAGTCACCTTTTTTAAACTATGTGCTTTTGATATGCAACAGTATTCTTGCTTCTTTTGTTGTGCTACTGCTTTATTTACATCTAACTGATAATTTAAAAATCTAGTTAAGTATCATGAGTTGTTTATCAGCCCCAGGACACTGCCAAAGTTTCTCTCCTCCTTACATTACTGGGTGTTTTCCTTGGTTAGCAAAGAAGGGGGACATACCCATGGAGTAATGAGTGGTTGTTATAAGAGGATTAGGCCAACCTCACCCATCTTACTTATTCCTGCCTTCCTGATGAAATACTTTAGTTACTGTTTAAGCATTTAACTAAACCACTCATTTTAACCATCTACCAAAAATGATTGGATTAAACTTAAGGATTAATTTTCAGGTTGGCAACAATTCTATCTAAAATTAAAATGTCAATTTTGGCCTTGGTCAAAGTTTATCTCATCCAGTGACCTAAGTTAGTAGTAGACTTTATTTAAAGATATGTACTGCTTCCTTGTCCAACATTTCTAGTAAGTAAAAAAGGGTTCTGTATATCTCAACAACATCTGAACATTACCATAATTTTATTCCTGCTGTGGGATTTTGAAAAAGATATGAAAAAAACTACACATATAAAACCATGGACATATTTATTACTATAAAGAAAGAAACTTCCCAGATGATTTATTTTGATCAATCTAGTTCTGGGCGCAATCCTGGCACTTTTTGACATATCTTTCCAATAATGGAGACAATCCTGGTTAATAATAGTGTCAGTTCAAAAGCTATTTAGTTTAAACAATCTAAGATGACCAGAAAATGGGTGATCATTACATTCTTAGACTATCTCTGTTGAAAGTTATTTACTGGAAGACAAATCAATTTCAAAAATAGTAAATGTCACCGTTGGACTTAGCCCTAGGTTAGGTGGATCCCCAACTTATGGTCTAACTTGCTTATAATTTCTCTTGACTTTAGTTTAAACTTATTAGTCTAACTAACGTTCTACAAAACTTGGTTAAATCTTTGAAAAGTTATTTTCATCAATCAATACTATCTCAGGATTTATCACAAACCATTATTATTATTAATCAACAAATGTTTTATCAGCTTTAAAACATTAAATCAATAATAATTTTATGTTTTTAAGCATTGAGCAATTTACCCTAATAATGTCAAGTTTACAACCTGATGAATCCAGGATAAATTCCCTTAGTAGTGCTCCACTTGCCTATGAGATATTATGAACGCCCAAACTAACTTAATATCATCTTTATATAAGCTTGAATTACATCAAGTAGATAACTCCTCTAAATTCCCCCTTTCCACCTATACCACATTATATCTTGCTACCTATTGGCTTCCTAATAGCAGATAATGGGAACCACTTAATTATGTTATCATTATTGCTCTCAGTTTATTCTTCAATAATGAATCCTGTTATACTCCAATTCTATCTGGACTATGCCATCACCCCCTGAATTCCAAGGTATCCTTTACCCACACATTGCTTTGCCAATCACTAATCACATTCCATATTTTCTCTTAGTACTTTGAATAGTACTATATCTTTACAGATTATGATAATCCAAATTCTAATCCTTTATTTAAGAATACATTTTTACATCTCTTTTACATAATCTCAAAATAGAAATGGTGGTTGAGACCCAGGGTAGTTGCCATATACATGGACCCTACTGAAGCAAAAGTGCCTAGCCTTTGCTTCTCAGAAGCCATTCCGCCACCAAGTGCCATTCTGAAGTGAGTTAGAAAATCTGAATCACCTTTATCCCAGCCTGAGCTAATCAACTCAGGCATCTCTGAGTACCTTTTTATTACATTTAACTTTCTTTTACTGAAAAGCAAAGATCTGGTACTCACTACAGGGGCACTCCAAGATGCAAAGAAAAACTTCGATCACCCCTGGGACAACATAATTATTACTCAAGAAATTAAAACAAGATGAATCAGGAAGAAACAAAGCCCCTATACTTTGCAGACACAAGAATGGTCTACAGCTGGCAGTTTGATTGAGCTTAAACCTACAGGGATGTCATAGATGCCGTGGAAATTTTTAACCATAGATTTATAAAATGATGATGACAGCAATGGAAAAGGGAGATGTGAATTTTAATGATACATAATGTACAATATTGTGAAAAACAGCGTGACATAATCAAAGGTTACACCAAAGATGCTGCCAAAAAAATTTCAGATATTGACTATAACCTTACAATGACAGGGTAACAGAGGAAGGATTGGTTATGATATATGATGCTATTAATTGTAATACTTTTATCCTGTTGCTAGAGAAGCTCCTGAGAGAGCACCGGCAAGTCTACCCCACTTATCTCAGAAAACCCTGAGACTATTACTCAAACTAGGCTTGTCAAAGCTAAACCAGGAACATCAATACCCTTTTCAGTTTTATTTTGTTGAAAATCACTGCAAAATATTTGGGCTTTCTGCAGCTGAAAATTAGATATTACTGAAGCTGAAGTCCAAAAAACCCTTGATTTTAATTTTGCATCTGAGTTAAATCTCTTGATGAGCTAAATGGAGCAGATGAACCAAATGATTGCCTTGTCATTTGTTTCCTAACGCTGAGGCACACAGCTACTCAAACACCCCAACTGAACCTAATGTTTTGGCGCCAATATTATTCTCTTCTAATGAGGCTACCAAAACCCCTCCAAATTTGCATGGGCCAGCTGAGCCAAGTACCTCTGCGGCTGAAGCAAACACTAATATTAAGCCTCACATAAAAACTTAAAACTTGCTATTAAAGAAGTCATAGTTTAATTCTGCGCCTGAGCCAAAATCCTTTCCTGATAAAATCTGGCTCACTGAACAAGATGCCTCCACACTTACTTTGTTTACCTGTGATGAAACTTCTCTCTGTATAAATGAAAAAAATCAGAACAGCCAAACTGGAAGCCATGACGCTCTCTCCATTTACTGGTGCTAACGCTTCTCACCGTTCCAATAACAAAATCAAAACAGCAAACCAAATGCCTCAACGCTCTTTCCATATCCTGGTGCTGATGCTTATTGCTGTTTCATCAATGAAACAACCAACTTAAATGCCTCAGCGCCCTCATTAATTCTCTGCCTGATGATCCTAAATGCTACAACAAAAAAATCAGGGCTTACAAAACCCATTTTTGCTTTTTTTCATTTAATTATTTTTAACAAATTTAATTATAATTTTATTCTAGCTAATATTTTAGGTCTGATTGCCAGTGGTAAAGAAATCAAACTTGTGTCAAGTAAATTAGAGAAGATTTAAAAAGTTATCACTGGTCACTTTTTTATTTTATGTGAAGCTAAGCTCTTATTCTCCTGCTTTCACCTTCCTGCCAAACAATTTCCCTATTTTCTCTTTACAATGTGAAGTTTTTTGCTAAATCTATCTGCATTTATTTCATTGACTTAAGCCGTGTGCTCTCTTGCACCAATGTGGGCTCTGTATCAACCAAATCAGCTAGTGATGCTATCAATCCTGAACTGCCTTCTAATTGCTATTCAAACAAATAAATTGTTGACTCCATGATTTACTTTCCATTGGCTAAACTTTGCTTCAAAATGAGTATAAAACTTCATCAGCTGCTGTATTAAATTATTCAAGGCCAAAATCAATATTATTCACCAATATGCCAACTGGGCCTAATAACTCAAACACTTTCCCATTGCTATTTTGGCTTTTACTTTGGATCAGTTCACTTTTAAACCCTTAAGGTTGCCCCAGTAATATGAGCTGAATTGGAAGCAAATCATCAAGCCCTATGCAGTAAAAACTGCCACATAGATTCAGCTAGGACCTCAAGGATTTAGATGGCCAAGCCAATTATAAAAGCTTTAAATGCCTAACCACATATAACTCATGCCAATTTAAAACTGAACCACCCAATCTGACCTTGATGCAATAGCCTGGCCTCTTTTTACCAAGCCTTCCCTTGCCCGCAAACTCACTGTCAAACTTCACAAGGAAGATGCTGACATTTCTCCCTGCGTCAGATGGCTTTCTCCATCCCTGGAGCCGCTTTTGGGCTCAAGTACAGTTTTAGTTGAAGATATCCATACAGATTCTTTATGCAACTTTGTTTTCTGTTTTGCATTCACCCCCATCTACCTCATCGCTGCTCCCAAAGCCAGAAATGGCATAGTGCTTCCTACACTCCTTTTTCTCTTGTCTAATTCAATTCTCATGTTTTGTTATTAAATAGTTTAACAAGAACGTTTACCCCAACAAAAGTTACAATGCCAAACTCTGAATTGGAACTAAGCCTAAACCAACTACCTTTTATTCTCACATATGCTCTTCCCTCCTAACGTGGAAACTAAGCTTGCCATACCTAAGCTGGGTGAACTACCTAAACCTTTGGATCCCCGCCTCTTCAAAATCAAGTTTTTCCAGAAAAATAAATTTTTATGTCATACCACTAATATCCTACAAATTATGAAATTGGAACCCATCTTTTACTTGCTGAGCTAACACCTAACCCAACTACCTTGGTTTATCACTTTAGCCTAACTATGGTGGTTTAAGACCCTAAGGAGCTGGACAGCCCAATTAAAATTATTTTTCACCCCCAGATGAGCTTGAAGGGGGTTCTGTCAGGCTTCTCCCAAGTTAGGTGAGTCTTCAACTTATGATTTCAACTTGCTTATTATTTCCAGCAACTTCAGTTTACATTTATTAAAAATTTAGATAATGTTTGAAAAATTTTTAGTCCTAATTCCCAAAAAGATTATTATTTAGTTGTCATCAATGTTGTCTCAGGCTTAACCCATAAAAAGTATTATTTTTTTGACTGATATTAATCGGGCCTAAAACCTGAAATCACTAATAATCTGATGTCTTCAAGCACTGAGAAAAATTTCCTAATAATACCAAGTTCACAGCCTAATTAATTCAGGGCAAATTGCCCTGATAGTGCTCCACTGGTCGATGAGATAAGATGAACGCCCAAACTAACTTAATATCATCTTTATATTAAGCTTGAAGTTACATCAAGTGATTAACTCCTCCAACCACTCCCTTAACCATTACCATATTATATTTTGCTACCTATTGGTTTCCTAGTAGCAGATAATGGGAACCACATAACTATGTTAGCATTATTGCTCTCAGTTTAGCCTTCAATAATGAATCCTATTTTACTTTAATTTTGAACCTGGACTATCCAACACCTCCTGGATTCCAATATCTTTTTCTCCCTCACACATGGTTTTGCAAATCAATTATCAAATTCCAGATTTCTCCATGAACTTTGAGTAGTACTATCTTTAGCTTATAAAAATATTCCACATTCTAATCCTTTATATTAGTGTACATTTTCACATCTCTTTTACATTATCTCAACAACAGTGATAGTGGTTGAGGCCCAGGATAGTTGCTTTATTCACAGACACTATTGAAGCAAATGTGCCTAGCTATTGCATCTCAGAAGCCATTCCGCCACCAAGTGCCATCCTGAAGAGAGTTATATATATCTGAATCACCTTTATCCCAGCTTGAGTTGTCAACTCAGTCATCCCCAAGTAAATAATTAATTTAGATTTGGCTTTCACTTACTGAAAAGCTGAGAGTAACCTTTACTTGTAAATTGGCTGTCTAATTGTCCTCCCTTGGTCAATAATTATTTTCTCAAAATTATGACGTTGGGCTGTGCAAAATCTATCTTCTAACTCCTGATGTCCATCTATAATTAACCTAGATATGGAAAGAGATCACGTTATGATGTTATATTGTTATATTTCCACCCTTGAGTATCCATGCCGCTAAATTTATCTCAAAACGTTTGGTAAGGCATTACCAGTTTTAAAAAATCCAATTTTAGAGGTCCATTGATTGAATCTCAAAAAGCCATCTGCTTGATGTATGTTAATCTCCTTTGACAATTTGTAAAACTTGAAATCTCAATGGTTACTACAGATAAAGATTAGGTACCAGTCATACAATAGGTTTTGCCACTCTCTTTGTTAGCCACAATAATTCCTTTTTGTATACCAGATAGTTTATTTTGTATGTAATCATTTTCCTGATAGGTTAGCTTACATGTAACTCAATTCTATCCAATCTTTGCCATAGCTTTACTTGCCCTACTACAAAATAAAATAAATCAGTTTCTACAATATATTATTTTCTAAGTCCATTCACATTATCATTTGGGCTTTACATAAGAATTTACACTTAAAAAGCTTTTTTATTGTACAACTGGAATAGTATTCTCCCATTTAGTTAGTTAAGGGTTACCCATTTTTCTAAAGCCTTAACAAATTGTTAAAAAATAGTTCTTAACCCAATAACCCTTTTTACATATCTAATATCAGAGGGTGCTTTATCCCAAATGGCTTATAATTCTGGGCAGAAAGCAATTACAATGATGAGAATTACATCCTTATGAAAGTAATGGAATTCTGATCAAATATGTGCTTTAAAAATTTAAGATAAATCCACTTATAAAATCTATAAAACTTCCCTCACATATCAAAGTTGACTCATTTTAAACAAATGATACAATATTACTATCTGACAAGTAACAAAGCTGAATCTCATTAAGTCAGATAACAAATGATCAATCACCCTTTCAAACGCTGCAGGAGCGTTTCTCAGCACAAATGAGATCCCTCACCATATAAAATTTACCAGTTGTTACATGCATGCTGTAAAATCTGAGGTTAAACTTACCTAAAATTTGATTGAACGCATCCATCATATCCAACATGGTAAAGATTTTGGCTCCCATGCCCAGTCGTTAGTTAACTTCCTAAAGTGACATCAAGTAAATGTCTGGTCCAGTTGTTTCATTGATCCAACAATAATTTATATGGACGTATCTCTCCACTGAACTTAAACACCTGCATCACTGAGAATAAAAATAATAAATTAGGTGAAACAACTGACTCTTTATCCATATCAACATACTTCTCCAGAACGATTTTATCCTTGTGGTTAAAGGGATGTATCTGACACCTGAGAATAATTAGTTTCAATTTATAAATGTAAAGTTAATGCTAGGACCTAAAGGTGATAATGTGAACTTCTTTCATTTTAACACCTACAAGAATTCTTAATATGGGAAAGTTATCACATATTAGCTGTTGTTTTATTAACACCTAGCCTTTCAACTAGGACTCCTCTATCTAAGATATTATCAGCAAACATAGTTTCTACTTTTGGGGTCAAGGGTGACCGTTTACTGTACATAGATTAAACATAAAAATATCAATATCACCACATTCTTAACACCACCCAATAAAGTAGGTTTGAAATCAGCCAAGATATTTTAAGGAGTGAACAGGTGCCATGTAACACATTTATAGGTAGAACACACATGCTACAAAGAAATCACCTTATAACGTCAGCTTATAAAACCAATCTCATAAGCTTGCTACTTTATAACCCCAGCTGCAGTATAAGGCTTACATCAAAAAAAAATTTAGTTCCAATTCTAACCAGTGCATAACCTCCTTCCCCTAGTCCCCCTATCTTGATGGTGATAAAAGGTATATTGAGAGAATGATGGCCTCTATCCTATATATGTTTAACAGGTAAATTTTAGAATAAAGTTATACTATAGGCTGATAACTCTCCCTAGTTTGGGTGTCTTAAGAGACACGCTTAGTAAACTAGTATTTTTATAACATCTTACACTTTATTATCCCCCTTGTATTTAAATGATGAGGTATGGCTTTTGGAGTATCAGAACCGGATCTATGCTTTGTAAGGTATCTTGGAGCCCCATTCAATGAACCTGAGCTTTTGACAACTCTGGGCCATCACCAATTGCCTCACAATTTGTGATACATATGAAACTTACTTGTAGTAAAATATGAAAATCTTTACTGCTGCCATAGTTAAGATTATGTTTGAATGTGAGTTTTATTGTACGTTGATATAAACCAGTATACAGCAGCTTAAGAAGCCTTAGATAGCAGGTGGAACCTTATAGCGTCATCAATTACTGTAATAGCTCACTATGTTAGTAATTCTGCTGACCAAATTGCTTCATGTGATTCATCAGGGCAAGTGGCATGATTAATGGCAAGAGCTCATACCTTTATTTTGTTAATTAAGATTGATATTCCAACAGCTCTAATAACCAGGTTACCTGATCTTCAGGAAGGAGCATTGAGGATAAATTTAAAGGAAGATTGGTGGCTCCTCTCTGCAGCGTGGGCTAATCAACCCTAAAAAGTTGTGCAATTGTACGTTGGATTTTATCCAACGCAGATTTAGAAAGGGGAAATTGCACTCCCCATTTTGATCCACCATGGACTCTACCTTAGCAAAACAGGGGTAAACCGCTATTAAGATTTGTACTGATGCTTGCATTGAGAAAGCTGCCAAAAATTGACCATAAGTAATTTTGCCTTGTGTCAAAACTATGTAGGCCTATGGGAACTACCAACTCCTCCATCAAGTTCTACCATACAGATAGGATATAATCTGAATTCCATTTGGTATAGTTTAAGGTTTGTGCCTATGGGTACAAGGTAAAACTGGTGTAATCAGGTGGCTGACCGCATTACTAGGTCTAACATGAGATTATACCATGTGCCCACGCGTTACATCCACAACTAGGCTAGATTTAAAAGGTAGCAGCCAGAATGTTAATTTGAGAGGTAGCTTCTGGCTTAGGATTGGTTTGCAGTGAGGCTTTACCTGTGCTAGACTTAACTTTGCTGTTCATAGTTAAAATTAATTTAGTATCACAATTCTAAATCAAAATTATAAATCAAGCTTTACAGCTGAGATACATATTTAAGTTATTGAAAGACCTCAGCAAGATAAGTTTGTGAATTAAGGGTCCACCTATACCTCTATTAAGCAAATCTATACAATTAAGCTTTACAGTGCTTCCTATCCACATACCAAGTTTTAAAACTACTCTGATAGGCTTGACATATCCGCTCCATCTGGTGATCCCCATAACCCCAAACTACTCTTCCAAATTTGAAAATTGTTTTGGTATTTATATTCCTGCCTTGATGACTCGATCTCGATATTGCTGCATCATGATTAATCCGATTTTGACTCATCTGATGGCTGAACCGCCTTACTCAGTAATTTTAAGGCACCAATCTTCAATTCTCTATATAAAAGAGCGATTTGAAGGTTGACAAGCATCTCAACCTATATCGTAGGTAAGCGCAAAGCCACATATTATACTTTATCAATAGTAAAATTATGTGATAACGGTGATATAGTACTTATGATCACTTGACGCTAAATCGTGTTAGCCTTAAAGTTTATCAACTGATTATTTAGGTGCTCTATTAACTGATACATCTCAATCTATCTCCTAGGTTCAATATTCATATGGGAGCTTACAAGCACTTTAAAACTCATCAATACGCCTTTCTGTATGGTATATAAAGTCACTTTTGTCTTTTTTAACTTAGAAGCTTCTTATAAGCGTATTTTATAAGAGGCTTAAGATTGCATTACTCTATATAAGTTTTATTGTATAAGGATAGTACTATTACTCTATTTCGTTGAAAGCCTAAATAAACTTTAAAAGGATACATATAGCTCGCCCCAGCTTGACTGAAGCCACTCCATAACTTTTTATGGGATGACCAAATTTAGATGATATCGGGGGAACTACGACAGAACCCACTTTGTAAGCAGTAGGCTTAACTCCATATAATTAAGTATAGTTTACACCCAATAGAATAATTAAACGGATAAGTTTTCCAATAAAATCTTCATCTACCCACCATATTCTTATCACCAAAAGTTGACCGCTTAACTACCCAAATCAAAACAGCGACATCAGGTTCAGATAAGAAACTTTAAATAGATTGAAAATTTACCCTACTTACACGCCTCCCGCTAACTTTGTTGATATCGCAGCATCAAGTGACATCCTACGATAGTTCAATCGCCTTAAAATGATTGGTATAATAGTTGATCACGGTTTTTACATCTGGATTAAAGTTAAGTGATACGGGTTGACTTGGTTGTGATCTAAAGGTCACTAAGGTGATGTCACTTTAAGATATTGACCCTTATCTAGCATATAAACCATCCAAGCTTTTTTAGAGGATGTTATAACTTGGATGGTAGTGCCAACTCGACGTTAAAAAATTGTGGGTTAGTAGATAACCCAAGTTGGATCATCTCCAAGGCGGTTTAATCCCTATACTTCATAGAGAAGTTACGGACTTCCCCTCCCTTTTTTAAAAAGTTAAGCTGACGCGTCACTAATTTAAAGTGCTCCCACCGCCTTATGAGAGCCGTTCAACGAGAGGGTGAGGGGGTTACCCGATAAAATCAAACCGATGAGAGTTGGCTTATGTAAAGGTTGCCCCCTTTTAACCGATGGTTTAGCCAAAGGTATCGAGAATAGCCAAGCTCATTAGGCTAATTAGTTCATAAAACTATTGTCATATCGGGTTGAGGGATACTTTTGAATTTCAAAATAAATTATTTGGCCTCGTACCAAAAACCCTGCCACTACATGTTGCCATCTTTTAGCTTGGATGCCATTCACCCAAGTACTTTTCATAAGCTTAGTGGGTAAACGTGGCCACCTCCCTAGCCTAAGCTTGCACGGGTCCCAGCAACCTAGATCCCAAGCCTATCCCAAGCTTACTGACACGCTCCCATCGCTTCATTAAAATAGGTTTTTATTCAATAAGAAGCTCTCTCAAAGTTTACTAGGTAACATGATGGGCCACAACCCTTACCCCTTTAGGGTTAGCCATCAGCTTACTGCCCAGCGGCCTACACGTCTCCCCACGCGCTGCACCTTACAGGGATCAGGTTATCTTGACGCTCCTCGGTAGGGTTTTGATGATCCCCCTTACCAATCTCACAACCCGCTGATCGCGGCGATGGTAGGGAGCTTGGGGCCAGCTTCCTATGAGGGTAGCTTGAGCTGGTAACCACCCATTTGGTGGTGCTGATGATGAAGGCGAAGGTTCACGCCGGCACCGCCGCAAGCCAATCGGCTGAGGCGTAGCTTTGGCCGCTGCAGGTTGAGATCCGCCAAACCCCACCCGAATTGAGCTCATTTAAGTTAATTAACTAGCTTTTACAACGTTAATTCGTTACGGTTGAGGGTTGGGGATCGACGCAAAGTACCCGTCGATATCGCTGATGGCGGCATAGAGGCTGGTGGCCTCAGCCACATCGCACCCGCCGCCGTAGAAATCCACCAGGGAGGCCAATGAGGATAGGTTCCGGTGATGGCCCGAGGAGGATTTAAAGCAGCTATGCGACGCGACGTGGTACGCGTGGCTAAACGACGAGCTCTTGTAGGGGTGGTAGCTACGCGGTGACGCGCTAAGCTCGACATAAAAGTCGGTCATCACCGGAGGTTGGAACGGAGATTCGGACCGTGAAATTACGTGCGGCCCGGCGAGTGGCCGCGCCCCATGATCTCCAACCCCATTCGCGGTGGGAGGATCCTGGCCACGCGTCACACCCAAGCTGAGGGACAAGGCCTGAGCCACCGCGGCGAGCAGGCTGCGGGTCGACTCTTGGCGCTCCTGGGAGGGAAAGACGCCCCATCGCGTTGGATCCGACCTCTCCGGCTCAGCCCCCTGCGACCCTTCGGATAGCGGGGCCCAGAGGCTCGCCACGCCGTCCGGCCTAAACTGCATCGCCTTGGCGTTGGAAAACGTGAGGAGATCAACCACCTCGAGCGCATCCTCAAAGCATTCGCAGTCCAGCAGCCGCAACAGGGGAGCCACCCCGCCAACCTTTTCGCCAGCGAATTCCAGGTGGCGAGCGTCAATCGCCGACATGACCAAACCGCACAGCTTGAGCCGCCTCTGGACCAGGGGCGCCGCATCGGCAAACGGGAGGCCGAGGACAACCTGGAGGGCCTCACGCTCGTAGGCGGGAAAGAAACCTTCGCGCAGGCCGTTTAGGAGCCGCTGGAGGCCAACCCGATCATCGCGGAACCGCTGCCGGCTCAGGCCCTTTAGGCTTTTGCTCAGGTTGGGGCAGCCGCCCAGGTCGGCGACCTCCGCCAGCTGGTCGGCCGACAGAGGGAAGGTGTGGGGGAGGCCCCCCTCGGCCTCCCCCAAGAGGGCCGTCGCCACGACCGAGGGGAAGGCATACAGGAGTATCGCGAGGCGAACCTTCTGGGCGTCAAGGATGAGAGCGCACTGCGGAGGGCTAAGGAATTTGTACAGCAGCTCGCATGCGATGGGCGCCGCCTCGAGGGAGGAGAGCCCTGCAATCAGGACATCCTCGATGCTCGGGATGTAGAGCGGGTCGGGGAGGTGGGTCAAGAACCGGGAGAAGCTGGCGAGGTCGGCCGGCAGCATCCCATCCACCACCTGCAGGAGCAACCGGAGGCACTGCTGGTACTCGCCCTCGTTGTAGCCGTTCAAGCACCCCACCAGAAACCAGAACAGCCCCGGGGCCATGGGCCAGCCGCTGAGGCCGATGGAGGCCATCCGGGAGCGCAGCGACAGGATTATCTCGTAGGCGAAGTTTTGGATGTCCTTATCGCGGTCGGAGAGCGTGCCCGCCAGCCGCGCCATGATGTCCGTCAGCCCCTTGGGTTGGAGCGGCAGCGTGAAGCTCCGGTAGATGATGAAGGAGGCGCGCGCCACCGAGCGGATGGGGCATGCCGTGGCCCAATCGCTGGCGGTTTCCTCCCAAAGCTCCAGGAGCGGGGCGGCACGTGCCGCCATGGCGGCCATGGTGCCGCGAAACAGGGCCTCGAGGGCCTCCGGGCGAGCGGAGACGGCGCGGGTGGTGGCGGATAGGTACACCGAGAGAAGGTGACGGATCTCCTCCACCAGGGCGGAGTTGGTATGGTGGGTGGCCAAGACGATGAGGAGGTTGGGAAGGATAGGCTGGGTAAGGTCCTCGATCGCGGCGGGCAACAGGCCGCCGTCAAAGGCCTGGCACGAGCCGAGGTGCAGAAGGAGGGGCAGATGCGGGGTTAAGGAGCTGAAGCACAGCAAAATGTCGCTGATAAAGATGAGCACCAGCTGGCCTGGGGAGAAGGCGGGCCGCCGGGTGTGGGTCAGGATGCAATCGTCAAGCGAGGCGACAAACAGCGGCGAGGACAGGTGCTTACTTCGGGGCTGGCGACGCGCCGGCTTCTGAGGCACCATCGAGGCGGGGGTCAACGAAGCCATTAAGAACTCAAGCATGGTGGGGCCCACCGGGGTGCGGCAGATGAAGATGAAGACGTTCTTGGTGTAGAATATCAGCTGGGGGTTGCGCTTTTCAAGGTTGACCTGGATGAGGAACTTGAGCACCGCCTCGGTTTCCGGGGGTGCCTCCGTCGTCAGTAGGGCCTGCCACAGCCGCTCCAGGTCGTCCGGATGCTGGTCGCTGTACTTGATTACCATACATAGAAGGTTGGTAACGAGGGCATGCGATAGCGCAGACAACTCGCCGTCGTCAAGCGTCAAGCGGATGGCGTGGACCCATGGCGCCAGAAGCTGCAAAAGGGCGGAGCGGCTGTTGGCCTCGATGGTGGGCAGCCGCATCACCCCCTCCGACACCACCTCCATGACTAGCTCCGGATGATGCTGGCTTAGGCCCACCGACACTTGGACGCGCGCTTGTTTGTAGACCGTGGCGAGGGGGTGCATCACACGCCCGCACAGCCGCTCATCCTCAAGCGTGGGGTGGAAGCGACGCGTATGCCAATGGTTGCGGAGCAGCCGGTGGGCAGCTCGGCGCACCGACGGATCGGCGTCCCCACACTTGTGAGCGATCAAAAGGACCCGCTTCCCGAGGGCGATGGGTGGGTGGAGATCCTTGGCCGCAGCATCCAAAAGGGTTTCAGCCAAAACGAGAAAATAGCCGGGGGTGGCGAGGGCGTAGCAACGGTGCAAAACGTATTCGTAAAGCAGCGGGTTGTCCATGTTGTGGGACAGGAGAGCTTGCAGGGCCTCGCGGGCGATGAGGGGGGCGTGCGGATCAGACCCGTTGAAGAGCGATTCAATCCAACGAAAGAGGCTAGGCAAGTCGAAGGAGGCGGAGGACGAGATGATGGGGCCCCGGCACAGCACGGCCATCAGCCGCAACGACGCCAGCTCCAGCCTCCGCCGCAGAGCCTCCACCTCCGAAGCGCGAGTGCCACGAGCAACATCGGGGCATCCCTCGGGCGCGTCAGCCGCCGTGGGCACCTCTCGGGCGCGAGTGGAATCGCGATGCGCGCCGTGGCCGCACCACCGCTCCGCGAGCTGAAAGATCCCGTGGCGCAGCTCAAACGGCATGGCGGTGGGGCGCGTCAGGCTTAGCTTGGTAAACACGCCGTCCACCAGCTCGCAAAAGTAGATGCGCAACTCCTGCCACGTCCAGATCGGCTGCACCTCCGGCTGCCCAAGGAATAGAAAGACATCCTGCACGAAGGGCAGCGCCTGGACGGCGATGCTGTCATCGTTGTGGAACTGCTCCTCCAGCATGGTGCTGGCGGTCTTGGCAAGGCATTCGGCGATGCCCTCGCGGAAACCATCCTGGCGGCGGCGGTTGACGAAGTCGCGCGTGGCGCAGCGTGACTTGGTGTCCTCCTGCACAATCCGCACAAACGGCTGCAAGTCCTCGAGGAAGTGGCGGTAGATGTTGTGGTTGATCTGACATAAAGCCGTCACGACGGTGGAGCGAATCGTGCGGTTGGCGCAAGACAGCAAAACAAACACAAGCCGAAAGAGCTCCTTGGCGGATTGGATCCCCTCGGCGCCACGCTGTTCACGGCGCTTGGCGTAGGTGGGCTGGGCATCGGCGACATACGTCACGGTGGCGCAGACAAACATCAGATAACGCCCCCAATGCTCAAGCATGATGGTATCGGGGGTGATGTCCTTTGCAGCAACGAGGTCGTCGGTTTCCGAGAGGGCAGTGATGGTGGGATGAAGCTGCCTTAAGCGAGAGGACGCCATGTGGCGGCAAAGGACGGTGGTGATGGGGGATCGATCGAGGAGGAGCTTGCTGATTTGGGGGAAGCTGCGGGTCCAAATCACCTGATGCTCCTCTGAGGTGGCGATTTCGAAAGCCGAAGCCTCACCGCCTTGCGAGGCAACAATCAAGTCAGCCTCGGGGGATTTGATGGCATCGATGATGGGTAGGCGGGATAGGTCGCCGTTTCGAACTAAAGCTTCATAGGCACGCTCAACGGTAGAGATCACCGCAAGGATATCGAGCGCGCAACGCCTCACTGGAACATACGCGCTACAAAGAAACAGAAGCCCAAGTGCCTCAGTCTCTTCGATGAGGCTCCAGGTGAGAGCAGCGTCAGGATCCCCACGGTCCAGGGCCCCGACTACGAGTGAGGCAAGATGGCCTCGCCACCCGGTAAGGATGCGGCAAAACACCTTCAGTAAATTGAGGCCTTCGCACTCACCGGCAGCGTAGATTGGGGCGAGCACCTCAATAAACTGCACCTTGATCTTCTGAATCAGCTTGGAAAGCGACCGCAGCACCGGTATGTGCAGGTGATAAGCGGCGCTCAACCGCTCCAAGGCTCGGCCCGCCGCCAACGACACCCGTGGGTCAATGTGCAGGAGGAGGCGGATGGTAAAGTCAACCACGCGTGGCGTGCTAAATTGCCGGGGCACCAGTATCGGCAACCCATCTAACCACGCCCCCACCAAATCGAAAAAGGGCTGTTTGTCACGCGAGTAAAGGATTGAAAACACTTGCAACTTGGGGTAGGTGCGCACCAGCTCACCAGTCAGCGGCAGCAACGTGGTCTCATAGGGGGGTATCGCTGATCGGCATCGATCCTCATTCACAAGCATCGCCCCGTAGCTGAGCTCGAGTGCCGGCAGTAATTGATCCAGAGCATCCAATATCAGGCCTAAAGGTGCCTGGAGCTTGGAGTCGACATCGCCCAACAGTCCCGCTCCCACCTCCGCCTCATCATCAGCAGGGAACGCTGGCACACGCGCGGCGCGGGACTTGTCAACCGCGAGCGTGAGAAAAGCCCGGATAGCAATGGTAACCTTATCGGGCTGTAGGGCATCGATCCCACCCGACGCCAACGCGTCTAGCGCCAAAAGTCCAGCCAGCCAATTTGTCAGACCGTAAGCGATATCAAAGGTCAACACATAACGAACGATGTTGGTCAGATGGAGCAGATTGGGCGGAGCTGAGGTGCGGCGCGGATTGGCGAGGACTAGCCGGTAAACGACGTCCAGCCTCTTGTGAACAGCGGCGGGCGTATCGGGATAGCGAAAGAGGTAAACCCATACCAAGCGGCGGAGGCAGCCTAACGCAGCCGGCCGTAGCGCCTTATCCCTCGTGCGCTGGGCGCAGAGCTCGAACAAACCCGCCCACTTGGCCTGAAACACCTCCTTTTGCGCGACGCCAAGGACGGCTACTGCGAAGGCGAGAGCGTAGCCGGCGTGGGTGAGCTTTTGGAGAAGCTTGTTAGCCTGCGCCTGCAGCAAGTCCACCGCCTTAACCCAGACGGGGAAATTGACCTCCGCAACCAACACGGGCGTGATGGGGAGAAGCATGTCAATAAACGCCTCGGCGTAGGCCCGCCTTAGCCGGGCATTCTTGGTCTTGCGGAAGAAACTTGCACAGCTCAGGAGGAACTCGGCAGTTTCTTCCAGCGAATCCGCGGGGTAGATCTTGAGCCGCAGATGCTTCAAGGTATTAATCACCAGCATGACGGCCCTTTCCTTCTCCCCGTTAGCATCCTCGGGGGCCTGTTCAAGCGCCGCAACAAACCGGTCGCTCAAGGATGCAAACCTTGGGTTACTTTAGTCATAACTAAATAACCCCACCTCAAATTGGAGAGCGAATAGATGACTTCCCCCACCACTCGATAGAGAGCTTTGTGGTTAGCCGAGTCGGCATCCAACGGCCTAGTCAAATCAGCTTCAACTGAAGCGGCAACCCTTACGCCGTTAGCGCCTCTAAGTAGCCAAACGAAAACTCCTCCAGGCGACTACCACACGAGTCAAGGCTCCGGGCAAGCTTAACGTGGTCCAAGAAACCGCATAAACTGCGGCATAGGAGGAAATCAACCGCCAGCTATTTTAAAGCTTTAAGGTGAGCCGAAGCTTAAGTCGTGCAAAAAAACGTCTCAAAGCTGAGCTCTAAACCGCTGCTCGAGCTTGAAAATCTTGAAGCGCTTACGTTTAGACGGTCGGCGACTAACGTTTGGGATCGGGACACCCTTCGGCCCAGTTTGCTAGATTAGAAATTTTAATAGGAGGTCTTCGTCGAGTTGAAATCTAATAATCTGATTCCAATTGATCAAAGGGCAGCCCAAATTGGCTTTACGCCATCGCAGGTACCCATCCAGAGCAACCTGAAGTTGTAAGCACGCAACAAACTTCAAACTAGCCCCAAAAAGCTGCCCCCAACCACCCCACCCAAATAGGCATAGATACCGAACCCCTTACCCAGGCTTTTTACGCCATCGCAGGTACCCATCCAGAGCAACCTGAAGTTGTAAGCAAGCAACAAACTTCAAACTAGCTCCAAAAAGCTGCCCCCAACCACCCCACCCAAATAGGCATAGATATCGAACCCCTTACCCAGGCTTGGGGCAAAACTTTACGCTGCGCCAAGTAAACAAGGAATCAACCAACAGGCCGGGACAGTGGCGCCCGATCGAGCCCAGCGATAGTAGAGCCCCATCAAAATCGGCATCGACGTCCCGGGAAAGCAGCTTTACTAACCGAAACTCCTCATGCTAAAGATATCCGAAAGATGGGTGAGCTATCGGTTTACAGCACGTTTTAAAAGATGTTTGCCAGTTGGCAACTTTGTATAAAATTAAAGGGACGGCGCGGAGCCAGCGAAGGCACCCGCCACAATCGGGTTCACTTACGACACTTAGACTTTTAATGATCTCCAGCTTCTTATCGGCCAGGCGAACGAACTTGGAGAAGGCGGTGTGAAGGACCACCTGGCTCAGGTTCGTCAGCTCATGGATGGGTTTAAGTATCAATTTCGAAGCGGCTGGCGACGGATCCTCGGAGCCGTCATTGGTCGCGTTGGTGGCTTCGGAACGGTGGGACGTACTGGAGATGGATCGGTAACCGCTGGTGAGCCTGGAAATGAAACTCCCCGAGCCGGTGGTGGGTAGCTTAAGCGAACCTTTATCGATCCTTTGCTGTGAGGCGAAAATCGAGTCAAGGTCGATCCCGCCGCTGCTGTTGCTGCTGTTGATCGTCGGCTCGGTGGCCGGTTCGGAGATGCCCATGCCACTTGCTAAAATCTAAGGGGTCGGCCTTTAGTCAAAAGGTCGTCTATAAGTATAGAATGGGATATCGGAAGTGCTTGTCCCCTGGTCGACCTTCCCCGAATAAATAAAGAGTATAGAATGGATATGAAGAAAATAAGCTGAAGGTTGGGAGATAAGGAAGAACTGAAAAATACTTTTGGGACGAAATTGAAAAATCTATAGGACCGAGACGACTACAGACTGCTCACCATACTTTCCGCAGTTAAAGATATAAATAGCTGTTTTAAAGTAAAAACTTGGAAAGGTTCACATGAAAATTCAAACCGTATTAAGAATAATAGAAACGGTGCCGACCTGAAATAATTTAAACTCACAGTTCAAAAGTGTATTTTTAAAGGATGAGATTTGGCCCGTTCAAACTAATTAGTTGCAAACTTTATGACCTAAACCAGCCAATTAGAGTAAAAAGGTGCGGCCATACTTGGTAGAAAATAAAGAGTGGAGGTTGGGCTCCACTAGTACCTAATAAAGAGTGGGGAACTAGATGGCAAGGTATGGATGGCAACGGCAACTTGTAAAACTGAACAAACCTGGACGAGAATAAAAAAGGAATCCTTCAATACCAGCCTTCATACGGGCAGGTGAGATGCTTCTAATTGCAGGGGCGCTGTTTGCCCTTATCTAATGAATTTTACCCAAAATTCGGTTTGCTCGTTTTCAAATTGCCATGCCATTCTGTTCAGAGTACCGGACTTTTATCGGCCAGTAATCCAATTTCTAGTACCTGTTGTCCTTTGTGGCTTGCTGGGTCTGATATATACCATTTTCCTCTCAATTTCGTCTTTTTAACCGACTTTGAAAAAGGAGGTTATCAAATCGACCTGTATGTATGGTTTTTTTATTTTTTTTTCTGTTTGTTCGCGCATAAAACTGAAAATAATAGACTGATTTGGATGATCATCTTCAAAAATAGAGGATGCTCCAACTTAGGTCCCATTTTACTTTTGTAAGTATTGGTCAAGTATCTGCCCATTAATTTTGTAAATAGCAAAATGGGCTCGGAAGCGATGGATACTTGTGGGACTAATACAACTCCGGATAAACTTAATTCCGGAATCGGTGAAGCGATAGCTTCGAAGCACTTTTGATATATCCTAAGCTGGGGGTATGTTCAAAATTCAGGCAGTATGAAATCATAGCGGGACGAGCTTAAATCATTATGGATGGCTATCGATTTTCCATAATTTGACCAATAAACTCATCTAAATTTGATAAAATGAATTATTTTAGATAGCGATCAATAAATTTACATAGATTGGCTAATAAAAGCAACCAAATCTAATAAAATGAATTACTGTAGATGGCGATCAGTAAATTTGGCATACGTTGCCCAATAAAATCATCTAAATTTAACAAAATGAAGTATTGTAGATGGCAATCAATAAATTTAAATTAATTTGACCAATAAAATCAACTAAATTTAATAACATGAAGTGTTAGAATATTTGTTTATAAGGTACTATATATAATGAATATACATTGAGCTTTAATTTTATAGAGAAATAGTAAGGGGTCAAAAAGGATATATAGAGATAGTAATATTTAATAAAAGTAGGAAAAAGAGCACTTTTTAAAAAGCACTAATTATTTTGGGGGAAAAGAACTGGGGACAAAGGTTTTTTGAGAAAAAAGAACCTTCTCAAAAAAATTTTGGGAAAAAAAGAACCTCCTCTAAAAAATCTCTAAAAAGTATGAAATGATTGAGAAATTATGCCTCCTCAATAAAGCTCTTTTTGAAGTCAGCACCTTATTTTAACTGACTTATAATAGACATTTATAATATATATACTCAGCACTGTATATTCTAAGTTGCTTATAGTTTTCATTTGGACCCAATCCAGTCATAAGATATAAATTTAATTGTGAGCAAAATTTTATAAGTCAGGTTGGAAGATGGCACCAACTTTAAAAAGAGCTTTATTGAGGAGGTATAATTTCTCAATTATTTCATACTTTTTAGAGCTTTTTTAAGAAGGTTCTTTTTTCCCAATTTTGCCTTTTTAGAATTCAATTTTGTCTTTTTATATATCAAATTTGTCTTTTTAAATTTCAATTTGCTATGTAAAAAGATGAATTTGAAATTTAAAAAGGTGAAATTGAATTTTACAAAGTCAAAATTGAATTAAAAAGATGAAATTGAGAGGAAAATGGTATAAATAATCTCTATATATAAAAGAGATCATACTGGCTGAATTTCACAAACTATATCTCAAAAACCATTATTATAAAACTTATGATTAGCTTTTTTAGTTTTGGCTAATCAAAAACTTTTATTACTTTTCATATGTGAATCTTCAGCTTAGACTTTAAAATCTATAACCCTATCATAACCAATTTGGTCAGGATTTACCCTTTTCTGTAAGTCCCAGGGAACATCCCCTGGGCGTTGATTGGGCCATTTTACTGTTCCCAAGTAAGAAGGTACCAAAGAGGGTGGCTTTACCCCTCGTTACTCAGGGTGATCTCACCCATGTGGTAGACAAGTGCTGAGTAACAGCTCTTCCACTTTAGATCCCTCCCCTGGTGCCCACACTCACCTCAGCAGAACTAGTACAGTTAATCAGGGAAATCTGCACCAAGATCACCAAAATGAAATTGATTGGTCCAAAATTGGGTGGTAATCAGCCCAATGTTTGGATTCCAAGTGGTCAAAAAGGGATGAAGACTGATTCATTGGCTGGAATTGCTGACAGTTTTGATTCAGCTAATGCTGTGATCTAAAAATTGACCCCCTCCCAAAATTGTCAGGGATCATCCCCAACGGGCAGATAATAGCATTGGACACCATTGATGAGGGTTCAAAGCTCCCTTCCAGCAAATTGGGCATTGTGGCTGATGCAACACCTTTGACCAAATGAACAGTCCCACAACCTGGCACATGTGGGTTAGGTATCCCAAACCCGTTCCCAACCAATTGGACCTGCCCCTATGTGGGGTGGCCTTGGGGGATTCCTGCTGCTCGTTGGGCCAAATGCCATCACACCAACTGTCAGAAACGTAGCTGAGCCTCATTTCAGATGTCCAAGGTCAAACTGACAGTGACTCAGCCTGCTGCTGAATTCTTTGATGTCAGTTCCCAGTGAACTTATCTGCCCCATTCCTGAACAATTCATTGGTTAGGTTGAAATTGAGGGTCTCAATCCCAGCTTGTCCCCACATCAATTGATTACTATTTAATCAGTTGCATTGCACTGAGAAAATTGTTGGTCAATTTTCTTTTTCCTTTGCAATAAAAAATTGCCTCAAAAACCAATCAATTTTAATTTTCTCAATCACCTTATGGCTGCATTCCCAATAACTTTTCCCTGGTGGCCCTTCAGTCCGTACACCAGATGGGCTCTACCAGTACTCATGGTCACTATGGCCCCCACCTTCATAGATTGGATTCAGCAAGCTAGATACTTCTGGCAATTTAACCCTGTTGTTATAAACTTTCATCAACAATAAACTGGGATCTTGTGGCCTTATGTCCACCATCTTCAAGCAAGGATCTGCCCCCTTGTCTCCCCAGTCAAATCAGTCCTGTATACCAGTGAACTTGTTGAAACCATATTGGTGGTTACACTCGCCACAGCAAGACCTCCAGGGATTGGGGCAGCCTTTATTTGGTTTGTTCTCAGGATCATATTCACTATTGCCTTAGACCAACAATTCATCATTTTCCAATGCCCAGCTCCATATAATATCATTCAGTCAGCAATGCCTCTGGCATTCTGGCTTGCTTTTTTGGTGCTTATGCATCCTGACTGGCAGGCCAGTCTAAACTTCTTCTGCCATTTCCATGACATTTCCACTCCATTGTAGCAATATGCTGACATGGCAAATTATTAATGGTATCCATAGGCTGTTGTTATTTTGCCTGCATAGATTGATTTATACATATTCTAAGCATTTGAATATCCATTTATATAATACCCTTTTTATTTTTTAAATAAATTTTGTCTAAAATCTACCATTTTCACTTGAAAGTGAAAAAAAGTATGCTGGATTTTGGAACAAGCCAGGTTTCTAAGACCTGGCTTGCCATCCTAATATATATAACCTTATACCAAGAGGGAGTTGCATTGATCAAGCAGCAAAATAGGTTAATATTGGGTTATCAGCCATCAGACCCAAACTACTTGCCCTACACTTCAATGAAAGGGCCTGGTGGCGACTTGTGTGAATTTCCTATTCTGGGAAGAGGTCTGATGTGGCAGCGAATACTCTTCCAGCCTCTAGCCACCTGTCTGGACCCAGGGAGTATGCACTTACTTATATTACACACTTACAGGTATCTCCACTGGTGACCACAACTAGGTTGATGTGCAGTGAGGTTAACAGGCCCACCAATACCTCAAAATGACCTCACACCTTCTGAGTGCAAGTCTGGGGAAGCATCCCTTACACTTTAACTAGGTGGCATTCCCTTTCCCTTTCAAAGAGGGGTCTAAATCAGCTGGCTGCCCCTCATCTCTCAAGGCAACCTCACCCATGTGATGGACAAGCGGCAGTTTATGGCCTACCCTTTAAAAGTTCCACCACCTACCTCTGTGTTGATGACCAAAGAATTGTTGCAGCAAATTAAAAACATCTGCATTAAAGTTTGGAAAATAGAAATCAATGTGGAATGGATGTGGAGAGTCCCTTACAGGCCAATTTCATATTCATCAAAACTAGTTAAAATCAATGAACCTTCCCCCTCCACATAAAAACCTCAATCCATTGAACCTCTAAGTCTAAACGGGCGCCAGAGCAATCAGGTGCAGGTGGGTTGGGCATCCCAAACCTGATCCTGACCACTTGGGTTCACCCTATGTGGATGACCTTAAAAACTCCTGTCACTCATCAAGCAAGATATCACAACTCAAATCAGTGTAATCTTTGCAAAACTGAAATTCAGGTGCCTGAGGACAAACTGATGATGCCTCAGCCCGCTGCCAACACCCTTTAATCAGTTTAGTTGAAAATCCCCATTTAAAGTCCATCAGTTTAGGTCAGAAAACCTGAATCCACCAATTCATGAAGCCTGACACTAGTCCCCATATCAACCTAGCAATTAAGAAATTGTTCCCCCACAGGGATGATTGTAAGTCAACCTCTTTATTAAAATATCAATAAAATCCCCTTCTTTTAAACAAATTTTTACTTGTTATAAATTGGCCTCTTCTGGTATCCCAAGACACCCGCCAATGTGGAACTAAATGTTATGTGACAACTGGGCCATTACAGCCATCTTGGCAACTTTGCTACCCACTGCAATTAACTGAGCTTAACGCACTCAGGACCTCCTAAGATATTCTCTGATTTATGAAGCAATCCGCTTCCAGGACCTCAACGTTTTGTGAATGAGCTGTCCCCGCTCTGGGTAAAACTATGCACCTTTGCCAATGGTTCTATTCCAACTCCAATTATTGTGGGATCCAAACCTGGCAACACAATCTGAAACTTTCCCTCACCCGAGCTTGCAGCTCTGGGGCCACAACAGCCTGGCTTTTTGCAGGTTGTTCCTCACTTTTGTGTCCCATCAGCACCCATTATTCACCTATCTCCCAGCCCAACTGAACGTCATCCAAGCAGCAGTGCCTCTTGCATTCTGGCTCGCCTTCTGGGTGCTCTTGCATCCTGACTGAAAGACCAGTCTTAACTTTATCTGACACTTTCCTGACATAATTGACTAATCATTAATTCCAGCCACTTCTGCCCTTCTCATTGAGATGAGCGCAGCTGTGGTCACTATCTACCAGATGACCATGCAGTCAGCAGTTTGCCTGCTGTTGTTCATCTGGTTGATTGCTGATTTTGTACACAGCTCCCAGGTGGCACTGGAAGAGTTCATTTTTACCCAAACTACCCCGTTGACCTCTGCTTCTGCTCTGGCCCTCCCTCGAGTGGGGGTTCCACCTGCTCCATCTGTAAAATTTACTAATAAGGTCCTCAACGCCCTCTCTGAGTTGCAGGAGCAGTCTTCAGTTGCCCCTGCCAGCTCTTCATCACTGACAGATGCCCAACTTAGTGTGGCCCTTTTGGATGCAGCTGAAGGAGATGCCCACTGGTGGATGAAGACTCTTTTGCGCTCTTCCATTCAGGAGGGTGACTCCACCTCTCTTAATACATTGGTTTCAGCGGTTTTTAAAGCACCTGTGCCACGTTCCGCCTGCCTGCTCCATTTATTCTCTATGGGGGCTGAAGCCTTAACTTAGCTTCCCTTGTTGCAGCTTTCTGCAAGCGTGCTTCCACTCTCAGTCTCCCCTTGGATATCATCCAAGCAATTTTTTGGACTGCGTTTGACTCAGCTTCCACCAACCATGCCATTTGGTCCACCCCAGTGGAGACAGTGGAGCAGATCTTTACGGTGGCAACTTCAATTGATGAAACCCTCTGCAATATCTCCCATGCAAATGACAGTAACTTTGTAATTGGATTCACTGACTTAAGTCCAGTTTCCAGTCCCACCATTGATTCAGTATCTGCGCTGGTCCCAGTGGCCAACGTTTTCCCTTCAATGGAACTAGTTACACCAAGCTCACCTGTTCCTCAGTTGGCGGAGGATCAGCCTAGGAGGATATGGTCTGACCCTTCACCTAAAATAGCTTCATCCCCTCCAAACTAGTTCCTCCCCTGATTTGTCTACTATTTCCGCTTTGTCATCAGAATTGAGTGTACTCACTAATAAATACATTCCACTTACTTTTTTTTACCAATGTTAATTAGGATTGGGGCGGAACAGGTGTTCTTTGAGGCCCTGGTTGACATTGGAGCAGTGAGTAACTTCATGAGTCTGAAGTTGGCCCAGCAGCTCAACTTAAACTTGGACTTGGGTCTGGAGGTAAATGTCAAGTTGTCAGCCTCCTAGCTTTCTTTCACAGTGTGGCGCCCTGTGCCTTTTTTAGTACACCAGTTTAGTTTCTGCAATTGCTTTTCTGCAATTCCAGACCTAGTGTTTCCAGTAATTTTAGGTGTGGGTTGGTGGCGTCACCAGCTTGTATGAATCCAACTGGATTTAAACATGATGTCTTTAGTCAACGCCCAGGTGGAGGGTGGGTTTCCGCTGGCAACCTCGCCAAAGCTCAGAACCATGGCTACATTATGACCCTCATTTCTCCTGTGGGCCTTTCACAAAATTTCACTGCTGCATTGTTAGCCTACCAGAGCATTTTTGATTTGGAGAAGGCCAACCACCTTTCACCGCATACTAAGTTTGATCTGAAGTTCTGAATGACAGTGGAAATGGTGAATATCAAATTCCCGCTGTACCTGCATACAGTGGAGGAAGATGCCACCCTCAATGCATGGTTAGATGACATGCTCAAAAAAGGGTGGTTATTCAAAAAGACATCACCAGTTGCTTCACCCATTGTCTTTGCCAAAAAGGCTGATGGTTCTCTCCAACCCTGTGTGTATTATAGCCACCTCAATAATACAACGGTTCATGACCCCTACTCACTTCTGCTGGAACAAACAATTAGCCAAGTGATTGTGAAGTTGCAAGTGCTTTGAAACTCGACCTTGTAAGTGTCTTCAATCTAATCTGGGTGGCGGAAGACCAGGAATGGCTCACCACTATCCAGACAAGATGAGGCATATTTCAGTTTTATATAGTGCCTTTCAGGTTATAACGCCCCAAAACATTCCAGTGGTTGATCAATAATGTTCTAGGTGACCACCAGCTTAACTGTGAGGTAGCATACATCAATGACATCCTGGTTTACTCCCCCTCACCCAAACAGCACATGAAAGATTCAAAGGCGGTAGTGCCCAACATGAATAAGATGGGCCTGTTTATCAAGCCGTTGAAGTGCAAATTTTATTGGGAGGAAGTTACCTCCTTGGGTAATCTCATCTTAAAAGATGGGTACGCCATTCCACTCAGCAAACTGGATGCCATCTGTAAGAGGCCAACGCCAACAACCCAGAAGCAACTGAGAAACTTCCTTGGTACATTAATTTTCCCTGAAGAAGTTTTCCCCCACTCTTTCACAGTTGCTGCACCCCTGCAACTACTCACTGGCAAAAAACGTTCCATTTCTTTGATGCCTGAGTGTCAGCAGGCATTCAATTTTATCAAGGAAAGTTTTTGTTGCCTTCTGTCCTCAAGAACGTGGACCCCTCCAAACCCTACATCATAGCATGCAATGCATCTTTCGCTGCAGTGGGGGCTGTCCTGCTACAAGATCATGATGGGTTTGAACGCCCAGTAACATATTTTTCCTGCAAGTTTTCCTCTACAGAGCAATCCTGGGCCATCTATGTTAAGTAGTTGGCAGCCGTGGCTTGGGCCTTGACCCACTGGCGGTATCTCATGTAGGGTTCTCAACATGAAGTGGCTGTGCGGAAAGATCACCAAGCTCTCCTATGTTTCTGCAAGCTGCTGCAGTTGGCGCACTGACAGGATCAGACCTACCACGACTTGTGTGGCTTTAATTTCAGATATGAGCTTGTGAAGGGAGCACTGAACGTGCTTTCCAAAATTTTGAGTTGTAATACTGCACATTGCCCAGCAGAATTGGATGAGGCGGATCTTGTAACTGCTATTCCGCCAACTCAGATTTTGGCCATCACTTCTCCCATTGTCTTGATAGTGGATATAGGTCCAGATGCACCCTTGGTATCAAGGTTCTAGTGGCCCAGACGGCATGTGCCGAGGGTGGACCTTTTGTAGAAGTTATCATTTCCAACGCACAAGCATTCACTCTATTCTCTGACGGAAGGGATTATCCAGTTTAGGTCACATCTGTGGAGGCCGCCTCCCTCCGGGTTGAAATTATCCAAGCCCATCACAACTCCTTGCAGTGGGTCACCCAGGGAACAAAAAATGCATTAATTTAGTTAAGCAGAACTTCAACTGGCCAGGATTGTCAAAGGACATTCTGGCATTGATCACCAACTGTGTAATATGAACACAGGATAAATTGGACCAGTCAAGTTGAACAGTCTCCTGCACCCTCTTCAGCAGGCGGATGAACTGTGGACGTCGTGTCCATGAATTTCATTGCCAAGCTGTCAAGCTCCAATGGGTTTATGGCAGTTAAAGTGGTCATAGACCGCTTCACTAAATTTGCTTTTTTATCCTTTGCTCCTCCACCATCACCTCCAAGAAGACTTCCCACCTGGTTTGTAAGGCATGTGTTCTCTAGTTTGGCCTACTGCAGCAAATCATCAGCGACTGTGGTACCCAATTTATGGTGCAGTTTTAGAACAAACTCCTGGAAATTTTGAAAATTACGCTGTGTTGCTCCACTGTGTATCATACTCATTCAGATGGTCTAATTTGAGCGGGTAAATCAGATTTTGGAACAATACCTTGAGGGCTATGACGCAGCCACTCATGATACCTGGGAGGTCTGTCTTCCACTCACCCAGTTTACATACAATAATGGAACCCACTCATCCACGGACTTCTCTATTTTCAAATCCACCTTATGGTATAACTCACAACTCTTGGTTGGTTAATGCCTCCATCCAGAAGTGCTGACTCCAGACGCCATGCTCAGCACATTTGTGCCACCCAGTCCTTGGTTTGAGAACACCCGACCAAGGCCATTAGTGACTATATTGGTTTTCAGACTGAAAGAGCCTTCCAGCGCACAGGATTAAGGTGGATTCACAAGTCATGTTGGACATGCGGCACTTGCACATTCTGGCGTCCTTGCACAAGTTCATGAGCAAATGCTCAAGGCCTCATTTTGTAGAAGAGGACCTGAAAGAATGGCGCCTTCAACTTGAAGTTGCTGGATCACTGGAAGCAACACCCTGTCTTCCACATCTCACAATTGTCACCATTCAGAGGGTTGATTCTGCCAGACCCCAACTCCTTGTGATTGAGGGATCAAGGAAGCTGAAGTTGACGCCTTATTTGTCTTCCTGGCGCTCAAGCAGATTGATTCAGTATTTGGTTACCTGGAAAAGCTACCCAACTTATGAGAATAGCTGAGTCAGCGCTTGGAACTGCACAAACTGTTCAGAGCTTATTGAGGCCTTCCATGCTTCCCACCCTGGTGCTCCCCGCCCTCACCCAAAGATCACAACACTGATGGCAATCAAGTTACCTAAGGCTTATAAGAACGTTGCCCTTACCCAGTTCCCCGGTGGTGGCGCTCCCCATTTAGGAAAATGGAAGGATAATGTAAGTCTGGGGGAGCGCCCCTTGCGCTTATACTGGGGGCATTCTCTCTCCCTTTGAAGAAGGGTCCAAAACAGCCAGACGCCCCCTCACCACTCAATGTGACCTTTCCTATGTTGTGGACAAGTGGTGGGTTACGGCCTACCTTTAAAAGTTTGACCACACAACCATGTGTTGACAACTAAAGAATTTTTATGGCAAATAAAAAACATCTTCAAGGTTTAGCAAATATAATCAATGCGAAATGTATGTGGTGAGTTCCTCCCCCCAGCTGATCTCAAATTTGGTAAGATTAGTTAAAATCAATGAACCTTCCCCCTCCACATCAAAACCTCAATCTACTGAACCCCACAAGTCCAAAGTAGTTCCAGAGCGATCAGGTGTAGGTGGGTTAGGCATCACAAACCTGTTCCTTACAACTTGAGTTTGTTCCTATGTGGGATGGCCTTGGAAGGCTCCCATAAATTGTCAAGCGAAATGTCACCAGTAAATTGGTGTAATCGTGGCAAAACTGTTATTCAGGCGCCTGAGGACAAACCTTTGACAACTTGGCCGCTGCTGATAACCTCAGATTGGTTAATTAAAACTTCCACTCAAAGTTCCATCAGTTTAGATCAGTAAACTTGAGTCCCCATTTCATGTGGCCTGATGCTTTTCCCTAAATTGATTTAGCATTTATGCAATTGTCCCCCACAAGGATGATTTCTGTTAATTTCTTTATTAAAATTTCAATAAAATCCCCTTCTTTTGAAAAAACTTTTACTTGTTCTAAATTGTTCTTTTCTGGTATCCCATGACACCCAACTATGTGGAACTATGGGTTATGCAACGACTGGGTCATTGTGGCCATTTTGTCTACTTTGCTGCCCTCCATCATTAGATGGGCTTAACGCACTCAGGACCTTCTATAATTTTCTCCAATTGCCACTGCAATCCGCCGCCAGGACCTCAGCGTTTTATGGGTGGAGCTGTCCCCACCCCGGGTAAAAATCAGCTACCTTGCCAATGGTTATATTTCAATCCCCCTTATGGAGTGATCCAAACCTGCCATCCCAATCTGAAAATTTCTATCACCCAATCTTGTGAGCTTGGGGTTGTAACAGCCTGGCTTTTTGCCAGGTTGCTCCTCACTTTTGTGTCCCATTAGCGCTCATTATTCACCTACCTCCCAGCCCATCTAAACGTCGTCTGAGCAGGCAGTGCCTCTGACATTCTAGCTCACCATCTGGGTGCTCTCACATACTGACTGG
The DNA here is from genome assembly GCA_022478985.1 of Massospora cicadina. Lineage (NCBI taxonomy): Eukaryota > Fungi > Entomophthoromycota > Entomophthoromycetes > Entomophthorales > Entomophthoraceae > Massospora > Massospora cicadina. The sequence goes on from JAKSZP010007952.1 coordinate 85,864, forward strand.
CAGGCCAGACTAGACTTTATCTGCCACTTTCCTGACACTTAGGCTATGAGTTTGCAACTTACGGCACCTGGTGAGCTAGGGTTCAATGTCTGTGCAATTCTGAGCAGATTTCTGATTAATTGGGATACAACGGAACTAAATAAATACTTTTTAATTTAAAATAAAGATCAAGTGAAATATTCATCTATTCATTATTGGCCTATCTGGTGAGGGATCCTACAAACGATGGGAATGCAGTATGGGGCAACTAGAAGCAATATAGAATTCTAACTTGAGAGGGTTAGAATAGGGTATGCCAGAATATAAACCTGACCGTTGAGTCAAAAATATGAGATGAATTAAATGTGAAAACTGGTTGATACCCATGTCATCCCAATAACTTCAAGCCTAATTTCCATAACGTGGATGACAATAAATATAAAATGTATGATTATAACTGTGGCAAAGTTGTTTCAAACCATCAGTTTGCTACCAACTTTATAATATCTCGGTTTTTAGGAATCAGTGAACATTAATTGTTCCATTATAGAGTTACAGGTGTCTCATGCAAAATACTTGGAGTTGAAAGGATTAAGGTCTATACTGCTCCACTAATGAGAAGTTCCCTAAACTAATCTGACTAGAAAACAATAAATTAAAGTGGGTCAACCTTGGGACAGTTATACTGCACCAAGCTTTTCTAGAAAGTACTGATTGTATGCAGCTTTGAACCCAACTTGCACCAGAGCGGAAGCATGAACAACCCATCTAGGGTAAACACCCATACCTGAATAAAGTTTATTACATTTATTGATTTTAATCAATAGCTATGAAACGTTATAGTAAACTTGGAATATTTGTTTATCATTTACTAGTATCCAGAGATCCATTCTTCAATATAATGTTTCATAAAGATGAAGTAATAGAATAGATTATTTAATTAGCTTAAGTGTTTTTAAAATACAGAAGCGTTTTATCTAGATATCTGAGGTGCAGCAGGTGAACATATACTCGTTATGTTAAAATATAAAAACTATAGCTGTATAGTAGATATAGATAACATGTTATTGATTTAGGTCTAATGACAGCCAGATAGTTAATCCAAAGCCCTTTTTTCCCATCTCCACCTATGGCGTTTTGAATATATACTTAGGCAACTGACTTGCTTAACTGGTATTATTTGCCCCTCCAGACAAGTGCTCATGACTTCTTTATAAGCCACATTTCTGGTTTTTGCTCTCAGGCTGGAGGATGAACAGACTATCTGGGGAGCTTCCTTGAACATGCTTTATATAACTGACCACGTAAAACCCCATTACTCATATCTATACCAGTTAATTTCAAACTCTTACTCTGTTCCTTGTTGAAAGGAATAGTATAAAGGACTTTAACTTGAAACAGCAAACATTTAAACATGAGGTGGTAATCTGATGGGATCAGAGGAATTTGGGGGGATAATGTTGGGTTCTCCTTGGTCAATTCCTATTATATTATAGTTTGATGATGCACCTGAACTGAGACTTCACCTAAAGCCTAGTTCCATCGTATAGCTTTATAGAATTAAGGTTGCACAAGGCCACTATTGGAATTCCAACCTTGAGATAGAGTATATGAGGTGGTACTCCTGGTGGATTAAATATGCAAGAGCTCTACAGGATAGTGATTCTATCCTCAACCTCCACCACAGATCTTAATGACTCCTACCCCAAATACCCAGTTGTAAACTTCTCAAGTAGAGTGTTGTTTATAATATTGGCGAGTCATTATTAGGAGCTAAAAAGCTCTCGCCCTCATCTAGGTTATGAAATGATCTCCACCCTGGCAGTTGTTTGTATATAATTTGTCAGTTAAGAAGTTTTGATCCCCCAAAACTTAGTAAAAGTCGCCAGGAATATTTATTTTCTAAACTCCTCAAATAACTTGCCATTGCTATTATTAAAAAAGTAAATTGGAAAGCTCCTCTTTCCTCAAGATGCCTTGAATGTGGGCACAAATGTTAGATGTCAAGAACAGGACTTTTTAGGCATTAATTTAAATGACTCAAGAAACTCTTAACCTCATCTTCTCATGCCACCCATGTCACCCCAGATAAGATCTGTCTGAAGTCACCATTTAGCAGCTATATTAATCCATCAATCAGATAGTGTGGGTTTATGTCATCAAGTATTATATCCAGAGACTCAACTCCTACCTTTTTGCCACAGCACAATCATCCCATATCAAAGGTTGGTTTATCAAACCACCAGAGTTATGTTATTTTACTTATAGCTGTTACAAGTTTCATACTCAGTATGATTAAAGTTGATTGGCAGTTTTAAGGTATAGTGAGATAACTTTCTTCTATCAGTTAATTTAACTGCAATACTTAGGGAAGTAACTAAAATAGCAATCTTATTTTTTCCTTCACTTTAGCCTTTAACAAATTGATTAAGAATGTTCTGCAAGTGTTATTAGGAGCATCAAGGAGAGACAGCCGCCTAGAGTCTGAAGCAGTGCTGTGCATGATCTCAACATAGGCTTTTCTCATATCTTCATTTTATTTTTTAAAATTGACAGTAACTGCTTTAAAAAGAAGAAAGATTCAACTATATAGCTCTCTGGGGTATTCATGGGAGACAACAATAGCCTCTTGCTCTCAATATGACATTATAATTCTAAGCTGTTGGAAAGGGTTGACCAAAATTGATATGGCTATTTATACAAGGAGGACCAGGCACTGGTTGTATATAACATTTTTGACCATCTGGGAACCACTCTATCTCAGTTTACTTCCTCAAACCTTTCAAATGACTGCCTCTGTACTTTTCCCACAATCATACAGGGTCTTTAACTTGGAAGAATGCCAAAATGTTGGCAAACAGCTAATATATCATGAGTGGGAAGTCAAAGAGAGACGTTTCTTCAAGATTATGGTCCCAAAGAGAATCACCTTACAGTTATATAACTGCTTTCATGCCGCCTTGATTCTATGGAGAACTACCCATCCCATATTATTAAAAGCATTCTAACATAGAGCACAAACTTCAAGCATGAGGAGGCGTAGATAGTAGCACTTAGTAATGGCAGAATGGATGGTGTAAGATCTTCCCAAAACCTTATTTTTCTTCACAACCGGATAGTGTGGCACAGGATTGCTTGTCTACTCCTTCAGAACTTGTTGCCTTTACACATGTGATATGATAGCATTTCTTATAAAATATCTTACATACAAAAACATCAACCTTGCATAAATAAGTAGTTGCCATTGGTGTAGTCTTTAGAGGGTTTTTGACTTTTATAGTGACATTTTAGTCTAATATACATTTTCTAGCCATTTTCAAGGTTACAGTAAAGTGCATGACAGAAGTAGAAATTTTGTAGACTTAAAAGCATAAAATAATCTAGGATTCTCAAGAACTGCTTATGTAGCAACCTATCTCATATCTCATCCCCTTGTCTAATTATTTAATGAAAAAAATTCTTAGACCAATCTATTAATGTACTTATAGAGGTGATGTACTGATCTTGTATTACTTAACCTTATTATGGTCTAAGAGTTTCAAGACAGGATGGGATTGTAGGCATTAACCAGTTTTTACTAATATCAACAACATCAATGTTAACTGTGAACCTATTAACTGCAGGAATCACCTGAGGTAATTATAATAGCTACCATACTAAATTTGGGTTTCTTTAAAAGAGCCCATGGTATTTCTAAGTTTAGACCCCTTTTACAATGAAGGATGTGTTCCTGATAAAGGGTCCACACAGGCAATAAACATTTTAAAGGGTTAAAGCCCTCTGAATTATCCTATTACTTGGATGGGTTTGGTTAAGCTGATGGAATTAAAGACCTGAGATCATGATGAAATAATTTTTTAATTAAATATTAAATGAGCCGCAGCTTTTCTTTCTTGTAACAATCACTTTAGTTACTACAATTTGATTCAAACAGCAAATTTGGATAATCACACACAGGAAAGATGGGCGACTTTAATAACAAAAATAATACAACATGGGCGAGTGTCACAGCAACCGGTGCGCTTAACAGTGCAACTAAGGGCAAGAAACTCCATGGAGGGGGACCAGGAACCCAAGCCATAAAAAATTGCAAACTCAGACACTGTCTGGGTTTATGGTATTTACTGTAAAGCACGCGCAATACATGTACATTCAATTCAACCAACCTTTGTCAAAGGTGGAACATGGGATCAGACTCTTCCTTGGGGATGAGTCACCGACCCTGTGGGAGAAAACATGTGAGGCACAGCTCTCACTTTTCCCTCACTCGGTGTACATAGCCACCAACAACATGGGCCGTGGCTGGATTGATATTGGTTTCAAAACAGCCAATGAAGCTGATGCCGCAGCAAAAATCTGTGTGGAAATTGCCCTCCATGAGGGCAAAAAAATTGTGTGCACCATGCGCACCAGATGGAACAAAGTGAAAACTTTGTTCATCTCCTTTGACTCACTCCCCACCAACCTTCCTCGTAAGGTAATCAAGGAGGAGCTCTGCAAAGGTCTTGTGGCCTATGGAGAAATCCAACAACTCAAATTACAGCAATTTCGCTTAATGCCCGACCTGTGCATGGGCAAAGCTATCGCTGTAATCAACCCCTTCCCAGAAGTGGAAGAGGACTTATCCAGAATTCCCCGCGCAGAAGTAAATCACTTTACAGATGGGGGCCAGTCATCTGCATTTTGAGTTACACCGGAACGCGCACCACCCATTTGCAACCACTGTGGCTCACTGGGCCACAAGGAACATGCATGCCCTGTAAAAGAGGGCTTAATGGAAAATGATTTTTGTGAAGAAGCTATGGACGAAGATAATGAAAACTTCGCCAAAATGACTGATGACCACCACCCATTCCGCTGGGGTGAAGATGGACTATACTCCATTGTGGACCCAGTTACAAGTAAACAGCGTAAAGCAGAACAAAAAGCCCGCAAGAGAGCAGTGGCTGAAGCGGCGGCACACGCGGAATCCGCCATTAACCACGGACAAATTCAGGAGGATTTTGGATATTCACCAAACCAACCAATCAGAATAATATTCCCAGGTCAAAAATTTTCATAGTAACCTGACTGAGCCACAAAGCGTCATCAGTCATGCACATACTGAGGAACAATGATACCGCAATTTAGGTGAAAATGTGGTGCACAATGCAACAAAATTGAACCTCAAAAATATAAAATCCAATCAACAACCCGCATCAAATCAACATGAGACCTGTGCAGGAAAAGTTGACGCAAATGCAAAAAACTGCAATTCCCTTGAATCATTGGGTCAGATCAAGGGGAACCAACAATGGAAGTGAAAGAGTTGGAGTACAGACGCGGAGCATGGCTAAAATGAGCTGCGGTGGGATAGGACCAGAGGGTCCTCCCAACTGCTCCTGAGGCGCCGCGGGCACCTCAGTGTCAATAGGGACGTTAAACATTGCGGGAGCCAGGGCTCATACATCCCAAGCCAAAAAGCTGACATTCCTGCGAAAACCTCTTGTAGACATCTTGGCCATCCAAGAAACCCACTGCCTACAAGGGGAAGAAGAATCCTGGTCAACCAGGGTCGCACCATCACAATCAGTATGGACGTCTCACTGTGGGGTGATAGTCCAAAACAACAAAAAAGTTAAAATTACAAATTCATCATCACACTTGCACGGTCGAGTCTTAGTAGCAACAATCACATGCCAAGATGAAATACTTTTGTTAGCATGTATCTATGCACTGTGCACTGCAACTGAGAGAAATTTTTTTGAAAATATTTCTACTCTCACCCTCCCACCAGATATCATCATGTTAGGCGATTTCAACTTCTGGGATAACCCCAATATAGATTGATGGCCTAATCCCAGGGGATACCCACCTGGACACATTGAATATCGCACAATGAAGGCATCTCTTGGCTTACAGGATGCTCTTCCCCCAATTCACCAATCCTTCCCCACATGACAAGGCCCAACATACGCGAGGGACTGCTCATATTGATGAGTCGTATTGACCACATCCTCATCCCACAATCCCACCACTCAAGAATCTCCAAATTTACAACAAAAAAGATCAAATTTTCTGATCACCAATTAGTTACAGTGCAGTTAGCACCAACCCAATCCTACACACAGGTGTCGCCTTGGAGAAAGCTTCACCCAGAAAATATAAAATTGCCCGAGATATCTGACTGGGTTGAAAACAAGGCTACAAACCCAGAATTCACAGCCCCATTCACTTCAGATCCCATCAGAACATGGGAAAATTTCAAGAAAGATTTAATTAACAAAACCTGACATATTGCATCACGCAAGTACACCGCGGACACAGCCACAATCAAGCGTACCTTGGCAGAACTAGACCACCTGGAAATAAATACTCCGAGATTTGGATATAGCCCTAATTGGGGATGCAAATGGGCAGAAATTTCAGCCTGACTTAACAATCTCATCTTTGAACACCAACACGGAATCAAAGTATTGAACAAAGGTAAGTTCATAAAGGAAGGCAAAACCTGTTTGACATACTTTTTCCACCAATTCCATTCCTGTGGAAACCAGCCCATGTGCACACAGGTCCGCAAGACCAACGGCACCATGGCAACTGACCCTGAGGAGGTCAAGGCGGAAGTACACCGCTATTACACTAAATTATATTGTTATATGCTAACAGATCCACAAAAAATTAAAGAATTTATTCAAACTGCCAAGATACAAAGTACACCACCAATTTACAATATACTATCCCTTATCACACGGGAGGAGCTTTGGGAAACAATTCGCGGTGCACCATGTAGGAAATGCCCAGGGCCTGATGGGATACCCTACAAATTTTACAAAAAATATTTTCAACAAACCGCCCCCTCCTATTAGCGTCAATGAACCAGAGTTTGTTGGAAACACGCCTATTACCAGGAGGCCATGAATCCTATGTTATAACCTTGTATAAAAAGGGTGACAAGTTGGACCTGGCCAACTGGCGCCCAATTGCACTCTCCAACACTGACACAAAAATTCTAACAAAAATTTTAGCAGCTAGATTAGGTGCAATTGCATCTGACATCCTATCACCCAACCAGTTTGGGTTTATACCAGGGCGTTCAATCTGGAACAACATACACCCTGTTGCAAACATTTGTCAATACAAAGCAACTGGTGCCCTGGTCTTCTTGGATCAGGAAAAGGCGTATGACCGTGTTAGCTGGCCATACCTAAAAGCATGTCTACATGCCTTCAAACTCCCACCAAGGTTCATAAAATGGGCGATGCTCCTAACAGAATCTGCAACCATGGCTGTATGCGGCCCTGGATTCCTAACAAACAATATCAAAACACACAGAGGGCTCAAAAAAGGGGATCCCCTCAGCCCACTGCTATACAATTTCAGCTTTGACACGCTCCTCCGAGTAACTGACTCACGTTTCATGGGGATAACCGCACAAGGACAACCAATTGTCAAGATAATGGCCTTTGCAGATGACTGCGTAGCAGGTATAGCAAACAATGAAGATGCCCGACAGCTGGAACCCACTATAGAGGAATACTCCAAGGTGAGCAATGCATCGCTCAACAAAAGGAAGACAGAAATCATCCTCTTAGGCAAATACACAAACAATTGGGCCACAACATCAGAACCTCACACCAACACTCGAAGAAAAAACCCAATTATTTTACCCTTTGCAACACCTCCCACCAACACTCCTGTCTGACACCTTGGAATCTGGCTAGAATCAGGGGGATATGCTAATGAGACAATGGAAAGTAACCTGTTACAATAGGTATCCAAACGCGTAGCCTCCCTCAAGGGGAGAACCCCAGGACTAACAGGACGAGTTACAGTTGCTAACTCGCTCATCCTCCCAATACTGTGGTACCAGACCCATGCAATAGCCTTCTCACCTACCTTTATAACCTCAATTCGCGCGCTTATCCAGGGCTGGCTGTGGCCTGGCTCTCACCCTCCTATACGGATGGAAACACTATTTGGTCCACGCTCAAGCGGAGGCATGGGACTAATAGATTTTGAGAGCCATGCCAATAACATCCTAGGTACCTGGATAAAGGAAATCCTTGCTCCAGACCTCCCGCAAAAACATTGGTCCAGAGCAGCAAGGACTAACTTTGCACAGGCGCTAAAATTAACCAACCCACATAGTCCACCCAGACTACTTTCATACCTTGCCAAGCACCCTACTGCAACAGGTCCGCATGGAACCTCCCCTCATTTCATAAATATCCTCAGAACTATCCGCCGTATGGGATGGACCATAGAGAACATGGGTACTATACAGGGAAGGGGACGACCCAGCCCCCAATTCAAATTAAGAAACTCAGAAAACCACCCCCAGAGGGATATGCTCGCAACAACCCCAAGCATAGCTAGGATAATTTACCTAGATATGCTGGACATTCTCTATGATTTAACCACACAGAAAGCAATGTGGAAAATGACACACCACCCACTCCAACAGCCAAGGATAATAGCAAACGCCTAGCGCTGTTTGAGAAGGACCTATAGGATGGCGGACTGCTCCAACTCCCTCCACAAAACATGTGCAGTATGTGGAGGGGAGGGATCCCTATATCACCGCCTAGAAACATGCCCCCCAACCAAAGCTATATGGCAGGAAGTCGCACGCCTGCTCAAGATTCAAAATGAACAGGAATTCTCGATATCAAAAAGTATCTTTGCGCTACAGATTGAGTCACCAATCCCATCTACCCTCTGCTCCCTAATAATACCCATTGCAATGTGGACAATACACACAATTGCATTAGATGCATTCAAGGGCACGGTCCCAACCATTCATGGGATTATTAACAGATTCCATGTCCACTCACTAGAGCACTTCCAAGCCTGGCTCTATGGATATATGAGACCAAGACAAAAAGCGCTCATAGAATCATGGTTCCCACTCTAGTTCCTCCACACAGACCCTTTCCTTCACACCTGCTCCATAGCAGGGAATCCCCCTCGGAGTAGTGCACCAACCCCCATACCTGGCAGTCCCGCTGGCAACAGGGGTAGATTTGAGTACCCTGGGGTGCCTAATTTTATTTGTTAGTTATTCTCTTAGTTTCACATATATTCAGCAATGTCTGTCCCCTGGTCGGCTTATCTCGGTTAAATAAAGATTAAATGAGCCACAGATGCAGCCCATAATATGCTAGAATTTTAAGAAGTTGTTGTTAAAAGAGTTGACTTGAGATAAAACAACTTGCACTATATTTTGCCATTTGGACTTAACTAGGATAAGCATAAACATCTAAGCTGTTAATTAATGTTGCCATCTGTTCTTTATTTGAACCTTCAGCCATTCCAAAGTAATCACATGCTGTTCCTCACTCTTTAACAAGCCTTTTTCTATAATTGGGTAACATTATGCCTATTGTATCCATTATACTCATTATAACCATTGCACTTTCTGCTAATTGTGCTCCCAAAACTAGGACATCATTGTTCTGAGGCTATAATATCAACTATAAATATTAACCATGATTATCATAACAAAGAGTCAATAAATGTAAACTTTAATTTAGTATTTTGGAAGTTATTCCAGAAGGAGGGTTTAATATACCAGTAATTGTAGAAAATTGAGTACTGTGTAGCTCTTTTATATGATAAAAGGGATATGCCTTATCAGGGTACATAGGTCAATCAATAAACTAAGATCATAAATTATTCAATGAGGAACTAAACATGTGAAGTAGTGTACATTTCCACGCACTAAATCATGGTGTTCACTCCAGGGGGGCGCCACATTCAACGTCTAAATATCAAAGATTAATCTAACTAATGTGAAATTTAACTCAAAAGAAGAGAATAACAGAAATTACCAAACTTATTTTGTTCTATGTCAATCTGCCTAGTCCTTACAGTTAGCACAAGCTGATGTCATATATAACTATATAACTAAGTTTAAGAGATTTATTTCCTATCTTTCACCAGAGAGCATATCTGGTAGATTGGGTAAATGTTGTTACATAATTACAAAACATTAATTGCAAACATCAATCATATGCTCTCTTTATTCTGCCACAATATAATCAAGACCAATTGCTCCTGATTTTAAGTGATATCGCAGCATAAATCATATCCAGATACTATCACCAGTAACACTTAGCACCTTAAAAACATCTTACTGGAAATTTCCAACTATCTGTATGCAGCTCTTAGATTATTATCATCCAACACCATACATTTGTAATGGAATAACTTAATTAAAAACAGCAAAATTAGATGCACTGACTTCCCTACATAGCTGTAAGGGAAAACTTCCTGATGGCAGCTACAATATTGGATGGCAATATCAGTAGCTCACTATGGTGTCAATTAGCTAAATAACGCGACCCATTTGTTTTTGTTTTTCCAAATTGAAGTTTTCATTCTAATAACTTAAACATATGCTCCAATCAAAAAGGAGACACCAAGAGGCATTAATTAAAGCAGAATGTAAAAACCATTAAAATCAAAATGTTATTGAAATTGGTTTCCCTTGTAAAAAATCAAAAAATTCAGAATTTCGTCACCCTAAGCTATTTTATCTGGATTGGTTCCTAAAGTGTCATCAAATTGCAAAATATTGACAGCGCACAACAATTCAGGTTTTCTGAATGCCCCATTGTTTGTTGGTCAGTACTTAAAGAATTTTATAAATTCCCAGTCACGTCTTACTGATCATTGTCTTTAATCATATCCATATTTTTGCCTTGGGTTTTTAGTACTAAAAATATGAAAAAACTGTGACATTACCCTTTGACTTCTAGAAAATTTTTATTGTTTGAGAGGGGTTATATAAACAATTGGGTTGCTGGAAAGCAATGGGGTGCTGCATAGCAGCTGATGTGGAAGAGGAACGAAGGAAGTTTGTTTTTTGATTGTGGAATCTTAGGATAATTTATTTGCTTAGCAACTAAGAGTGGTGGCAGCAGTGCAGGCATGAAATTGCATCATACCCTCCATTTGTGTGGAGAGCAACATAAAGATACCCATCATCCCTAATATATTTTGCAGTAGAGGAGCCAGAAACCTTTTTGAATGTTATTTTAATTAACCCTTTAATTAGGTTCACCTATACTACAAGAGTAAACCTATGTCTGAAGGGCAGCACAAATGGCACCCAGAGTGGATATAAGGTCAGCCCACACATGAAGGGAAGTTTCATGTAATATAGTAATTATTTAAAGTGATATATTAAAGATACCTTTAAATGATCTAAAGTGAAAGCTTAATCCTTGAATTTATTCAAATAAGGGTTGAAAGGAATGATCCTTACAACAGAGTGAGGAACACTTGAATTTCTTTGGGATCCTATGAAGTAAACCTCAAAGGAGTCAGGAATGCTTTCACCACATTAGCCAATTTCATAAACTGGGGGAAATTTTTCAACTGGGGTTGCATTAAAAATGTGGCAGAAACTACATGCTAGCTAAATTTTGTAAGCATCAGGAGCCATCTCGCCCTCCCTGCTACCTCCTGAAAGGACGAATTGACCACCTTGAAACACATGATGGCTAGAACCACAAGGAGCAGAACTAAAAAGTAAAATTTTTGGGGAGGATAGAATTGGCACAAACAAATCAGCTAAGGGTATTCCAGCAGTGGAAGAAGACTTTTTATAAAATAATTTAAGAAAACTCCATAATTACAGCAGCAATATTGGCTACCAATAATAAATAGGCCCAAATGGAATTAATTACCCAAATAACACGCCTTGAGGTTAGACTTTCCTGATTGATGTTCTCATTCCAATAAATTAATTTGGACACAACAAGCAAGTGGGAAACACCATGAGACTTTAAATAAAGTATATAAATAAGAGATGTTGGAAACAAAAGGCTAATAGATATTGTTTTTGAAAGTGAGGATAAACTTTCAAATTTTAAATTTTATTTTGGGAAGGCCGACCAGGGGACGTACACTTCAATATGTAAACAAAAGGAAAGGAACTAATATCAGCAAAAAAAGAAGGGGGCACCCCAGAGAAGCAAACGCTATCTCCTGTTGCCAGTGGGAGCACCAAGAAATGAAAGGGGGTTACATGTGTAGGGTCTTGCGCCACTATTGAGCACGTATGTAGAAAAAGGTCCAAAGTGATGAACCATACCAGGAACCAGGATGAGACCAATTGACGGCGATGGGATGGTAGGTACCCAAACATCCAAGCTTGAAAGTGCTCCACAAGGTGCGACTGGGACTGGCATACAGCTCCTTGGAGGGTGGGAGTAGAATATGAGATAGCATCCAAGACAACCGTGTGGATAGTCCACATAGCAATTGCAACCACTAAGGCTCAGAGGGAAGAAGGTATAGGAGAAATCAAGGAAAAGGCGAAGATGTCCTTAGATAGGCTGAAGGGCTGTGTCTGATCCTGGCGAAAGAGACGCTGAACCTCATGCCAGATCGCTTTTGATGGGGGGCACTTCTCTAGGTGGTGAACCAAAGTTTCATACTTGTCACACATGACTCTATATGAGTGCAAAGCAATAGAGCGCTTGGCATTATAGTATACCCATTTCAGGCAGAGTTACACACCTGGGAACGAATATGTAGCTGCTGAAGATGGTGGTGGGCATACTTCCAAATAGCTTTCTGGGTGTCAAGGGATTAGGGGATGTCCAACATATCCAGGTAGTCCACCCTGGCCGTGACAGGGTCCTCATGGGTTTCACATTGTTCAGAATGGTTTGGCCTTATACTTCCTGGGTGAACCGAGGAGTAGGAAGCCCTCTCTGGGTGGTGTACCCACTGATGCAAATTCTCCACTCAGTGCTCCGCATGGAGAGGATGATTCTTTTTGAAGTGGGGCGACGTCCCATGTGGGCCCGCAGCAGAAGGGTGTGAGGCAAGATAGTTTAAAAGAGAATGGGGGTGGGTAGGTTTGCTGAGGCCCAGGGCGTGGGAAAAGTTAAAGTGGGCCTCGCATGATCAGTGCTGGGCTGAGAGCGTTGGGTTGGTGACTTCTGCGATCCAGGTGCCAAGGATTTTGGCGGCATAGACCTCAAAGTTGAGCAGGCCCATACCACCACTATGGCGAGGGCCAAACATGACATCCAGGTGCACTGGCGGTGGGCGGCCTAACCAAATCCACCCTTGTAGAAGGGCGTATAATGACTTTAAGAAATAGGGGGAAAAGGCGATGGCGTGGGCCCCAAACCAAACTTTAGAAATGAGCATAGAGTTGGCTAGCACTAACCTGCCTGTAAGGGAGGTTTGGTGGGCTCTGAGGGAAGCTATGCATTTTGTAACGTTGTCCAGGATATGGTAAACCATTCCTTAGAGGCATACCCTCCCACCTCTAGCCACACCCCCAATAGGCAGAATGGATCAGCGGTGGGTTTTGGCACAAAGGGGAGAATGAGCGGGGCATTATGGGTTGGACAGGGCAAGTGAACCTGGGAACAAGTTGCTTAAGCAGGTAGAAAATGGGGCGCAGGTGACCAGCAGGTCTATTACCAACCAAAAGAATGATTTCGGTTTTGTATGCGTTAAGTGCAGCGTTACTTAACCTGGAATAAACTTGGATTGTAGCTTCAACCATGCGTGCATCATGATTGTTAGACACCCCAACCACACAATCATCAGCAAACGCCAAGATCTTGACTGGTGCTTGGCCTTGCACACGGACACCAGTAAGGCTGGCATTTACATTGGAAGAAGTGGGTCAAAGCTGAAGTTATACAATAGTGGGCTTAGGGGTCCCCTTGACGTAGGCCCCTTTGAGGGTGAACTACATCCGTGAGGAAGCCAGGGCCACGCACAGCCATTGTGTCAGATTCTGTGAGCAACATCACCTAATTAATGAAACAATGGGGAGGTGGAACTTGTGGAGGAAGGCTTTGAGGTAATCCCAGTTTACTCTATCATAGGCCTTCTACTGGTCTAAAAAACAAGTGCTCCAGAAGCTGTGGATTTTCAGACGTTGGCTCAAACATATATGTTGTCCCAAATAGACCGTTTGGGAATGAAGACAAATTGCTCAGGGGAAATGAGAGCAGAGGCAATTACCCCTAGGCGGTTTGCCATGATTTTAGTAAAAAGTTTCTTATCTGTGTTAGTAAGAGATATGGGGCGCTAGTTGGACAAGTCCAGCTTATCCCCTTTCTTATACAACGTGATCGTGTATGATCTTGTCCTCCAGGGAGGAGGCACATCTCCATTAGGCATTGGTTCATTGAGGCAAGCAGCAAGGAGGGAAAATATTTAAAGTATTTCTTATAGAACTCATAAGGAATCCCGTCTGGACCTGGGTTATTCCTGTATGGTGCACCATGAATGGCAGACCAGAGTTTGTCATGTGAAATTAAATTCATCAACTCCAGATAACGGGAAACTGTGCAGATATGTGCACTTTCAAGAAATTTGTCAACTTTGGCCAGCTGAACTGGATTGAAGCGATACAATTTGGAGTAATAATTTTTAACTTCAATTGTCACTTTGGCTGGAGTATCTGCGACGGAGTGGTCTGGCCGCCTCACCTGTGTTCAGGCCAAGCTCTGTTGAAGTAAAGAATTTTTGAAAAAAGTAGGCGGAGCACATGTCACCTGCTGTTATATTCTTTGCCTTATACTGAACACAAACTTGATGTCTGTGTTGCCTTATCAGTGCATTGAGGCGAGTAGACACCTCTTCCCACTTACGACCACAAGCCAGGCTGTTGCCTGCTGCAGGGACACTAGATTTCAGGTGGTCCACTTCTGCCAGCATGCACAAAATGACTGCCGAGGCAGCCCAAGAGCGTTGTGATGAAATGTAGCATGCCTGGTAGATGGTGTTTGCTTTGAAGGTTGACTAGGTCAAAAGTGGGTCTGAACATAATGGTGTGGTAAATTCTGGAGCTGAGGTTTTGGTGTCCACCCACGAGGAAAGCCTGGGAGACATGATCTTGTCTGGGCGGAGTTTGCACCACTTTAGCGCCTGTGTCGATGTGACAAAGAGAGGGAATTGATACCATCCTGTGGTCAGATAAATCGAGTTTCATCATTGTAAAGTGGGCAATTTGAGACTGAAATTGCAACGGTGTGAGAATAAGGTCAATGTGGGACATAGACCTCAGCTGGCCGTTGTGCACATGAGGATTAGTCATGTTTGTGAGCAGCGATGAATGATGTGGCAGAGTTTCAAACAACCCCAAAGTGGCCTTTAGAACGCGAAGTTCTATGTGCCCCTGCGGGGGTGTAGGTGACGAGGGCCAGCAGTTGGTGGCTGGTTGGTCCAGAAGTTCATGTCGTGCACCACAAATTGGTCAGGGGGAAGTGGGAGGGAATTAACAGCTGAGAAGAATTCCCATAAAGTTCATGCACAGGTTGGGACGTATATGTTAATGACAGCGTGCACTTCATAATCCCAAAAAAAGGATACAACAAGGACATGGCCGTTGAGGTACAAAATTAATAAAATGAATTTAAAATTATGGGTCGCTCAAACAAGTACCCCACAGTGTGGCGACCAAAAGGAAAGGGAAGGGAAGAGCATGGTTGCCCATGTGTCCTCTGCACCGTGTGGACAGTGGGTTTCCCGAATGGCCAGGATGTCCATGGATAAATATTTTTAAAAAACTCAGTTTCCTAGCCTGGGATGGTGAGGCCTTGAGTCCAGCAATGTTCAACGTCCCTATAGTAAGGCTCTCCCCATTGCACCTTAGGTGCAAGGGGAAGGGCACCCATGCCCTTCAGCCTTCTCTTTTTCAGCACATCGCTAAATGGCAGTGCAGGTATTCTGTTCTATGGAGTATGGTACAGTATGGGATGCTTTTGCTATGGGGTTGGCGTTGGCTTTTGCCTTCTGCTTTTTCCCACAGTGGAACGAATTTTTGGCGTTGTGTGCACCTGTAATGCACCATCCCATGATGGGGAAATTTTGACAGGGATATTGGTGGGTGACTCAGTTTCAATTGAGGCTTGGTAGCATTGGTCAGGTGAAATTGACTAATTCATCAGGTCGTCAGCTTGGATGGCTCAATCTGATTAGTGGAAGGATTCATGAGCCGATTCTGCAGTGAATGACTCAATGTCCTCCTGGAGCTGGGTGGGCAGGATCACAGACGCGGCTGTGGCTGCCGCCTTAGCCACCACTCTGCAGACCTTCTTGGCCTTCTTATGCTCCTGCGGGGACACAGGCTTTACTTGAATGTATCACCCAGCCGCGCCCCATGGAAAGGCGGCGTCAAGAACTATTGCCATTTCATAGTGGGCATCTGCACTGCTCATTACATCTGGGATAATTTCTTTTTGAGTAATGGCCTCCTTGGTGGGACAGGTATGGGACTTATGGCAAAAAGTGTGACAGAAGGCGCAGGTAGGAGGCGCTATCCACGTTGACCTGTAATGAGCGGGATTCTTTCCCATTGATTTCCACAAAAGCGGTGTGTGGGGGATTTGGGTCAAATATTCTGCTACCCCTGCAATGGGGTGAGTACAGCAATCGCTTTGCCCATGCACAGGTCCAGCATGAGCATAAAGCACTGCATCTCAAAGGATTGGATTTCCCCATATTCAATGAGACCAGCCTTGAGGTGGTGCTCCAGCACGGTGCACTTCATCATTGTAGGCAAGAAGTCAAAAGTCACAAAAATTTGATTAGATTCAGTCCAGAAAGTGCGCTTTGTGTTGACTACCCATTGACCATCTGGGAGGTCCACCACCACCCACACTTTTGCAGCTTCATCCGCCACATTTTCGTTTTCAAACTTAAGATCCAGCCAACTGCGGAGCATGGAGTGTGGTGCAATATACACTGCGTTCAGGAAATGTGTGTGTACATTTCCACAAAACTTCTCCCAAAGCGCCATTTGTTGTATATCCAGGAAGACTCACACCCCGTGATCCACTTATGATAGAGGCTGGGAGTGCGGCATATTGATGAACTGGTTGCAGCGCGCTTGCCAGGCCAAAATTTTCAGGGAATGCTAACCGCCAGTTTTTTACTATTAATTTTATCTAGGCCGCTGGTGTCGCTGGGGCATTTATGAAACTTGTTTGGTGTGGGACCCGCTCCTGTGCCCTTAACTTTGATCGCTCAACTGCTACCCAACATTGGGTGCACACTAATCTCCTCGATGAAATTATCAAAATTACCTAGACTTGAATCAAATATGTTGCAAAAGTGTTTTCAACGAGAGAGAAAAGTTAAAGTGGGGATCAACTTTAGATTAATACTTAAGGACTACTTTTAATTCTTAGTGGGTTCTAAAAATTTTCAAAGCATGAAAATCTTGACAGCGCACAACAAATCTGGATTTTAAATGTCCAATTGCTTGTTAGTTGATAATTGGTGATTTTATATGATTCTAGATGTATTACTAAACCATTGTCTTTATTCAAACGATGTTGTCAACCTATGCCTTAATCTAAAAATATGGTGTAAACTGTGATAATATACAACTGGCGAACATTTTACAGGGTGTATGACATTTGGTAGATGTCATTTTTTAATTTATCTAGCAGTATTCCCTATGACTGTACAAACTTATCAGTAAGATGAACTGCAACATGATCAAGGCCAACCATCAATCCATGAATATGAGAGAATTTTCACTAAGTGGGTCCAAAGAATGAACTGGATTTAATTAGAGGCCCAAAAATAATATCAATGCTGCACAATCTGAGTGTCATGATAGCGGCAGATAAAGTTTAGACTGGCCTTCCAGTCTTGAAGCAAAAACAAGCAAAAGGCAAGCCCATATGCAATTGGTTCTGCTGCCTAATGACGAAAAAATGTGCTTGAAGAGAATTAACTAGTGAGTGCCAATAGGCCATAACTGTAAATAGCAACCTGGCAATGAACCAGGATGTTGCGG
Organism: Massospora cicadina; assembly: GCA_022478985.1. Classification (NCBI taxonomy): domain Eukaryota; kingdom Fungi; phylum Entomophthoromycota; class Entomophthoromycetes; order Entomophthorales; family Entomophthoraceae; genus Massospora; species Massospora cicadina. The sequence goes on from JAKSZP010007952.1 coordinate 103,616, forward strand.
CCTCAGGGCCCATGGTTCTGGGTGTTGGGAATATTGAAATCAGATTGGGTTGTTTGAATTTCATCATAAAAATGAATTTGGAACACAGGAATTTTTATTTAATTTAAATGGAAAATCAGCTATCAAATCCCTCAGAGTTTTATAACTGCTTAAATAAACTACTGATTTGGGAATAGCTTAGGAAAGAGCAGGATCAGGGCCCTCGAGATTTGACTTAACCTGGAAAACTTCAAATGAGATGGGGAAAAGTGAACTTATTTTTGAACCAACTCTGAAATTTTGGTGGTGGGCTGAGTTGCTGACAGTTCATACATGGACACCCAAATTGTGCTTTTTCCACAGTTCTGACAATTTGAGTGATGGCTTCATGCCCAATGGGCAACAGGAACATCCCAAGGCCACCCCACATAGGGGCAGTCCCAAGAGGTCAGGAAAAGGTTTGGGATGCCCAACTAACCCCAGGCCTAGTCGCTCTGGCATCCGTTTAACCAGGCGATATTTATTTTAAATTTATTGCGGGGAAGACTGACCATGGGATAAAAACTTCCGAATATGACTCAGGAAAGACAAACTTAGTACCAGGGGAGGCACCCCAGAGAAGCGATGCTATCTCTTGTTGCCAGCGGGAACGCCACTTATGGGGAGGGGAGGGAACGTGTGAAGGGGCCGTAGCCACTATTGAGCACGTATGGAGGAAGGGGTCTGATTTGATGAACCAGACTGGGAACCAGGAGGAGACCAGCTGTTGGCGACGCGGTGGGAGGTATCCAAACATCCACGCTTAAAAGTGGTCCACCAAATGAGACCGGAATCTGTGGACAGCTTCTGGGAGGGTGGGGATGGAGCCAGCGATGGCATCCAAGACAATCGTGTGGATAGTCCACATGGCAATTGCAACCACCAGAGCATGGAGGGAGGGTGGAAGGGGGAGGCCATTGATGAAGCAAACATATCTCTTGACAGACTGAAGGGATGCGTTTGATCCTGGCCCAGCAGACGTTGAACTTCGTGCCATATCACTTTAGAGGTGGGGCACTTCTCCAGGCGGTGGAACAGCGTTCCATACTGGACACACACGACACAGGATGAGTGTAAAGCGTTAGAGCGCTCAGCTGTATGATACACCCGCCTCAGGCAGCGCACACATGGGAGCGGACTTGAGGCTGCAACAGAGGATGGTGTGTGTATTTCCAGATAGTCTTTTGGGTCTCAGTGGAATAAGGGATGTCCATCATGTCCAGGTAGTCCACCCTGGATAGGACATGGGGTCGAATGGGGATCACGCCATCATGGATGGGTAGCCCCTGTACCTCTTGTGTGAACTGAGGAGAGGGGCGGCCTCTTCAGGTTGTATGTCCGCTAATACGTTTTCTCCAATCTGCGCTTCGCATGGAGAGTAGGATTCGTTTGTAGTGGGTTTTAGTCCCGTGGGGACCTGTGGCCGATGTGTGTGATGCGAGGTATTTCATCAAGGAGTGGGGGTTTGATGGATTGTTGAGGCCCAAGGCTCAGGAGAAGTTGGAGTGGGCCGCGCAGGACCAGTGTTGGGATGGGAGTGTAGGGGCAGTGACAGCCGCGACCCAGGTGCCCAGGATCTTGGTAGCATGGGCTTTGAAGTCAAGAAGGCCCATGCTACTTTGATGATGAGGGCCAAACATGACCTCTAGCCGTACTGGTGGAGGGCGGCCTGACCAAAGCCATCCTTGCAGAAAAGCATACAGGGATCTGAAGAAGCTTGGGGAGAAGGGGGATGGCGTGGGCTCTGAACCAGACTTTGGATAGGAGCATAGAGTTGGCAAGAACAACCCTGCCAGTGAGGGTAGTAGGGTAGGCTCTGAGAGAGGAGATTCGCTTCATCACGTTGTCCAGTATATGGCACTCCATTACTGCTGACGCATATCCGCCTGCCTCCATCCACATGCCCAGATGGCGCACCGGTCCTATGGTAGGACGTGGCATGAAGGGGAGCACCAGTGGAGCGGTGTGTGTTGAGTTAGTAAGGCGTGGACGTGGGCGAGCAGATGGGCCGGGTTGGGAACTAATTGCTGGGGCCCAGCAGTTCTGAAACTGACCAAGGAGGATGATTTCGGTTTTGGAGGCGTTCAGTGCCGCGTTGCTTACCTGGGAATATTCCTGGATGAGGGCTTCAAGCGTGCATGCATCTTTGTTATTAGACACCCCCACCACGCAATCATCTGCAAATGCCATCATCTTGACTGGGGTTTGGCCTGGCACATGGACCCCAGTGAGTTGGGCATTCACATTTCGCAGTAGTGGGTCAAGGCTGAAGTTGTATAAGAGTGGGCTGAGGGGGTCCCCTTGTCGCAAGCCCCTTTGAGGGTGGACTACTTCCATAAGGAAGCCAGGGCCACGCACTGCCATTGTCACAGATTCTGTGAGCAGCATTACCCAGTTTATGAAGCGGGGGTAGGCAGAATTGATGGAGGCAGGCCCTTAGGTATTCTCAGTTTACTATATTGTAGGCCTTTTGTTGGTCCAAGAATACCAGTGCCCCAGAGGCTGTGGACTGACATGCATTAGCCACGGAGTGTACGTTATCCCAAATTGACCTTCTGGGGATAAAACCAAATTGTTCTGGGGAGATGGTGGCAGATGCTACAGTCCCTAAACGGTTAGCCATGATTTTTGTTAAAATTTTGGTGTATATGTTTGTTAGAGAAATGGGGCGCCAGTTGGCTAAGTCAAGCTTATTCCCTTTCTTAAAGAGTGTGACAGTAAAGGCCTCATGTCCTCCAGGTAGGAGGCGCGTTTCCAACAGGCTTTGGTTAAGTGAGGCTAGCGGCAATGGGGATATATATTTAAATATTTTTTGTAGAACTCATATGGAATACCATCTGGGCATGGGCATTTTCAGTTTGGCGCACCGCGAATGGCTGTCCATAATTCATTTGGAGTAATTAAATTCATTATTTCCGGGTATCAGAAAATGGTGAGGATATGAGCTCAGTTGAGAAATTCCGCCATTTTGGCTGGCTGAATTGGTTCAGCTTAGTATAACTCAGAGTAATATTTTTTCATTTCGATTGCCACTTTGGCCAGTGTGTCCACAATGTAATTATCTGATCTTTGCACCTGGGTGCAGGCCACGCTCTGGTGTGGTGCGAAATTTTTTTAAAGAAGTATGCGGTGCACTTGTCATCTTTAGTGATGCATGTGGCCCTGTATTGGACACAAACCCAATGTTTGTGTTGCCTTTCGAGTGCGTTGAGGTGGGCGGCTGCCTCCGCCCACTTCCAGCCCCATGCAGGGCTGTATCCTGTGGCTGGAATGTTGGACTCCAAGTGGGCCAATTCTGCCAGAGCGCACGAGATAACCGCCGATGTGGCTTGTGAGCATCTGGAGGAGAGGTGGCGATAGTGGTGGATAGTGTCCTCTTTGAAAGTTGCCCATGTGGAAATGGGGTCTGCGCAAAACGGTGCAACAAACAATTTTGCCAAAGTTGCCTCTTTCACCCACGTGGAAAATCTTGGCAACGTGAGCTCGGGGGGGGCGGATTTTGCACCAATGTGGGGCCTTTGCAACTGTGACGGGTAAGTGGTAGGTTATCAAGACCAGTTGGTGGTTGGAGAATTCCATTTTCATTGTTTTAAAGTGGGAGATGTGGGTTTGGAATTTCGCTGGCATTAGAATAAGGTTGATGCAGGTCATGGACCTTAATTGGCCGTTGTGGATGTGGGGACATGTCATGTTTTTGAGCAGTGGGGCATGTCACAGCAGCGCATCCATTAACCCTAGGGTGGCTTTTAGAATGCGTAGTTCTATGTGACCCTGTGGGGCGTGGGGTGAGGGAGGCCACTGGTCCGTTGGTGAGGTTAGCCAACAGTTCATGTCACCAACTAGGAAAGAATCAGGGGTAGTGGGAGGGATTTGACCGACGAAAAAATTCATGATGCTCATGTGCACCATTTGGGGCATAGATATTGATGATTGCATGTGCAACAGCGGCCCATGAGAAGGTGATGATGAGCACTTGGCCATTTAGGAATGTTTCTGAGGATGTGAATTTGAAAAAATTATTTTTCTGAATTAGCACCCCACAGTGCTTCGACCAAAAGGATAGGGATGGGAGGAGCATTGTTTTCCAAGCTTCCTCAGAACCTCATGGACAGTGGAACTCCTGGATGGCCAGGATATCCACAGGTAAATTGTGTTGTAAAAAACTCAGTTTCCTAGCCCAGGATGGGGAGGCCTTGAGTCTGGCAATATTCAACGTCCCTAGAGTGAAGGTTTCCCCCATCGCACCTTAGGTGTGAGGGGATGGGCCCCTGGGCCCACCAGCCTCTTCAAGGTCCCCACAGGCTTTCACAGCAGCACGGGTGTTAGCAGCAACACTATCGGGGTTTTTGTTAATTTTTGTGGAAAGAGTTGCATTGGCTTTGGCCTTCGCTTTTTGTTTTCCCGATGTCGGATGAATTTTTTGTGGTGTGGATGAGTTCGGTGCACCGTCAAGCGGGTCAAAAAAATTTTTTTCAGTTGGAATAGGTCCCAAGTCAGTTTTGACCAGAGCTTGGGTGCAGCAATTGGGTGAGATCAAATCTCCCATCGGATCCTCAGATTGAGTAGCCTGCTCAGCATGGGCTTCCCAATCTGATTGGTTGATGGATTCCTGAGTTGCTTCTGCCACAAAGGTCTCCATGTCCTCCTGGTGTTGTGAGTGTGGGATGGCAGTGGTGACCTTGGCCGCTTCCTTGGCTGTGGCCCTATGGGCCTGCTTGGCCTTCTTCCACTCCTGTGGGGAGATGGGCTTTACCAATAGGTAGCATCCTTGTGCTCCCCACGGGAAAGCCTCCTTGGTGCTTGCAGTTGGTTCGTAGTGCGCCTCTCCGCTGGCCATGGCCACCGAGGGGTGCTCTTGGAATGTGACGCCCTCCTTGATGGGGCATGCATGTGCCTTATGGCCAAACGCGTCACAGTGGGTGCAAATGGGGGGCGCGCTGTCCACGGTTACCCAGAATGGGTGGGTGGTATGCCCTGCGATATCAATAAAAGTGGAGTGCAGGATCTGGGTTAGGTCCTTTGCAATCTCCTCAGTTGGGGTCAGGACTGCGATGGCTTTGCTGGTGCACAGGTGTGGCATCAGCATGAAGCGTTGCATTTTGAAAGATTGTATTTTGCCATATATGGTGAGACCATCTTTCAGGTGTTGTTCCAAAATGTCACGTTTTACTGTAGTAGGCAAAAAGTCAAACATGAGGAAAATTTGGTTTGATTTTATCCATCTGGTGCATTTGGTTTTGATGACACATTGCCCTTCAGGGAGGTCAACCACTATGCGCACCACTGCAGCCTCATCTGCTGTCTCTTTGCTTTTGAAACCTAGGTCCAGCCAGCCATGTGACATAGAGTGAGGTGCAACGTACACCGCAGTTGGGAAAATTTTGTGTACATCTTCACAAAATTTTTCCCATAAGGCCGTTTTTTGGATGTCCAGATACACACGGACTCCAAATTCCACCGACAAAAGTGGCTGGGAGTGTGGCGTGTTGATGTATTGGTTGCATCGTGCTTGCCATGCGAGTATCTCTGGGGAAATTGTGACCACCAGTTTTTTTAGATTTTTGTCTATTCTGCCAGATTCTCTGGGGCGTTTTTGAACGTTGGAGGCCGCGGGCCTTCTGCCTGCTCCTCTTACCTTGCTTGCTCAACTGCTCCCTGACATGGGCGCAGACTAATCTCCTCTGTGAGATTATCAAACTAGATTTAGTCTTGAATTGAATAGGTTGTAAAAGTGTTTGCAACGAGAAAGAAAAGTTTTAACCAGGCGATATTTACCGGATAAAGCGTTTTATTCTTCCAAAGTGAGTTTATAGTTGTTGGTGACTTTTGCCAATGGCCTAATGCCATTGGCAAGAGTTACCAAAGATTTGACATTAACTGCTTATTCCCCTGAATAGTAAACATCCATTGGGCTTTGTTACTGATGGTTTGGGACTGTTGCCTATTGAGCCCAAAGATTCATTGATGTTAATTGCATTTGACCCCTTTGCCCCATGTGGATGCCAACTTTTTGCCAACTTGATACAAGTCCCCTCAGTTCGCCATACTAATTCTCTGGATGCAAGAACTGGGGCTAGTGGCGGAATCTTCAAATGGTAAGCTGTAATATACCGCTCATCCACCTCATGGGTGAGGTCGCCCTGGGAGATGAGGGGGCCACCAGCCTTCTTGGCCCTTTTAGAAGAGAAAGGGAACACCCCCGATAAAAACGGAGGGGTGCTCCCCTAGACTTATACTGAAGTGCAACAAGCTAAATATGTAAAAAGAACTCAGCCAGGTTAACCAACAAGAGATGAATTTTGCAGCACAGCACAGGCAGTACCATAAAGTTTCTAATTTTATACAGGAAAAGATGAAAAAATTTTTAGCGTCAACAAATCTCAAAGCATTAAGAACTAATGCATTGAAAGACAACTGCATCACTTGCATGATGCTTTGAGAGATGTACTGAATGCCAATAATGACCTTTATCATATTACTTGAGAATTATAGGATGCAAACAAAAACCAGAAGACCAAAAATGCAGAGCTCTTAACCTTGAAAAACGATTGATAGTTAAAATTGATTTTTAAAAACAGTTTAAACAGCAGTTGAACAAGAGCATAAGGAACAATTGATATGTGATTGTGCATGATAACTGAATTAAATAAAGGATGCTGTTGATGCAACCCTTAAGTTTCAGATAAGGACAGACCTGAATTATTGAGGATAATTGTTGAAGGTGTGGTTCATATTCATCTCAACAATCCAACCCCAACAAGCCATGATAGCCGCACTGCTATCCTTATCACATTCCTTAGGAACTCCAGAATAGGATTGGAGTCACTCTAATGAGCCTAGCAATCCAGGGCCCCATTTTGAGTCTTTCAAAACTTCCACTGGTACTGGTGCACCTGTTAAATCATTTCAACCTTTTTGTCATTTCAACCTCTCGCCGCCTTGGAATCTGTTCGCTTAACTCTGGGGATTTTGAACTTGGGGCGTCAATAGGGGTAATCTGTTTTTTACAGATCTGACACTAACCAGCTCAGCTTAAACTTTCTGAGAGAGCTGTAAAATTGACAATCACACCTAAACTGTGTATCTTTTTTAAAATTAATCCTGTGTACGTTGGAATCTTCCATTGACCCAACAGAGCTTATTTCAACCTTTTTCCTTGCAAGCCTAACCTTACAAGGAGTCCTTCTCGAAATGAGTGTCTTCAACTGTGGTGTACTCAAGACTGGTTACTTGCAGTCACTACTTTTCACTTATTCCCAATTAAAGTGAAAACCCAAATGAAGGAGAAAACTTAAGATTCTGTATAATAGACTGTTTATCTAAGATAAAAACCTAGTTTTTTATACTAGATACTAAAGAATCGGGATGTAAATAATAAATTGAGGGATAAATTGAATAGTGAATTGGGCAAATATTGTATCTTATTCAGGAACCTCGGTACAGTCTCTTCTTCTTTTGATTTCTATCTTTGGCACTCATTTTTTCCAATTCCTGAATTTGTGCACTGCAGCGATGTGTAGAGCCTTCAACATCAGGTTCATCAGCTCCATAACTCCTGTGCGCTTCAGTGGAGTCCAACTTGTATTACCATTGGTGGACTTAATTTCTGGTTTGTTTTATGGCACCATTTTCTTTTCATTTCATTTGATTTCCTTTTTGGTGCACCTTTCTGCATTTATATTGTTCTTTTCCTTATCAATCTTACTTAAATGAATATTTCCTTTTTGGGAGCATATCTCATCTAAAGTTTTTTCATCACTTTTTTGCCTTTCTTTGGTGATTGGATTGTTTGTCATTTCAGTCATGACTATTGCCATTTTCATGGACAATTTGATTTAAAAATATTACCATTTTCAGGAGCTAGACTCATTTTGCATTATTAATTCTCAAACTTTAATCAGAATTTCCTATATTCTACCAGTGGTCAAGGATATAACAATTTCACAGTATGCCAAATTTGCAACACCACCCTTTCCAAGATAAGACCAAGGGTTGGATCTGAGATGTCTCGCATGGACTCTGTTGAACACAATATTGGTGGTATCATCTTGAATGAAGTATTTATGGCCCCTCTTGGCCAATATAGTCGATGGTCCAGTCCAAATGGCTTGAAGTTTGCAGGATGGCTTCTGTGGACGTAGTAAAACAATAGTTTATCGTTGACTCTAAATTCTGGCAGTTTGGCACATATCTGACTGTCTTTCTGCCCTTTTGGAATATTGTGCTCGATGTTCTTCCCAGCTTCTAATTGTATGCATATGACCTCATCAGCCAGCTCTTGCTGATAGTTTCCAGGGGGTAAGTTCTTGCAATCCATGACAATTATTGGAGCCATCAGGGTAGTTAAGGAGGTTTCTCTCCTGTAGAGTGCCTTGAAGAGATACATTTCAATGACCCTGCGGTAGCTAAGTTGGTAAGCAAACACTGTGGATGGTAAGAGAATATACCACTTTGTTTTGTAGTTAACTGCTATATTCTTGAGGATTTTGGCTAACATCCCATTTACTCATTCCACACTTCCGTTTGATGATATTGTATAGGGGGTAGCGAACAGCTGTTTCACCCCTACCAAGTCCATAAGTTTTCTCACTACTTTAGAGATGAAGTTCTTCCCATTATCCAAAAGCAAGATCTGGGGACAACTGTGTCTTGTGATAATATTATCGTAAAGGAATCAGGAGGCGGTCCCTGCGGTGTATGTCTTGATTGCCGCTGCCTCAATCCACTTTGTGAAGTGGCCAATTGCTACTATAAAAAACTTGTTAACACTTGAGGCAGTTGGTAGTAGTCCTTTAACATCGATAGATACATTGTGAAAAGGCGTGGATGGAGGGATTGGTGTAAACTCAAACTTCTTTTCCAACGGTCTAAAGTTTACACATGGTACCCACATTTCCTTGGCTTGGTGCAAATCTTCAATTGTAGCCTTCCAATAGAAACGGTCCTTGAGATAGGCTAGGGTCTTATGAAATCTTCCATGTCCCACATGTTTGTGTGCCTCCATCACAACTTCCATTCTATTGCTAGGACGCACATATGGATACCATTTCACATAATGAACTTCTTGAGTTTCCATCTACTCTTTGCGTGTCTTATGAACATCTTCTTGAAACTGACTTGACTTCCTTGGTTTCTTCTTCCCATTCCTCTTTGGGTAATCCAATTAGATCATAAAGTCAATCGCTCTTGTGCATATGCAAATGGAACACAGGCAATCATTAGAACCCATCTGCATTCAGTGGTTGCTTTCGGCCCTGTGTATAATTTCAAAGTCATAACTTAGAGCTGAACAGCCCATCTGGCTAGTCTCCCATCAGGATCCTTCATGTTACTGAGCCAGCATGAGGATGCATGGTCCATTACGACCTTGAAGTGAACTCCATATAGGTATGGACATAAAATGCTTCACTTCTCTAATCACTGCAAGACATTCGCGCTCTGTAACAGTGTAGTTTCTTTCCGCTTTGGTAAAGACCTTTGAATAGTATTCAATGGGATGGTCAATTCTCTCATCGTCTATTTGTGCTAGAATCACACAGAGTCCTATGTCACTGGCATAGGTGTATAGGTAGAGGGTCTTAGTGAAGTCTGGATATGTTAGAATCAGCGCCTCTACCAACTTCTTCTTCAGATCCTTGAAGGCTTGGTCTTGCTCTAGTCCCCACTCAAACTTAGAGTCCTTGTTCAGTAGGTACGTCAGGGGAGTAGTAAAGTCTGAAAACCGTGGGATGAACTGTCTGTAGTAGCTGATCATTCCCAGCAACACCTCAACATCCCTCATACTTTTCAGATGCTCCATTTTGGTTATTGCCTTTACCTTTCCTCCTTGAGGTTAAATCCCCTGTGCACTGATCTCATGTTCCAAGAACTTGAGTTGCTTCTTGAGAAAGATGCACTTACTCTGTTTCAATTTAAAGTTTTGATTCTCTCAACCACTTGAACACCTCTCAAAGGTGCTTGACATCTCTCTGTAAGTTCTACTGAATACAGTATTATCATCCAGATAGATTAGAACTCTTAATCTTCAGCTCTAAAAATGTTCAGTCCATGGCGCGTTGAAAGGTTGCCAGGGCGTTGCACAGCCCTTGCAGCATTTGGGTTGGTTTAACAAGCCTTGGCTGCTGATTAAGGCGCACTTTTCCTGGTCTTTGGGCGACAGTTTTATCTGACAGTACCCACTGGCTAGGTCCATTGCTGAAAAAAATTTGAACTGCCAATCGTTTCAAGGCGTTGTCAATTCTTGGGAGAGGTTTAAATCTTTTTTTGTAATTTCATTCAAATGATGATAGTCCATTACCATCATGTGCGAGCCATCTTTCTTGTGCACCAACAGGAGTGGCAATGCCCATGGACTCTTTAAGGGCCTCAACAAGCCAGCGTCTATAAGTTGTTAAAGCTCCTTAGTGATGACCTCCTCTTCCATTTTTGATAGGTGGTATGACTTTGATTTGAAAGATATAGCCAACCCAGTATCCATACAGTGTATCTCTCCTTTACACAGACCATAATTGTTTGGTCCTTGGCTGAAAATATCTTCAAACTCTTCCATTAAGTTATCCAGCTCTTTCCGTTCTTCCTCTGTCATGTCAGCAATTCCCATTTCGTCTAATCCTCCAACAGCATGTACTGATTCGCTGGTATTGCAATTTGTTAGTTTTCCGCATGCCACAACTTGTCCTTTCTCAATTTAGATAAGTTGAGTGGTGATGTTTCTCAGGAGGATAGTCACTTCACCCTCATGACTAGTCAAAGAATCCAGGCAACACTTACGGCTCCTGTTTGCATACTCCTTATTGGGTGTATATTTTGAGTACAGTGTTCTGGGGGATCTTCACACTTATGGCGGTGTGAAAACTCTTTTTTTCTCCTGGTCAAATCTCCATTGCCTCAATGGCACTCAAGGGTAGCCCTCTTCGGGCACTGAAGCAGGCAGTTGCTTCACACCTTTTTTGCGAAGTATGTAGTGCACCAGGTAGATTGGATGCTCAGTTTCAACCAGACATGTCCACTGCTTCCTTGATTTCAAGTCTTCGTCCTTAAACACAAGTGGCATCTGTTAGTTTACCAGACTCACAGTGCTGCTAACAAAGTCAATCTTTGCTCCAAACTCTAATAAAACTATGTGCTAATACGGAAGTCATAGTGGTCATTATCCAAAACCACAGCAGGGGCAGCGAGTACCATGCATCTAAAGCGTAGAGGTAAAGCAGAGTAAGCCCCTAATGCACGTATGGCATCAGGTCCTGATGTCTGATATCTCACGTGGTAGTTGATGTCCGGCATGAATTTCAGCTTCTTCATCAATCTTGAGGACATGATATTGAGTTAAGCACCAGTATCGAGGACTTCCAGTACACGTACAAGCTGTATCACAACTTCCACTTTGGTTACACTCTTCCCTAATGGATTCACAGTTGACAGCACGTTGTCAGCTGACTTTTCAAATTCCTCTAATTGCTTGGGTGTATTGGACGTTGATTCGGCGTACAGTGTAGTAGTCTTCTCAATATTATTGAAGGTGTCAAGTACAAGTTGTTCACCTTCCTCTAGACTATCAACTACTTTAGTGGGCTTCATTGCTTTAGCTAGGTATGTCGAGTTCAACCCCTCATCAGTGGATCCATGTACTTATAATCATGCAGGTACAGATACGGTACTGGGGCTCCTAAGACATGGTAACCAGCATCCATCAAGTCTTCATCTTGGTGATCGTCCTCTCCTTCCACGTGTAGGTTCACCCAATTTATGGCTCCAGGGGTATCCTCTTTTAGTGAAGGGGGGTTTTCTTCATCACCTTTCATTGAACAAGATCGCCAATAGTGACCAGGTTTGTAACATTTGTGGCATGCTAACATCTTGCGCTGATACCATGGACTGATTTGAAGTTCTAGTCTTTTGTACTGTCACTCTTGTCCTGTGTAGCGTACACCGCTTTTCCAACTCTGCGTGTTGGTTGAGTCATTGGTTTGTTTTCAATCTTATAAGTTCCTTACACATCTAGTAAAGCTTCCTTGATGGCCTTGAGAAATCTCGCCATTTTGACCGCAAGCATCATGTGCATCTTGAGGGATGGTTGTGCTTCTAAGGAACTGAGTAGGACAATCTTCGCGGTAGGTAAGTCTAAGGTCCCTGTTGTCCATAGTTGCGCTCAAAGGGAGTATCTCATGGCATAGTTTGCGACTGTCTCCATCTTGCCTAATTTCATTATTATAAACTCTCGCTCCATATTCTCAACATCATGTGCGCTACTGAATTCTGATAACAGAATTTCCTTAACCTCAGTCCAGGTCAAACCAGGGCGTAAACTAGCACTGAGTATCACCTGCGCTTTGTGGCTCATGAATCCTTGGACGGGATGAGCCTTCTGCTTGTCACTAGCGCTATCCATGCTGTTCTTGTACATTTGTAAAAACCCAGCTATTGTTCCATCGCCAGGAGTGAACATAGTTTTGAAATAGGGTTTAAAGTTTGGATCTTCCTCTACTGGAGCGCTTCACTGATGTCATGGAGATGAAGCTACCTGTGCAATTAAACCGGCGTTTCCAAACATGAGGGGTCTAATGAAGATCTTAGAGCAGGCTGTGGTTTTACTTGAAGTTGATCCTTAATTCCCTCCAATTTTCGATCAATGTCATCAAAAATAGTCACATGGTGGTCTAAACGTTCACCACACTCATTCAATCTTCATAAATTTATTCCATTTTTGGATCAAGGTGTTGGACACGTTCCTTGAGCCCCTTCAGATCAATTTCAATTCTTCTAGTCACTGGTATGTGTCCAAACTGGGGTAGTAGCCACTTGAGCCCGTCGAGCAGTGTCTGAAACCAAATATAGGTACTACCTCAACTCCACTACTTCTTTTTCCAACACTTTCAGCCTTGCCTTGATCATCTCTTTTTCATTTGGGGATAGGCTTCCTTCTGCTTCTTCACCACGGTATAACACCATATCTCAATACTAGGTATTCCCATTTAACCTGAACCCTCTCTTCTCAACTGTGTGTTTGGCGTCACCCCTTTAGTGAGCACCAGTCTCGCTGCCATGGTTCTGCTCACTTAACTCTGGGAATTTTGAACTTGGGGCGTCAAAAGGGGTAACCTGTTTGCACAGATCTGACACTAACCAACTCAGCTTAAACTTCCTGAAAGAGCTGTAAACTTGACACTCTCACAACAACTGTGAGTCTTCTTTAAAATTAATCCTGTGTACGTTGGAATCTTCCATTGACCCAACTGAGCTTATCTCAACCTCTTTCCTTGCAAGCCTAACCTTACAAGGAGTTCTTCTCAAAATGAGTGTCTTCAACTATAGTACACTCAAGGCTGGTTACTTGCAGCTACTACCTTTTACTATGTTAAAGCGAAAACCAAATAAAGGATAAACTTAAGATTCTGTGAAATAGGCTGTTTATTTATAGTAAAAACTTAGTATTTTATACTAAATACTAATGAATCAGGATGTAAAATAAATTGAGTGGATAAAAGAATAGTGGATTGGAAAATATTGTATCTTCTTCAGAAACCTTGTGTTAGTCTCTTCTTCCATTGATTTCTCTCTTGGGCATTCATTTTCTCAAGTTCCTGAATTTGTGCACTGCAGCGATGTGTGGAGCCTTCAGCATCAGGGTCATCAGCTCCATGGCTCCTGTGCGCTTCAGTAAAGTCCAACTTGTATTACCACCAGTGGACTTAATTTCTGGTTTGTTTGATGGCACCGTTTTCTTTTTGTTTCATTTGATTTCCTTTTTGGTGCACCGTTCTGCACCCAAAACATTCTTTTCCTACTCAGTGCTACTTAAAAGAATATTTCCTTTTTGGGAGCATATCTCTTTAAAGTTTCATCGTCGCTGTTTGCCTTTCTTTGGTGATTGGATTGTTTGTCATTTTGGCTGTGACATTATCACCATTTTTGCAGCCAATTTGATTTAGAATATTATCATTTTCAGAACTAGACTCATTTTGTGTTATTAATTCTCGCACTTTGATCAGAATTTCCTTGATTCTACCAGAGGTCAAGGATTTACCAATTTTGCAGTGTGCCAAATGTGTGACACAACCCATTAACTTTCCCAAGTTTGATTTAAATGGGAAAGTGAAGTCCTTCTAAAAGATGTTCAAGATGATCATATATGGAACTGAAAAGTTGTTTATAGTGACCACAATGATAAATTGTTGGGATGATTAAGCTGTGACCTAATCATACCTTACCTTTCCAAGGACAACTGGAGCTTCGTGACCATCAGAAATGCCATGTTAAAATGATTTGAACTCCTGAAAATTTGACCACTTACTAGGCTGAATTCATGATTGTCCAATTTAAAAAAGTAAAAGACCATTACTGAATTTGCCAACCAGTTCTACCATAAGGTCCAGATCCTGTTGGGATAAAAGGCAAAGGTGAATTTGACGTGAAAATTGCTTTTCAAAATGCTACTAAAGACTACCATAAGTTGCACCAATCACTATTGCCCGCCTTAGTAAACAACTTAGACACCCTAGCCATGATCAAGTACTTAAAAATTGTGAGCTTACTTTTGGTCCACCTAACATAGAGAAATGTAATTACTGCTCTAATCAAAGCCAGGTAACACTAAAAATTCCAGTAGGAGCTAGTAGCATGGACGTGGAGATGCTGGACCTTGGTGGGGTTTTGATGAAGTGACCTGCAGGATTTGTAACTCTGAAGGTCATTATGCCGCCAGATTCCCAAAGAAATGGATTAATATATATATATATGTCACTTTGCTTTTAGACAATGAGGACCATGGAAAAGACAGTTGACAATAGAAGAGGGATAATCTGTTTTCAAACAGTCATCTATACAATTTAAAAATAGGATAAAATAAACCCCATCAAGTACTAGCAGTAACCCAAAGCTTACGCTCTGAGCTTAAGAAAGAAGGACAAGAACTATTCCAAACCTTATGTATACAACTTGTAGAATGAACACAATTTGGAGAGAAAGATAATTCAGAGCAATTGAACCCTTTGGAAGGAAAGAGGTATTTTTGACCCTCAAAACTTTAATTATAAATTTTCTAGACGCCAGATTGAAAATTAAGACTATGATAGATCAAGGTGATAACATTCCAAACCTACAAAATACGCAATTTTAAACTACTTCTCTGATTGTACTTATATTGATATACATATAAAGTAGATTTTTTTTGCACAATATTGATAGAAGTGCCTTAGTCAATGTAAACTCAAGTATTTTTATAAAAAACTAAATAATGCTCATGACATAGACCATTTTAAAATTATGAAATGGCTAGTCTAGGCAGTACCATTAGTGAAGGAGCCTGTAGAGTTTTTCAAAAAGATTCAGGTCCCTACAAGTAAGCTCTCCTATACAGTTTTGTTTATTAACAACTATCAATTTTAATTAGTAACATTTTCCTTAAACTTAGGATCAGCTCTCATACCTACACAGAAAACATCTTATGAAACTTGTTTTTAATTGCCTATACATTATTCATGAGAAGAAAAATTTCCTTTTCTAATAACTACAATAATTTATTAATGTAATTTAACTCAATGGAGTAATTCCAATTTGGTATCAACAAGTTGGTTATAGCAGTCAGTCCCCTCCCTCCAACATTTCTGGAAAAGATATACTTTATAAGATTCCACAAGTTGTGAGCTGCTTTCTAGGGAACAGCAGGCTATAAACACTTGACTGTATCTGGATCTTTCAGATGGGCTTCTAGTATAGGTCTACTTTTTGTAAGAAAATTATGGATTGAACCTCACATAGCTCCTGGGATAATCACCCTCAACCTTAAGGAAGATAAGTGTTCTCCTAGTTAATTTAACCAAACAGAAGATTATCATTAAGAAAAGTGTATAAAATCACCTAGGTTTATATAGTACCCAGAGAAGAGGTCATATAATCAAAGACTTTGGATAACTATTGGAATTTTGTTAACATAATAACACTCTAGGTGCATGTGCAATTATTTCATATAATGCATTTGAAGGATTATCAGAAAAACAAGAAATATCAAGCCTTGTCTTAATTACAAAAATATGCTCAAATATTTACCACCAGCAATAACAATATGGAGTGCACTAAAGGTGCCCTGCACCAGATCAACACTAAGAATACCAGGCTGATATGCTCATGGCCTATAGGGCGTAGCTGATACAACAATGAAGTTGTAAAAAAAGAGCTTTATTAGTATTACAACAAGAAATGATTGTATCAGTTCGCATTCCTTGTGCTAGACTGTACCTAACATAAATAAAAGGACGGTTAAACCATGTAGTGATTGATTATTATCAACTAAAATCAATCACTGAAAATTTTATACCCATTAGCACAAATAGACAATGCCCTCAATTGATTGGGAGGTACCAAGTATGTTAGTTTTTTAAATCTTATCAGTGGTTATTGGAAGATCAACCTTCCTAAGGATAAACAGGAAAATTTAATAACTATCAAATCCCAATTGTTATGTCAGTCAATGCGCATGCCTAGGGCCAGTGCAACGTGCCCACCACATTTCAGAGGGCAATGGTTACCATCCTAGGTGATCTGAAACTGAGCTGTATCTTGGTATATCTTGTTGACATCAACGTTTATCAAGAATTTTTACACATCATCATATCATTTAGAGAAATTATTTGAATGGATAGCCAAAGCTCAATTCAAGATAAACCCCAATAGTTATCAATCTTTAAGAAATAAATTGATTACCTGGGTCACAATGTCTATACTAAAGGGATATTTTCCAACTCAAAAGCTTGAGGCCGTTAATCACATGAGGAGCCCTGAAAGCAATTGGGATGTGTAGCTAGTTTTAGCAATAGTATAGTATTACTGTTAGTTCATTCAAGGATTTGTACAGTTAAATAAACCATTGTTTTATAAAACTAAAAGTGGGTTGGCCTTTCAAAGGTCTGTGGAGTATGAGGACGCTTTCAATAAGCTAAAAGCAGCAAAAACCTGGGTTCCTGTGCTATGCTATCTCAAAATTTGTCCTTCCATTTATTCAACATGACACCTCAATGACGATAATTAATTATGTACTATCTCAGTATGACAAAAACTAGGGAATACATCAAGTAGCCTTTTGCAGCTGCACCCTAACTAAGCTGGGGAGAAACTATATGGTAACATAACATAATTATTTACTCGTTATTTTTACTTTTAAACAATTTTGCGTTTACCCTAGTGGGACTAAATTCCAAGTTGTCACCAATAACGCTTCATTGAGGTGTCTGCACAACACTTAAGGACCAGTAGGACGTTTAGCTAGATGAACACTGAAGCTTCAGATGTACAATAAAGAGATGTTCACTAATAAGGGTTTTCTCATCAAAAAGTCTTTAAACTTTTCAGGTTATTTATGTCTCTGCTTTGTCCTGTCATGCAGAACAACTGTTTAGAAAGTGAAGGCACAAAATTAGACAGCGAGAAACCTAATAATAAGCGCATATTGGACCTACCATGGAACTTACTGATATAATTCATACTATACTGCCACTCAGGATGAGCTAACACCCAGAGCAACAGACAGAATACCGCTGGTACAGCCGTCCACAAAGTTTGTTGTAACGTGATTAGGGACACTATCAATATTTGCCAAGTAATTCCATAGTTGCAGCACATAGCTGAAGAATGGCACCAAGAACTTCTTAGTCTGATAATGAACTTGAAAATCAAGGGAATTTTTAATAAAAATAAGGAAAACTTGAAAAGAAAAATGAGCGACAGAAAAATCTGCTAGGGACTGCTGCCTTATAATCTCAATAGGTGAGGAATATGAGGAGGGGTGTATTCATACCTGAGAATCTCTTTGAAATAAACTATGGCGGATTGTCACACTAGGTCGTTTCCAATGTTGACTCAGATCTGACCTGACCAGCTAGATTGGTATCAAAATTTTATCAAGATTTTTGGAGGCATGATTTCATCTAGCAACTAGCAATAATTATACAATGGCTGGTGGGCCACGCCCAAGGCCAAGAAAGATAAGGTGGTCTCATCTCAAATCAGATCGGTTCAGCACACCCAAACCTGTCGGGGCAGGCTCATCTTCACTGGTGGCAAGTAGGGAAGTCATATGGGCAATTTCAAATCCATGGTTAATTTAAATAAAATCAATTTCATTTATTATTGTTTACTCATATTTATGGGACTCAAACTAGGGTGATGCCTTCTGGCAAGGTGGGAGCTGCAACCTTCTTGCTGGCAATAGCTTTTATCCACAACTACCTCCTGACAAACCTTGATCCTCTCCCTCTCTCCTTGGTGGTGAGAAGAGGGGATAAAGGATAAACCTTCAGGGGGTAGGCTGTCACCCACCTCTCATCTATCACATAGGCTAGATCACCCTGTTTGATAAGGAAGTAAGCAACCTTTCTGGATCCTTTCTTTATGAAGTGATTTTCTTCACTATTGAGATGCAAGGGGTGCTACTCAGGACTTAAAAATCCATTATTAATGAACATGGAAACCTGGATTAATATATTCTACAAAGATTGAGTGTGTTAGTTAAATACGTTTATAAACAAGCACTATTCAAAAACCTTTAATTGTATTAAAGACAATCAGATTGTTGGCCATGGTATGCTTAACAAAACTCTATAGAAAGTCCAAAAGAGCTACCAATTAGAGCCCATGAGGTTTGTTATTCAGTTAATCCTGATGAATTGAAGAATGTTAATTGCAGCATCTCTAGAAGGCATCCACCACTCATCTCAAAGTAAATCCAATTGGGATTAGCATTCAATCTAGATTGATGTTATTGGAACCTTACCTGTCAGCAACTATAATTACCCATACATTATCATGGCCATTGACCACTTGACTAAGTGGGTTAATGCAAATGCATTCACAATTTTAGAGATTTCAATGCTGCTTAATTTATTATGGAACACATCATCCATAGGGATGCTTGTCTGAAAGTTATTTCTAATTGATGATAATACAAATTTTACCTCTAAGATAATCCCCTAACTAAAATGAACTCATGTGGATTAGAGTGAAACTAGCTTCCCATACAAATCAAGACTAATGGTTCTGTTAAGAGGGTGAATAGAACTTTACTGAAAATTCTCCGCAAGTTTGCTGCTACTTACACATGACAATGGACCCTTTACGTTAATCCACAAAATCCTCCTATAATATTTTTATCATGGTGTCAGGGTATTCCTACCCTTCCAGTTGCTCTATAATCAGCATCCTGCCTTTCCTTTCTTGTTGCACCCAATTCTAAAGGATGAGTGTTGGCTTTTGTACTAAAAGCAGCCCAAATTATCTAAAGAAATGACCAATAAATTGTTTGCATGTACTCCTCCATGGTCAAGCCTTTTGTAATTATATGGATGTCACCAAA
Source organism: Massospora cicadina (assembly GCA_022478985.1). NCBI lineage: Eukaryota > Fungi > Entomophthoromycota > Entomophthoromycetes > Entomophthorales > Entomophthoraceae > Massospora > Massospora cicadina. The sequence continues at coordinate 122,976 of JAKSZP010007952.1, forward strand.
TGAGCCTTTGCCTTTAAACGTGAATGGATTAATGAAGAATATTTAGAATCATCACCGGATGGAATTTCATATTGACACCAGAGATTGCTATCTGGATCCTTTGCACAATAGAAGGGCAATAATATCAAAGCTGATCAAAGTAAGTGGCTGAGCTTGACCCCTGTACTGGATGAGAAGCAAAGATTCTGAACAATGAGGACTCAAGTTCCCTATTTGCCATGAAACACCTAGCTGCCCTAAAATACTAAGCTTAAAAATGTACTTTATTATATATTTTCCCTAACAAATCTATATATATAACTTTATTTCTTTGCATAGTCACATTAACTATTATTGGACTCAGAATAATGCATATTGACTGAGCTCTAAAGAAACAAAAGTGCTACGCCTTTAGCTCTTTTAAGCCATTTTAATCAGCTAAGCCATCATAAAGATAATTCACAATTTCCATTCCTACTGCTCCTGGCACCCGCAAATTTTGATAGATGGTTTTCCTTGGTGAAAAAAATGAGGAAGGTATATTTCCAGAAAAGTGATATAACTATTTATCATGGCATTAATTAAGATTCAGAGTGAAGCTTATGGAGCTGCCTTGACTCATAAAAACAATCAGAAACCTCAGGATAATATGTTTGAAGAACCTTACATAAATTTAAGGAAGGTAACCAGGTATCATACTGCAATATGTATGGATTCAGAAAACGCATAGAATGTCCACGCTTTGGAAAAGTACTTGGTAATCTTATATCAATTGTCATTTGATAACTATACCAATAAATTCTCATCTGATGAGAGGATTATCAATAGGTTCCATGAAAAGTTCATAAAGCTCTACTACAGCAATCAAACTCCTTTAAGGAAGCAACTATAGAATGAGTCAAATCAAAGGGGATATATGTTTTCAAAAGTTATTATTCAACTTAAGATATAAAACTTTATACTCCTTTTTCATTATCTGGACATAAATAGAGTTAGCGCAAACATAAATTTTTAAATTAATGTTGTCATCTGTTCCATTAATCAAACCCTCAGCCATTCCAGAATCATCACACGCTGTCCTCACTCTTTAAATAGCATATAACTGTAAATGAGTACCATTTTGTTTATCGCACCTATTGTACTTAGTATATCCATTATAATTCCTGACAATTGTGCTCTTAAAATAAGGACACCATTGGACTATGGCTAGATAATTAACTATAATATATTCAATGTTTATTTAAATAAAGAGTCATTTTATGCCCAAATTATTTTAGTACTTTGGAAATTGTTCCTGGAGTAGACTTTACTATATCAGTAATTTTAGGACTTTAGTTTTGTATACCACTTCCAAAAATATATTTAAGCAGAATAGTCCTTGTTAGGGGACATAGGTTAAGTGATCAAAAATAATGAAGACTTTTCAAGGAGGTACTTAAACCTATGCAGTAGTTTGCATTTGTCGCGCAATACAGATGAGATTCTATTGAAATTGGGTGAGGCTTAGATACTAAGAAATAGCAAAATCAGATGCATGACGGGGGAAATGCGCCTGAGGCTTTGCAGTAATTCCAGCTGAACCAAAAAAATAAAATAATAAGTTATTTCCAGTTGAGCATAACATAAAGGTCTAGCATTATGCACCAACAGGAGTTTCCCTGAGCTCTGGAAAAATTTGTGCTCAAGGTCAAGTCAAGTTAAAATGCAAATGCTATGATTGATATTTATATGGTTTTTGACAGCACATCCTCCCAAAATAGAGGCATTAGCAGTAAACATCAGATACGATGGAAGAGGGGAACAACAGGCACTGGGTACAGGCACCAGGTCCACAAACAGGGCACTTTCTCAAGTACTTTGATGGACTAGGGACACTGGTGGTGGCGGCCATCTGAGATCATATTTGACTATTTCTGTGGGCACTATTGTGGATGATGAATGAGAGGCACAACGTAAAGACATTCGTTGTGGGGCACTGGAGTGGTGACAGCATTATAAATGCATGCATTTTTCTGAGGGAAGGACGGGTGGTTAGAGCATTGCAGACACCTTGGACGCAGTTAAACTTTGGATGTAATAATTTGACAGGGCACCAATGAGCAGTTATTTAGATAATATAACAGACCAAAGCCCAATTCATCATCCTAATAATGGGCGGGTTTAGAAATTATGACAGAAGCAAAATTTTGATATTATGATCAAAACTATATTAAGCAAACAAATGGGCCACAAAAGTAGCCCAAAAAATTAGATAGAATCTCAAGATGTTCTCTTAATAGTGGGAGAGAATTAAATACCAAGATTTGTCAAAATCAGATGCACGATGGGAGAATTCTCCAAGGTTTGGCAGAAAATTCTGTTGCACTATAAGATTAACAAATTATTAATCTGATAATCAGTCGGGCATAACCAAAAGGCCCTGCATTATGCACCAATGGGAGTTCCACCAAGCTACAGGAGAGTGGTTCTCAATCTCAAGTTGCATTAGAATACAAGTGATATAATTGACGTTATTCAGTTTGTGACATCATGGTAACCTTGAAAATCTTATGAAGGGAAGGGTCAGGATGGTCAGGTATAGCATGAATGATCATGTTGTCAATTCTTACAGGTCCTATTTTGTCTTATTGACACAAGATAATTTGAATGCTTAAAATTCCTCACCTTTGTATAGAATGGAACCACTCTGATTTCGTTTGCCAGATAACTTATATTTGGCAGAGTAAATCAAAGCTGAAATAGGTCCAACAGCCAAGTTGGACCACTGAAGAAAACTGTTAGGGTTGGATAACACCAACCCATCTTTTACCCCTGAAATTTAGGGAAATCTTGAACGTCATAAAAAGAATGACGGGTAGTGAGGTTGCAAACCCCTGAAGAAACCTTTTATTTTTTATTTAACGTAATAAAAATCAAGTGAGGTGATCCTGGCATCTCACTGGCATAACGAGCACAAGAAAAAGTTAGAACAACTGGTAAGAGTAATGACCCAGAAGCTCAAGGTTTTTTCATGTGACAAAACCTTGTTGTATCCTTAAAATCCAGGTAATGCATGGTCTAAACGGCTGAAAGCTTCACAATCTTGAGCTGAGGTTTGGAATGGCGCAGGCTCAACCTTTTAAGGTCACCATTTGAGAGCCCTCCCCAGCCATACTTTAAAATCATTTGAGCCTAAAGAATGGCTTGGGAGGTCACAACCCTAGTGTCAAATTGACCTCAGCAAGAAATCCCACAGGCGTTTCAACTCAGGACTCAGAATCTTAATTCTGAGTTGATATGGGAAACAGTTTGAACCATTTAATCACATCACCACCCACTAAAGGGAAGCCCTTTGAAAAGGTGAGCTCCCAAGAAGAAGGCCGCCACCACAAGGGCTTCTTGGGGAGAGTTCCCTAGAGCCCCAAAAGTCTATCTAGAATAAATTTTAGATTATCATGGTGATGGAAATCCAATGAGGGCGAGTTGGGACTGAGCTACTGGATCAGACCAACTAACATGGGGGAGAACACCCAGCACTTGGCTGGGATGAAATTCCTAATGAGGTGCGCGGTCCAGTGCAGCCAGGCTGTTACCCTCACGCAAAGTGGTCTGAATTATAGTGAGTTAACCTGATGGCCAGATTTCTCAGTTCCCTCCAATCTTATTTGAGGAAGAGGCCTTATCAGAATAAAAGACCAACAAAACCTTAGTTCCAGGGTTGTCCATCAGACACCAGCTTCCTCTGGTGCTGGTAACATAAAAGTGGGACCCAAGGCAACAATGAGGTCAGGTGAGTGGAGAAAAGAATTGAGCAAGGGAAAAGAGTGAGTTCAGAATTATGTAACAAATGAAACTACCCAGATTCTGTTCACTAGATGCTCTATATTCAGCAGAGTAAATTAATGCCAAAATAGGTCCAACAGCCAATTGGACCACTGAGGTAAGATGTTAGGGGTGGATTGTACCATCCCATCTTTAAACCTCAAGATTATGGAAATTTTAAACGTCAAAAAGGATTGACAGGTAAGCAAGATTGCAAACCTCCATAAGTAAAACTTTTATCTCTATTTAATGTAATAAAAATCAAGCGAGGTGAATTCTGGCATTTCACTGGCATTGTGAGCGCAACAAGAAAAAAAAACAAAACAACTAAGGTAGGCTGATGTCTTGGAAGTTCAAGGTTTTTTTCACATGCTAAAACATTGTCACGCCCCAACAATCCAGGTAAGGATTGGGCAAAATGGCCAAAAGCATCAAAACTTCTGAGCTGAGGTTTGGAATGGAGCGATCTCAGCCTTTAAGGCACCTATTGGGAGCTCTACCATGCCATACTTTGAGCTCGTTTAAGCCTAAATAATGGCTTGGAGAGAGCACAATTCTAGTGCCAAGCTGACCTCGGCCAGAAATCCCCCCAGTTGTTTCACCTTGGGATTCAGAATCTGAATTCTGAGTCTAAATGGGATTCCCGTTATGAACTGTTTCATCACAACCTCTTCCATTCTACAGAATACTTATGTCACCTGGTAATATGAAAGATGCATCTCATAGTGAGGATCTTAAAATACATATTTTTTGTATGGAAACCCCATATTACTATTTCATGACTATTTAGGATTTTTAACTTTGTTTAAGAGCTCAAAATTATCTAGCCATTTCATATTGCACATAAAAGTAATAAAATCTTTGTCCATCTAAGAATGGCGCACATAAGTCATACCATCATATTCTCTCATGCATTTAAAAGGGTCTTCAAATAGTTAATGACGACACAAATTTATATAAAACTAGGATAATTGGCCGTTGCTTTTAATATGTGACCTTCAGATGCATATACAACTCAAATATCAGCTTTTCTAATTTATAACCCAATTGAGCCATTCAGTTTAGTTTTTTCTTAGTTCAACTAAAATTTTATCTAAGTTTACATAACAGAGATAGATATGGTTCCTTCCATCGCACTTCATATCTTGTAGCTCTAAAAGTTACCAGCAGACATATTTTTTAAGTAGCCTTGGTCTTAGAGTCGCTCAAGGATGTTGATGTAATAAGCATATTCTTTTTGAAGAAACATCAGAGGGTGCTGGAATGTGTTATTTGAGTTGATAATTTTGGTTTTTTTCTGGCTTAACTGGGGTAGCCAAATCGCTGATAGGGTTGTAGACTTCACAGATTAAACCCATGAGGTTGGTTTTGAGTGACAGAAGGTGTATTACAATCCTAGCTAAGTAACTCTTCTCTTGCTATCTTATGTAGAAAGCGTTGCTGGTTGTAGTTTTTAATCTCCACATTGACAATATCTTTTTTGACACTCACTTACCTTCTTGACATAAACTTGGTAGGTTGCTCTTCTTTATAAGACACAATGAAAATCTTGACCAACATCAACCTTGGCATTATTAACAACTAAATAATCCTTATTTTGGTGTCTTTCATAATATGATGCCAGACTTGTTACTGCACCTTCTTAATTCTGATCTCAAAGTGGTTTTTGAGTTCTATTCACTTATCTAAAGAGGTTGAAACAGAAGGATAAACTTGGGATTTTGTAGTAAAGAGAATTTATTGTCAGATTAAAAACAAAGTACTATATTTAAGACATAATTTAAGTTAAACAATTTAAAATTGAGAATAAAGTATCTGCGACATTATACTTTTGTCAGAAACTTCTTTTGAAGCATCTCTTGAATTCTGCTTTTATCATGGCACCATCTTGCTAAGTTTCTTTATACATGAACTCCATCTTTTAGTGAATATTCTGAATCAGGATGTTGGGTTTATCCTTGTGTAATTCTTGCATATGGACCATGGGTGGTAGTACCACTTCTGGTTATTAATTTATTACCTGTTTTGTATCTTGTAATTTAGGGTTAAGATAGTAGCGCCATTCATAGGCGTCTTTATTCAGTGTCTCAGAAAATAGTGTAAATTGGTTTCATGATTTTGGGTAATATCTGTCTTTACAGTTTAGCTGGAAAACCAATATAAGAAGAGTCATTGGTAATTCTTCACTCATAATTAAACTCAATGGAATTAATCCATCTTTGAGTGATTGCAGATTATTTCTACGCAATGGTATAGAAATGGCTTGAAATTCATAGTCATTTTTGTGAGTTATACAATGTTTGAGTGTCAAATTCCTTCAGTTAAAACTTTTCTGACCAATTTTAATATTTATTTGCCACAGTCTATAAAGGTGGTAATAATTTCCTTTCCTTGACTTGATCCTGACTATTGTAAAATTTTGCTGTTGGTAGTTAAAGAGGCTCCTTCCTGGGGGTGAGTCATAACCATCTTACTTATTTAGTGTCTCATCCAAGACAGTATGCACATTTCATCTTGAAGTTTTGTATCAATCTATGTCTCTGGTATAGATTACACTATAACTTCTCTCAAAAGTTTGATCAAAAGTAAGAATTACAACTTTTTTAAAGAGTATTGAAAAGCCTTGTTGCTCTCCAAAAAAGCTTTATATCAACATTGATCAACACTTGGATGTTTTGTGGCTTTAGTAACAATTCAACAACAAACTTAAAGTCTAGATTAATATGTTAGTATCATGCAATAACATATGCAATTGGCTTACCATTTCGGTTTTGACACCATAATAGATGTTATAAAGGATGTTTATCTCACTCTCATAATTACTAATTAAGTATGCTTGAAGCAATATAGGTAGATTATGAGGTTCTTGCATAAAGCTTCTTTCTGATATGGTATAACTGACCCTGCACCTTAAAAGTTGGCATAAAGTTTCCCTCTTTATTTTTATAGCACAAAATGATTTGTGGAATTACCCGTTATTTTCACAGTCTAATCCATAAAGTTTAGGCTTGTAGGCCCAAGTGACAACGTTAAAATGTGATAACATTGGGCTAGTAAAAATGTTTGAGATAAAATTACAAGATATTTATTGACAAGTGATGGTGGCTTAAAGAAAATAAAACTGTCATATTCTTTAAGATCTTGTATTATATGGACACTTTAAGATCCATATCACGAATTTATTTATTTTATAAGGGTTGTTTACTTGTATTGATACCCACTTTTGCAGATAACTAATAACATGAAAAATTTTAAATAAGTTTCTAGATACAATTATGTTTTTTGGATTCCTTCCCTTGCTTTGGGCATACAATACCATTTACTAGAATGATGTCCACAATATGGAAATTCAACTTCTCATGGGCTGCGTCATTAATTTGACCATTGCCACCAGTGCATTTGCGCATCTCAGCTGATATTACAGCTTCCATTGGGGAGAAGTCCACCAGTTCTACTTTTAAAAAGAAAAGAGGAAGTGCTCATCAAGAGAGTGTTAATGTATGAGTAAGCTTTATAGGGGTTGAGGATAGAGCTCAAGAGCAGGGAAATGGATTTCAACAATGCTACAGCACATGTCAAGGTTCACCTAATTATTTTCAGGGCATAAACCAGGTTTATAATGTCTAAGGTACAAGGTGCAAATCTTTTTATATGACATAAAAGTGAGTAGATCATATTAAGAAGAAGAAGATTTTTCAGTTTATAGTAACAGCTTGTTGTGTGAATACTTTCTCTCAGCTGCTTATTATATTTGCTTTTAAATGCATCAAATCTTATTCCATTCTGTTATGGATTAAAACGTCTCAGTTTTTAAACGCCATAAGCCTTGTATTAGGCACCATTAGATGGCGCCAAATTCTTGTCCAGCACTTATCTGGACTTCCTAGGTAATCATTAGAGCCCAATGCAACTAACTAAAAAAACCTTGGAATTGGAGAACCTGAACGTGGAAAAAGATCAACATGGAAGCAAGGTTGCAACCTTATAAGTAACCTTTATTTTATTTGCAAAATAAAATCAGCAATTGAGGCATCATTCCCAGAATGATGTGATGCCACAAATACAATGAGGGAAAAAAGCAATCAGGGGGGGCCAAACCCCAAGAGCTCTGGTTTTGTTTATGACAAAATCTTGCCACGTCTCAGAAAGCACAAGTTAAGGCAAGGTAGAGGATAGAAGGGCTTCTGAGAGGAGAGAATTCCATAAGAGTTCAGAAAGCGTGGGCTCAACCTTTTAAGGTCACCCTTTGAGGAGCCTCTAAACTCACCATCCTTTAGGCTCTTTTGAGACTAAACTATGGCTTGTGAGGGGCACAGCCCATCGCCAAGAACAGCCCTTAACCAAATTCCTCTAAAGCTTTTTGACTTAGGTTTGAATTTTGAATCCTAAGTTGAAATGTAATGATTGGGTTGGACCCTACTCGTTACATATTTCTTCTGTTTTTTTTTCCTTTGGCTTTTAGAGTAGAATAACAAGTTTTTTATGTGAATTTAAAGATCAAATTTTAGGATTAGTTACATCTTAGGAAATCGATAGGAAAGGCCTTATTTAATTTTTTGGTGCACTGCTAGTTGTTATCTAATGTAACATTTTGATATTTGCTGTATCTTCCAATGGAATTTAAATATGAAAGGCCCCTTCTAAAGTCATCTATAAGCCTTATTCTTTTTGTTCACTACAGTGTCTTTCCAAATTAGGAAAAGTGAATGCCATCCTGCAACGCTTGATACTTTCTAAGAGTATATTCTTTCTGGTAAGAGTTCTCAAGTGGTTCTATGGGTGATATATTTAGAGGAAGAGCTGAGTTACTAGTGCTTATGGGTAGGATACCTCAGACTTTGTCTAAAATTTTATAGTTTAAGACTCTACCATTAGTTACATACATGATATACTTTATTATAATAAATTATAGTACCCTATAAGATTTTAAGCACTAGGAAAAATAAGGAGAACTGACATGCACCATTACCATGGGTATTGACAACTTGAAGAACAAGAATTTCAGCTATCAAATTAAATTTCACATTCTCTATTAGTTTCAAATTTCTCAATCATCATGTGCAACAAAAAGTTAATTATTTAAAATAAATTTTGAAGAAAATTTTCAAATACAAAAAGAAGTTACAATAAGCAAGCGTTATCAAATAAAATAGATTAAGTAAAGTAATAACAAGTGAGTACTTATATATTTATAGTTTTTTTACATTTTTATAGCTTAATAAAAATTGAAAACTTCTATCTACCTGAGAACATAACACCTAAGGACCAAAAAGGGTGTTTAGCCTGGCAGGTAAAACTGCTTGCACCCTAGTGCGGGTTTCGAGTTCGAAACCTGTACTGGCTAGAAAAATTCTCGGTGTGGTGTATTTGTCCCAAGGTCGACCCACCTCAAATAATAAAAGAACATCGATGAATCCCCCCCTTGGGTTGGGACCATCTAGTACTAAAAAAAAATAACACCTAAGGACCATATACAAATAAACTTTTAATATGTAATATCTATGATTAAAAGATATAATCTATATTATGATTTTAAAAAATTGAGATTCACTTTTTTGCAATTTTTGTGCTTAATCATTAAGCATATTATAAAACGTTATCTGTCTAAGAACCTAACAACTATGTAATATACATACCAAATTTCACATATATAATTAGGTTTAAGAGGAAGATTTTTAATATGATCTTCTGAATCTGTATTCTATAAAAGAAATTTATAAGCAAAAAACTAAAACTGACATTATTTTATTCAAGGCAAGGGGACCAGGGGACTGTCATGGTTAGATGACATTATAGTAGGAACTGATTCTAGAGATAAGGCTGGGTGACAGGAGGCCCAGAAGGTGAAACTTCAGGCTCTTCCTGACCTGAAACACACCTTAGATCAACGCTGGGTGCAATCCAAGCATGCCCAGGTTGATACTAATGGGGTGCAAAACGCCCAGCCTCTTATCTCAACCCAGGCACTGAAATGAACAATTTACGTTTTAAATGAAGACAATTCAATTTGCTTGGTTGGAGAGCAAGGGTTTGAGTCCCGCTCCAGCTATGAAATTTTAAGCTCAGGTAAATTACAGCTTCAATCAATTACTTGAGTGAAGGCACTTTCAGTGTATTTTACTAAAACGGATGGAAGCGTCTGTTTATTGGAGCGTCAAGGCTTGGGCGCACTTCTGCAGAACCTGAATTTCCTCAGCCCACTTTAAATATGTTTTTGTGACCAACATTCCTTGTTGGTCAACTTTCTTTAAATAAATTTCCCCGTTATTTTACGTTTTTTACAATGGTTCCATGGACAAACATGGTGGTGGACCTCTTCAGGGGAGGTCTCCAACTATGTGGGCCACTACCTATTATCATTTACATGCATCCCAGATGCTTTCTTGGGCCATTCAGGTCCCCTCCAGACTGATACACCCAAGACTACTCGCGCCAAGATACCTTCAACTATGGACTCCCTGTTGGTGTCTACTCAATTTGGGAGTTTTCTTACTTACCTGTTCTCATATGTGGTGCTTTACACCCTCGCCTGGGTTACCTTATGCTCAAGCACCATTCTAGGTGCCCCATTTCCCATTCTCTTAACGGCTAGTCCCCTAGCAATGTGGGTTCACGTCCCACATCACCTTGCTGGGAACAAGAGAGTTACAGACACTCTCTTGACATTAGTCAACCAACCGTTTTATTATATGAGCATATGAAATATCCATGTGGGACTTTCAATATTAGTAAATTGGGTGTGTTGGCCATTTATCACTGCCACAATGGTGCTCACCACAGTTTTCCTGTTAGGTTTTTATTAATACATCTTGGTGTTATTTTTGCAACTACCAATTGGGAAGTGTCCACCCTTCCTTCTCGCACCTGGCAGTCTCAGACTTTTTGCGATCATCTTGTCAAAACCCTTTTGGATAGTTTCCCCACCCCAACCCAGAAGGGGCTAGGTAAATTGGCCATCATTGGATCAAAACATATAAATATGGGAACCAAAAAGTCGCGCGCGCTTCTTAAAATGAGGCAATCTTATCCTTCTAATCCTTTGACTCCTTCTAAATTCAGAACTGTACAGGGGTCTAGCCCTGAGAGGGAAGTAAAGGTTTCAGATGATTCCGCCATGATGATGTCACTCATGGTCATCCCTATAAATATCGCATCCCTGACTAGTGATCTTTCCTTGAATCGTGAGATGCTTCCCACTGATTTCCTCCCTGTCTCAGTGGAAATTGGGAACATCAGAGGGTCCAAACCCAAATTTAACAAAAAAAGGTTTCTGTTATTGTTTTTTTCTCCCCAACACGTTTCTGAGGTGCATGCCAAGGCATTGATTCAGGGCTTGGGGGTGATGGCCTTGGATAGCAATGCACACCAAACCCTTGGAATAATTGTGGGTTTGTTAGAACCAGAAAACGCGTTTTATAACAAAAGCAAAATATCACAAAACGAGCCATTTATATTTTCATATGGTCTGGATGAGGATTCTATTTCTGTATATCAGATCACTCCTGAGAACCCTCGTTTGACCCCTACCATGATTAGGGGTTCTCAGGAAGTGGAAAAAGAACTACGTTATAAATATAAAGATGTATATGCACCTGCAAAAGGTGTGGTGGGATATGTGGCCTCAGTAGTAAGAGTGGCCCACTATCCCTCCCCCTTCTATGATTCCAAAACATACCCTGATGGCTTGTTGAGACCGGAGGAAGATTTTGGGTGAAGTGATGGCATTTTTTGCTTTGGATAAATCCCATTCTGGATACTTCTTGTTGACTGCTACTCTTACTTCCTCTTATGGAAATTTCAGCACAACTATCTTGGTGGATACGGGTGCCTCAAATAATTTTATTGACCAAAACCTTGCTGACTACCTTGAGTTGAGTTACTCACCCGGTGGTATGGTTAGAGGTGGGCTTCTCAAGGTATCCCCACACTGAACATCAGAGAGTCAGTCATTTTCAGGTAGGTTCTTATCTATTGTCTGATCGGTTTCAAGCTATCAGAAACCCCTTGTTTCCCATCATTTTGGGTGTTGAGTGGTGGCGGAAGTTTGACGTCAAAACTAATTTGAAAGAAAACACTTTATCCTTGTCTTTGACAAACGGTCACCAGTTGATTATTCCTTTGTCTGAGGATAACGTCCAAGGCAAATTACCCCATTGGCCCAATGTTCCCAGTCCGTATCTTGCCCCTTTGCTGAAGCCCACTGTGGGACTTTCCTTACCTTCTTGTTTGGAGGAGTTAGCATCTTCTTTTGATGCAGCTTCAGCTAGTATGCTACCAGAAAATTCCGAGTTTGATTGTGAATTTAAACTTACTGTGGATCTGGTGCATATTTCTTCCCCCATACACCCATTGACTGTCCGGGAGGAAGAGGTTTTAGATGTATGGGTGAAGGAGCAGTTGGCCAAAAGGTGCCATCTTTCAGCGTACCTCCCCTGTTTGCTCCCCACTTCTCTTAGTGGAGAAGGCTGATGTAACTTTATGTCCATGTGTTGATTATGGAAACTTAAACAATGTGACTGTACCTGACCTCCATCCCATCCCTTTGGATTCCCAGATTGCCCGCTATGTGGAGAAGGCGAAGGTCTTCTCCAAGCTGGACTGCCTCAATGCGTTCAATCAAATTTGGATAAAAAAGGGCCAGGAATGGTTAATTGCATTCCACACCAGAAAAGGAATTTTCCAGTTTCGGGTATGCCCTTTGGGCTTAAGAATGCACCTACCATCTTTCAACGCCGCATTGATGCTGCGTTGGAAGACTTGTTGGGGTATGTGCAGTTGCCTACATGGATGACATTCTGGTGTTTTCCCCCGATCATGAGTCATATGCAGTACACCTTCAACAAGTAGTGGAGAGATTGAGGGCCGCTTGCCTTACCCTCAAGATTAGTAAATGCGAATTCTTCAAGTCCCAGGTTACTTTTCTGGGCAACGTTATTTTTGACCAAGGCTATATGATAACTCCAGACAAGGAGAAGGCTATTCATGAGTGGCCTACACCCACCTCTGTCAAGGAATTGAGGAGCTTTTTGGGGACGTGTACGTTCCTCAAGAAGTTCACAACCAGTCTCTCCGAGGTGCCAGCCCCCTTATATAAGGACAGCGGTGCCAAGGTGCTTCAGCGGTCCCACATTTTGGAGGACGTTTTTAAAGCGGTGAAGTGCACCTTGTTATCCACATCCATCCTTCGCCATGTTGACCCTGCAAAGGAGTTCATTGTGTCCTCAGATGCTTCCAACTTCGCCATTGTGGCTGCCCTGTTACAGGTTGGTGAAGATGGGTCCAAGCATCCCATGAGATAAATTTCTAGGAAAATGTCTCTGCATGAGTTAAATTACGCCGTATATGACAAGGAGTTATTAGCAGTGGTGGATGCGCTGATTTACTGGCGTCACCACTTACATGGCTCTTCCCAACCATTCTGGGAACGCACAGACCACTGAGCCCTGTTGTACTACTGGGCTCCACATTTTCTAACACCACGTCAGACCTGTTGGCATGAGACCCTTGCCCTATTTACATTTTCCTATGAGTTCACCAAGGGCAAGGAGAATGGTTTGGCGGATGCTTTAAGCCGCAACCCTGCTTTGGCTCCCAATCCAAAGGAGGTAGAGATTCACAACACCCAGTTGATGATTCCACCGAGTATGATTCTGCCTCAACTTCCTAAGTCCACGGTACATACGCCGGCGCTCATGCCTTTGGAAAATGCAGCAGAATATAGCATGTTTAGGAAGGTAGTTCTTTCTCAGCCATTATCAGCTGAATATGCTGTTGTTCTCGCTAAGAGCGCCCTGAATCAGGAGGACTTATCCAGGGGTTATCACATGAAGGATGAAATGGTGTGGTTTCAGGGGCGCCTATGGTTCCTGCTGGACCACTGCGCCTGGAGATCATCCAGGACTATCATGACGAAATCAACGTTGGTCATCCTGGAAAAGCAAAGACCTTGGAGTTGATATGACGCACTTACAATTGGAAGGGCTTGCCTGTTCAGGTAGGGTGGTACTGTAAAGAGTGCCTGATCTGCACTCAAGTGAAACCCAATCGGCAACCTTTAGCAGGGTTGCTGGTACCAGTCCAAAAGGCTGAAGGGCCCTGGACTTCCCTATCAGTGGATTTCATTGTGGAGATACCCGTTTCAGATGGGTATGATGCAATCATGGTGGTGGTGGACCGCTTTACAAAGTTCGCCCACTTTATTCTTGCAGAACAACTATAACTGCCGCTGAAATGTCCAGGATCTTCGTTGCCCATGTATTTGCGCTTCATGGGGTTCCTCAAGAAATCATTAGTGACCAGGGACCCCAGTTCACCTCCATCTTTTAGGAAGAGTTGTGTAAAACTCTTCAGATCCACCCCTGCCGTTCAACTGCTTATCACCCCCAATCAGATGGTCAGACTGAGAGAGTAAACCAGTGATTGGAATAATTTATGCGTTGTTACACCACCGCAGACCATTCAGATTGGGTTCCTCACCTTCCCATGGCCCAGTTTAGTTACAACAACACTTTACATTAATCAATCAGTTGTTCACCTTTTTTTGCTAACCACGGCTTTAACCCTGCTTTTAACATGGAGCCCAGCTGTGGTTCCAAAGTGGAAGTGGTGCTGGACTTTGCTAAGACTCTCAAGAAGGTCCATCAAGGGGTGTCCACAAGTTTGGAGGCGGCTATGCTGGTTTATAATGAGAATGCCAATGGAAAGCACCGAGTGGGTCCAGCATACAAGGAAGGGGATCTCAAGATGCTCGATGCTCGCAACATCCCTATTAAGCAGCCATGCAAAAAACTGGGTAAAAAGAGAATTGGTCCTTACCATGTAGTTAGAAAGGTGGGACATGCCTCATACCAGTTGGATCCTCCCTCCGCGTTTCAGATCTTCTCCACAATTTATGAAAGCAAGTTGACCCTGTTTGAGGGCCCTCCTCCTGTGATTCCTGAGGCTTATCTTATGGATGAGGCACCAGAATGAGAAGCGGAGGAAATAGTAGCCTCCCGCCGGGTTAAGTGATGCATCGAGTACTTGGTATCTTGGAAAGGTTTTGACGCAGCAGAGAATAGTTGGGTGTCAGCACAGGATTGTGTACATGCCCAAGACCTGATCAAATCATTATATAATTATTTCCCTGAGGGTGCAGGATCTCAACCTAAGCCAGCCGTTGCTGCTATGAAGTTGCCGCCAGCACATAAGAACTTCTCCTTAGTAAACGCCCCTGGAGGGGGGTGGAGCCCAAGAAGGAGAAGAGGGTAATGTCATGGTTGGATGACATTATAGTAGGAACTGATGCTAGAGATAAGGCTGGGTGACAGGAGGCCCAGAAGGTAAAGCCTCAGGCTCTTCCTGACCTGAAACACACCTTAGATCAACGCTGGGTGCAAGCCAAGCATGCACAGGTTGATACTAATGGGGTTCAAAACGCCCAGCCTCTTGTCTTGGCCCAGGCACTGAAATGAACGATTTACATTTTAAATGAAGACGGTTCAATTTGCTTGGTTGGAGAGCAAGGGTTCGAGTCCCACTCCAGCTATGAAATTTTAAGCTCAGGTAAAATACAGCTTCAATCAATTACTCGAGTGAAGGCACTTTTGGTGTATTTTACTAAAACGGATGGAAGCGTCTGTTTATTGGAGCGTCAAGGCTTGGGCGCACTTCTGCAGAACCTGAATTTCCCCAGCCCACTTTAAATATGTTTTTATGACCAACATTCCTTGTTGGTCAACTTTCTTTAAATAAATTTCCCCGTTATTTTACGTTTTTTACAACGGTTCCATGGACAAACATGGTGGTGGACCTCTTCAGGGAGGTCTCCAACTATGTGGGCCACTACCTATTATCACCATTTACACGCATCTCAGGTGCTTTCTTGGGCCGTTCAGGTCCCCTCCAGACTGATACACCCAAGACTACTCGTGCCAAGATATCCTTGACTATGGACTCCCCGTTTGTTTACTCAAGTTGGGAGTTTTCTTACTTACCTGTTCTCATATGTGGTGCTTTACACCCTCGCCTGGGTTACCTTATTCTCAAGCACCATTCTAGATGCCCCATTTCCCATTCTCTTAACGGCTAGTTCCCTAGCAATGTGGGTTCGCGTCCCACATCATCTTGCTGGGAACAAGAGAGTTACAGACACTCTCTTGACTGGGACCCTTCTTGCTGACACTAAAACTGACATTCTATATAGAAAGGTAAGTATTTTAGTTTCTTAGTGGTGCCTGAGCTACGAAATTCCGTGCCACACTATAAAATTACAGGTTTATTTAATTAAGGATCATGATATTAAAGGCTGGCTAATAGATATAGATTTTAAATCTACAATTTCTGTGATTAGAAATTGATAACTCTGTACCCTTACTCACTTGAGTTTTATACCCAATGTAAGGGTTCAAACTGCAATCATCAAGTCAGATTGAGCCATACACCCCTTACAATCAAAGAAGGGTGCTAACCCATGATCCTTACCCTTATCTAAGATTGTGGACTGTGATCACACCCTCAATGAGCTCTGGGTGGCTGTTGTCCTCCTAACTAAGTAAACAGCATCATCAAACACTTAACTACCATAAGCCTTCAATAGTTACTGTATTTGCAGTGTTTTATTTGGACAAAATTAAGATCAATATGAGGCATGCGGCCTAGTAAATGGCATTTAATAAAATATATGGCCTCAGCACATTTGTGTTAAACTTGAACATAACAACAAGACATCCCTGCGTGAGCCTGACAGCTGATCAACAGTTCCCTTGACCAAATAAAACTAGTGCCCTTAAACAACCTTATGTGTGAGAACAGGCAACAAAATTTCAGTCTCAAAATATATAAGAGCACCAAAATTTGAATGTAAGCAAAGTTGTTCATTGCATATTATGATGGTCAATGATAACATTGTTGCACTTGAGAATAGGGATTAATAAATTAAAGTGCATAGAAATAGATTTACTAACTTGTTAAGATTTAAACTACTAAATTACCAAGCCCCCTACCCAAATGAGTTTAAATACCAATTGTCTTATCAGTAGTAGGGTGCTGGTAGTTTTTATATTTTATATCAGATATAAAATGACTTTCTATATTTAATTCAACTAAAGTAGTCTAAACAATTTCATTTTCAGCAGCAACCCCGCTTAGGCCTAGGTTGGGCTGCACTCATTTATTTCTATACTAGAAGTAAAGTTCTCTATAACTGTCACAATGATTGTTGCCTTTAGCGGTGGTACTCAGTATAATAAAGAAGGATCCTCATTAACAAGCACCTGCCCTTGGGCAAGCCACCTCCCGCCCCTATACTGATGACAAAGTTTGTGACAGCATGTACCCAACTGAAACTATGATTGTTATGAAGAAGAACTCACAACAAAAAATAGAGGCCAAAAATGATTCTGGTAAGGCCTTGCATAATGATGATTCAGCAACCAACTTCCAATTCTAAGGCCATTACAACCCCAGTTACAAAAACAGATCTAAGGTAAGCCACAACCCATAACCTAAATGCCACTCATGAACAACACCAATAACTCAGTATGGGAGGCATGGAATTAGTTACTTTCTGTATTGAGTTTAATATTTCAACAAAGAAAAATGTTTATGAATCAATACCTCACTTAATTGTTACCTAGTAGGTCATACTCCAGAATTATCAGAACAGAAGTGCCTTGTGGAATTTGGATGTTATTGTGGGTATTCGCTTACACCCAATAGAAGCTGAATCTTTCCTTAGCATGTTGAATGTCAGACACACAAGATAAGCATATATATCAAGTTCTCATATATAAGTATTTTGGTTTGGGAGGAAAATTTGATAAAATTCTAAATTATATATAGGTTTATAATATAAAATATGGGTGAAATTAACAATTATAAATTATATATAAGATAATTTTTTGTTAGGTGCCTACAAACTTAAAACCAATATGCCAAATTCTAATTTACAGCTAATTAAGTTTAGGAGATACAAAATCAAGCACTAGATATTATATCTATTTCTAATGATAAAATTAAGTGTTTGTATAATGTGTGAAATTCCAGCTAAAGCTCTAAAATGTAAAGTTATGAATTTTTTAATATAAGTGGATTTAAGGGGTTCCATGTTTACCTCAAAGCTGGTTTTTTAAGGTAAAAGAAAGATAAATAAAATGAAGTAGTATAATTTAGGATCTTAATGGAGTTTGGTGTAATGTTTTGGCTGTAAAGTCTGATACCCAATTTATAAAAAAGCTTTAACTGTTTTGACAAGTTGTTGGTGGCACCATGATTAATTAGTCAATAATGTCTTAGTAAGCTGTTAGTAATTAAATGATTAAATATATTAATTACTTTTGGTAAGCGGTTTGTAATAAAAAGAAGGTCTCAAGTTATTGCAGAGGTAGAGCTCTAGGGTTAAGATGCCAAAAAGAGCAATCTGTGGGCTAGGAGTAGGAAATAAAGTCACAGGCTATTTCTGATAACTTTTCAGAAAATTTCTGAGTAAAGACACATAAAAAACTTACATTAATAGAAGAAAGAAAACCTGAAACTTATAAGTTTTGGGTAAAGTCCATACTAGATGTATGTGAAACAGTACACCACGGACTTGGCAGAATAGTAAAAGTAGTGAGGCTTGAGTTTGGTAAAAAAGGCCAATTGAGGCATAAGCATAGACCTAAGATAATCATTGCAGAAAAGAATTTTAGTTAACTTTAATTAAAATAGTGAACCAAAATTGACAAAATTTTACCATAATATAACCTATATTAGGGCTAAAACATACTCATTTAATATCAAGAGGCATTTCAGCAAGGTCCCAAATTTTTTGGGAAATTTATTTTAAAAGAAAAGCAATTACAAACCCTCCTCTAAGATGAAAGAATTTTGCTTTCAATTGAATTTAAGAAATTTGAGCTCATTCATACTTGCTTACCTCATACTTGATAATTTTAAGGTTTTTTGGGATAATTTCATCTAAGTTTTAAACTATATTGAACCATGATGATCAGTTTTAACAGGTAGAGCTAAAACCACTTCTTAGCAATGACATTGGAGTGGTCGCAGGTACTTTTTGAGGGATATCTCCAAGATCCTTTAAATTTTTCCAGACTTAAATTTAGATGGGGCGGTTCACTCCAGGCAAGGTGTCACTATCTGTGACATCACCCTTCGCTTTATGATGAGGTTCAAGCTGCCAGATAGGACATTGGATAAGGCAAAGTTCTTATGGGTATAAAACTTCATGTCTGCCAGCAAGACTTGTGAGGCGTGGGCCCACAGCATCAGGGAACCTTTCTTGAAAGTAGCGGATCAATTTTTGGTGATTGGCGCAGTCTCTATGAGACACACAGTGTTCTCACCTTAGGCATAGACTTCCAGGAATCAAATATTACAGGCAATATTAATATAGGCGGAAGTCAAGGATAGCATCAATTTAAATTTTTGCTCACTGTCTACATTTACTAGCTAAGTGAGAAGGCATAGTGCTATCATATATGGTCAAGAGACACTTATGGAGAGTGCTTAAGCCTTGAATTGAGGAGGGTAGGTCTACTAGATAATCTATGGGGACAAACATCTAGATGATCTTGTTTGGACTAATGTGTTTGGGACTTAATCTGCGACAGGATTATAAATGCAGCTCTTTGCCATTAAACATATCCAGGTAACTTAGCTCATACTCAGTACCTTCACAGCATTTGCGGGAAATGTAGTTTTTGTAGACTCTCACAGCATCAGTAAGATGAAACTTCACCACCTGATAAAGTTATCTTAACTCAATTTGTGAGTTCATTAGCAGCTACAACTTTTGACTCTAGTCATGTACTTGAGTAAAGCTGGGATTGTAGCCATAGGTTATAAAAAAGGTGAGGTACCCGTTGAGGTGTGGGTTAGGGTATTATATGAGAGTTGCACCAGTGGTAGGCGAGAGACCCAATTGTCTTGTTCCACATTAGTGTAGCTACGCAAAAATTGCAATAAGCTTTGTTCACCCTCTCTGTATGTCCATCTGACTGAGGATGGAAGGCTGTGGAGCGGCAGGGGAGGACTCATAAGATAGATAGCAAAACTTCCCAAACTAGGCTGTAAATTGGGGGCTGCAGTCACTGATGATCTCTTTCATAATGCCATGCAGGAAGAAGATGTTGAAATGAAGAGGCGGAAAGTTTGGAAAGACATAGTGGTGGTGTTAAAGGGGATAAAATGGGACATATTGGTTTAGCAACTAATACAACATCACCACATATAACCCTGGGACAAAGGGGGTTAACAATGATATCTACAGATACCAATGTCCAGGAGCCTTCGGCGGCTTGAATGGGTACCAAAAGGCTAGCTGCCTTTTGGTATCTGGGTTTCAAATATGTACATGTTAGGAAATATCTAGTGAATTTGGTGACATCTGAAGCAAGGTTTCCCAAATGTAGGAGAATCAGACTAACTCAACAGTCTTATATTTTCTAGGATGGCCAGCAGTGGAGTTCATGGGCCTAATTATTACCTCATCTCTCAATGTACTGGGTGATCCACCATTTACCCTGGTGGAGGATGACTGCATCAAGTGCTACTAGCCCTTGTCTAATGGTTCGCCATTTCCTTGTCTGTCTTTTTTTTTTAACTTTGGATAGTCACTATACAGGGGTTGACATAATCTGATTTGAGAACAGGTGTCCATAACCCTAGCCTGGGGTTCCATAGCAAGCAATTTGGGTGACAAGAGTGGGTACCTTATTTCATCTGTTCCAGCTTTATCAACACTTGTGAATATTGGGCTTCAAAAAAGAGGGGTCAGTAGAAAAGGCAGGGTTTAGTGAGAGGGCATTGAACAGCAAGTTATTACTTACTTTTACAAAATCATACTAGTGATTGAACATGGATAAGATCCTTAGCCATTTTAACTGACAAGGGGTCAGCTTCTGAGGAACGTTAGTACATAAAGCTTTGTGTCCAGTGTGTATGGTGAAAAGCCATCTAGATCCATGAAAATGATGGAGCCAGAGTTGTACAGCTTTAACAACAGCAAGGAGATCCTTATAAAAAATTGCATAAATGAGATGATCCAAGGACATCTTCTTAGAAATATATGCAACGAGATGCTCCACTCTGTCTTCACCTTCCTGCAACAAGATTTCTCTTAAAGCAAAGTTAGAAGCATCAGTGGCAACAAAGAAAGTCTTGTTTGGATCTAAATGACTTAGTATGGGGCTGAACATGAGGATAATCAAGACTGCTTTGTAGGCCTCTTCAATTTCTTTTTCCAACTGAGGATTTTCTTAATGGATGCAGTGTAGAGGGGGCTTTAACTTCAGATAGCTGCGAGGTAAACTTCTTGAGGAAATTTTAGAGCCCACGAATGCTTCCAACTATGTGAAGGAGATAGGGGTTGCTCAATTTGCGGATGGCTGCTTCTTTATCTGGAGCAATCATATGGCCACGAGATAAGATAACATTACCTAAGGACTTAACTTTGGGCCAGAAGAACTCATACTTTATCGCTTTGATTGTCATAATTGGTGACATAATTGTGAGGATAGATGGTGGCAATAAAATTGAGCGGAGCTAGGACAAAGACCAAGTTGATGGACCTGCCTGACCTGAAGCACACCTTGGAGCAACGCTGGATAAGGGAAAAATATGCTCAGTTTGGTTCAGGGTTGCACGTGATAGTCAAATGAGCATTACTTCCATGGCGCTGAAGTGTACTAGCTATTTTATTGAAATATGACAGGACATTACATTTAATTGAAGTATGGGGATTTGTATCCCGTTTGGTTTACAATGTTGCCAAATCTAGCAAAATTTAGCTTAGTCAATCAACCAAGTTTAAGTCTTCTTGAGCCATAGTAAAATTATGGATGGCAAGTTGCGTTTTTTGGTTTACTTTGTGCGCAGTGCCTATCCCAATTGATAAATCACCCAATTTCTTTAAAGATAGTTTCATGAGACCAACTTTCTTTTTTGGTCAACTTATAAGTTATAAACCCTTTCTTTTTGCTTATCAAATGGTCCCTTGATTTGACCTCTTTTCAGACCTCCTTTATTAGGTCTTAAATAAATCACTTCATTATATCTAAATCTCTACAGATTCTAATTTCCCTTTTGGGAAGCCTGGACCCTCAAGATCAAGGCACCCATAAACCTAGGTTCAGATCTGCACTTGGCAATGGACTCCTCCTTATGGTCCTACCAAGTCCTTGCATAACTTGTAGCAGTCAGAAAAATCCCAGTTCTGATTGCCATATAATAAATGATGCTTTTGGCGCACCGACAGCACCAAAGCAGACTAACTTTGAGTAGGGAGAGGTTTGGTGCACCAACAGAACCAAAACATTCTACATCAAGTTGGTTATGCAAGGCCTCTATTGTGGTTGGTCTGACCCAACCACGCAAAAACTCCTCAAAAGTGGATACCCAAAAAACATCAACAGATAAGCGAGGTATGCTAACCCCAAAACAACCTTTATTTTTATTCAGGTGATAAAAAGGGCCCTCCAAACAGATCTTGTCTGGGGAGCAACTGACAATGCTCCCCAGGAGGGAAAGCTAGGGGTAAAATCCAAAGTGAGCTTTGGAATTGGCAGGCATGCCTTTTAATGGCTGCTCTTCAAGGGCCTCACCTGAATCATTAATTAGGTGCATACATACCTAATTTACAATTTGGGTGAAGCACAACCCAGCGCCTCTTTTGACCAGGTCAAAAAACCTTTTATGATTTGACTCAGATTCAGAAAATTCATTTTGAGTCAAAATGCTACAATTTGAGACAAACTTGATTGTTACATATCTGGTATATCTCATAAGTCATAGAATTAACCCCTTACCTTGGATCCTTTTGGTACTAGCACCCTTTATGGTTCCCTTTTTTCTTTATTATTAGAGGGGTGTTCCCTGATAAAGTGGTTGTGCATTCTCCTACAACTATCAGGGAATGAGAGAGTTACACTTTCTTGACATTGATGGTAAGTTTTCCCGTTCTAGGCGCTCCATACCGGCTACCAGATGACAGATGTAGGACTATTCATCTGGAATGTTACCAATACATTTTATGTAGGCTATCGCTCAGGATAACACAAGGTCTCTTATTGTAAAGTTGATATACTTTTGGAAGCAGGTGACATATACCTTTAAGATGAAAGGCATGATTTTAAACTGGTAAGTACATTCCTTGGTGTGGAAAATGGTCAATAACTTCTGGCCTTCCTTAATGCAGATCTGGTTAAAGGCTTCCAGACAGTATAGCTTGTTATGAAGTCTGGCCTTCTCAACATAGTGGGCAGTCTTCTATTAAAGTGGCAATGGATAGGGTTTGAGGACATTTAATTTATCTAAATTGCTACACTCAACACAAAGTCTGAAAGATTTCTGATTTCTTCAGAAAATAACAAAGGGGGAACAAAAGATATTTTTTAAGAACTGACCCTTGGAAGCATGTCATAAACCCAAATGTCCTAGGCGACTCCACTCTCAGAGATAGGGTAGATGAGTGATAATATCTATACAAAGTCAACTTTCAGCTTAAACTCAAAATCAAATCTTAGTGTGTATAGGAAATGGGTGGGCTTTAGAGGGTTTACCATGTCTGCACAGGAATTGATAACATTCAGGTAGGTTAATTAAGAGTAGTAATTGGGTCTATTTGCATAGCAGCAAAGTGAGCCTTGGGGAGTCTTTACTTCCTTGAGACACCATGGCACTTCCGTCCCAGGAAAGGGATAGTAAAAGTAGCTCCATCCAGCATTTTGCACTGATGATTGCATCTGCAAGGTTTGTGAAGATTTCAAAACTTCGCGACCATCCTACACGAAAATGGCCAGGTACAGAAGCCTTTTAATCAAAGATAAATTTTAAAAAAACCTCCCTTAACTGCAACGAAAGGGACTGTGACAGAACATAATAACTAAGGATGATTTGAGGCACACTACCCTTTACAAATTGGCCCGCCCTAGGGGTAATTATAAGGATTCCATAAGTTCCTGATAGATAAAGTTTTTGTTAATGCCATTGTCTAACATAGTAAAAGCTTATACTCCTTACAGTGGAAGTGAAAGTGACCATGAACAAAAATATGCAGACAAAGATCTATCAGTGAGGGCTTAAAATAAGTCAGCCATGATCCCACAAAGGGGAGTAAACGAGAGTGTCTTCTGAATACTCCACAGAATATGACTTCACATTTTCTGTGAATTACCCATGAGCATTAAAGTATGTAAGATAGTCTGATGCTTTATTTTCAGCAGAAGGGAGGTCCTTGTCACATGAAACCAAACCAGTGAGAAAACCAAGCTCCTTGAGGGGTCAACAAAGAGCTTACCTTTAATCATCATGGACGTCCATTAATCTCTTGAGGAATCATTCAGAGAGGAGAATTTGGGACAATAGAAAATTTGCTCTGCTTCCAGGAGAGGTTAATGACTGGAAGGAATCTAAAAGTAAGATGTCTTCAGAGGGTCTGTAGCTAGAATAATGTGATGCTCTGAATTTTCAAGATACATTTACTAACCTTTTTACTTTTGAGGACATAAGAGAGGAATACTTTATAGGAGCAATGGTACAGGGTTAGTGCTAAAGTGAACACTAACATATTTTAGAAGTTTCAGCCTCATTTTACAATGAGCGCACTTCCAGTTCTAAACCGTAGTTTTTAAAAAGTGATGTAAGTACTAATTGACCATGTTGGAGGAATCCACTACATAAATACTATTGTTGGGATAAGTCATTATGGGATTGAATCTTGAAGTAGATTTGGCTTAACAAAGAAGGACGCCTGAGAAGGTACATCCAAGTTAAAGTTGGCAAGTTCCATGCTTTGGAGTTCAGAACTACATTGGGTGAAGAGGGTTAACAGTTATAAGAAAATATAAAGTAAAAGTGGGCAAGTTACAGCTAAAGTAGGAGGAGTTTCATCTCAAAAACACTGTGATTTTCAGTATTTTCTAAGAGCTTGTAGAAAGAGTCAAGATCAACATTCAAAGGATTTTAATTGTAAGTCTTTCACTTAAAATAAATGCTAGTACTGGGTGATATCAAGGCGTCCTTAAGACAGGTGGACTCCTGAGACAAATTAATCAAATGTGGACGGAGAATAGTTACAAGGCTTTGCAAAAACTTACAAAGTGGTTAGGGATTCCAGAAGAGTTCATTTTATCTCACTTGAAAATTTAACCACTTTTTTGAACTTCCTTAGAAATATCACTGAGAAAAGTTGGAATAGAAAGATATCTGCAAGCTCTTTCTTTTGGCACTTATGGTGAGCTTTCAGGGTGGACAGCTTGCTAAAAAGCTCATTATAAATTTGAATTCCAATAAGGGGAAGGAGAGAACTGTTTGTGACAGGTATTGCATTTTGCATACCTTTCTTGAGTAAAAGTAGTCATGCAACACCTTTAGCATTTCTTTGTAAAATAAAATTACAAAACTAGGAGGTAGAAAAGGATACTAAGCCAGTGGGCAACTTCTAGGGGGTTAACTCTGAAAGGGCTAAGATGACTCAGAAAACTAACTTGAGAAGAAATCATAAGTAGATTGAGCTTTTAAAAGATGATGTAATGAATAGAAGGTTGCAGAAAGTTTCAGAATATGAACTCCTGGGATAAGAATATTAAAGAGCAAAATTGTAGGATAGGATCAAAGCGCCATAGGTATTCACTAATATGCTTCCAGATAAACTTCTAAGTCAAAACACACATCAAATTGATTAGGATTTTGAGGAGAAAGAGATCAGGAGAATTTAGAAGGTTCAAGTATTATACATAATTAAAGTGTACAAAATGGTAAGCTTCATACTCAGAAATATTAATTAGAGGCATATGTTTCAAGTATGGATGAAATGGCCAAGTATGCTACAACCATAGACCCAAAACAACCATCTCAGGAAAATTTAACTGAGTTTATTAAAAAGTAAGTTTAAAATTAAATATAATTTTTAAAAAGATAATCTTTATTTTAGGGTTAAAGTATACTATTTTTAAAAAGCAACAGACATTTTTATCAAGGTTTCATTTTTATGGGTAAATTTTAAAGGCCAGAAATCATCAAATCATGATCCATGCTAAAGCTTTTTATAATAGAATTGAGCTTTACAACCTTGGCAAACTAGATTACTTATACTTAGTAAATTTCATGGTTTTTTTTAGAAAAAAAGTATTAAAGAATTATTTTCTTTGTACCATAAGAATCAGTCCTGACAAGTAGAGCTAAAACCCACTTCTTATTAATGACATTGAAGAGGTTGCAGGTACCTTTAAGGGCTCTCTCCTTGACCCTTGGCTGGAAGACTTAGTTTTAAAAGGCAGTCAACACCAAGCAAAGCAACACTAGATGTGCCATTGTTGGTGGGTTGATGATTGATATAATATGTTAAGTTTGGTTATATCAAGCAGTTGGTGATATGTTAGTTTTATATTCTCAATGGTTTAACTAGAATTTGGCAGTTTATCTATAGATATATAAAAGACCTTAATCATCACAATTTTCTTAAGCTACAAAAAATAGTATTTAAAACTTTTGGCTTGAAACATCTGCTTAGAATTGTAGTTCAGCTTAGAAGCCATTTCTTTTTGTATTTTTAGTATGTAAAATCAGTTTAAATCCTGTTAAAGTAAATTTGTATATAAAATAATTAAAATAATTTTTTTAATTTTGAATCCCCACAAAACTTAAATTAAGGATTTGGTATTTGTTGCACTCAGTGTTGGATTATCATGTATGTAAGTTTTTTAAATTTACTTCTGCAAGAAAGATTGCAAAAATATATCAATCTAAATTATTTTTTAAATGGGGAAGGTCAACCAGGGGATGTACACTTCTGATGTGATAATAATAATGAAATATAAAATTACAAAGGACACCCCAGAGGGTTCATAGCCCCTTCTGTTGTCAGCCAGGACCGTCAGTTTTTGGGCAATGGGGGAATCATGCTGACTTATGCTTTGATGCAGAATGAAAGAAGGAAGGGTTTAGTGTTTTGGAACCATATTGGGAACCATGAGTTACTTAGCCTTCTATTGCGTGGGGTCATATTTCCAAACAACCATGCTTGAAAATGTTCCAATAGCTTGTAGTGAAAATTATTGATGACTCCTTGAAGGGTGGGCGTTGTTCCTGAAAATGAGTCCAATATTAAAGTATGGATTGGCCATAGTGCTATTGCTACTATTAATTCCCATAAGTATGTATAAATAGGTGACTCCATGTTGAGAGCGAACATTTTTCTAGCTAAACTTAACTGTCCATTGCCTTAGTGGAATAGGTGCATGACCTCTTTCCAGATATCTACCAATGGCGGAAATTATTCAGGGCGCTGTACTAAGTTTCCATATTGGCCACATATTGTGAATGAAGGTGGGAGGTGTTTTATTGTTCTGCAAAGCAATAAAAACTCTACATGCATCTCCATACTTATGCATATATCCTGGGTTGTAGTAGTAAATGGTGTGAGTATCTCCAGACCATCCTTTGGGTCTCCAGGATGTATGGTATGTCCATTGTATCCAGTTAATCAATCCTGACAATAAAACTTAGGTTACAGTTTATCAGGTTGTTTATAGCTACTTGGGCATGAACTTCTTGTCTGCCAGTTAGCCTTGGGAGGCCTCGTTGGCTGGCCTGGGAACTTATGTGGATCTTCCATTCCTCTCTTCTCATTGGAAGAAGTATAAGTTTGAAGTGTATAAAGGTGCCATGTGGTCCTGGAGTGGGTGGGTGAGATGACAGATACTAACTGTTAAAAACTGGACCTTGGATACTCTACTTCTTCTGGAAAGAGTACCAATTGTTAAAGTCTGGCTTCATTGACAATTGCTCCCAGAGATTAATTGCACAGATTTTGTTAAGTGCACAATTCGCGTTGCTTGATAGTAATAGATATATAAGCAAAAATAGCATGACGACTAATATCCATAGTTGAATAAATAAACCAGATGTAGTACAATGCTAAACTTGGAATGATTCACGAAATACTTATTAGATTGACTAATAAGGGCTTCTTCCCTATTCCAGCTGAACTTAGTCACTCTCAGATTCAGAGGTTGCTTGCCTTAGTTCCCATCACGCTGAGTTGGCAGAGATCTGCTGTATAAGGTCTGCTTTTCTTCTAAGGATATCCAATCCTTACTCTTTATCCACACAAAAAGAGTCCACAATTATTGTAATACAACAATATATATTGAAAATGAATAGAACTTATTAACGATACTTTGATCTGATTAAAAATCTCAATAGTCTCCTATATTATTATAAAATGCTAGGGATTTTGTAGGGGAAATTTGGCGCCCAATTCCTCAGTTGACGCCTCAGCCATAAAATGACAGCCGTTGCCATTAAATTTCTTACAAAGTCTCTATTGGCGATGGTTTCTTTATCAGGCTAGGGATCCCACTGCCAGACATACCAAAAACCTGAAAATGGAAAGAGCCAGAAGATGTGTCCCTAATGTTCCTGATTGATCACAGCAAACCAACCGCATATAGCTAGCGACCTGCTTAGGTAGTGGGACTATTTACCCATTATACCAAGTTGTAAACCAACTATTTGATTTACTAGTTGCAGGCGGCATCACTCGCCTCATGAATGCTAATTAAATTCCCAATAAGTCAGTGGTGAAACATGAATGATCTCAATTGGTACACCCAATAGTTGGTCATTGATCAACTATAAGATTCCCCAATTTTGTTGGAAACTATGCCTGGCAAGATCTTAAGCACTATCATGGATACATCCCCAATGGATCTGAAACCAGAGAATTACCCAAAAATCCTTAGACATTATTAACCCAAAATCGAGGTCAACCAATATCCAATTATTTGCTAGCGAAGTTATCCCCTAGCAAGTCAGCAGATAACCTAGGAATCTGGAAAGGTGGGCAAAAATCCCAACACATCCCCCTCTTGCCTAAATTTCCAGTGATTATAAGATTTGGACAGGAGAATGCCGCCTCAATCCAGGTCAAATACTTCTTAGTATACAGTGGAGCACAGCTGTTCTACACTCAACGCTGCTCATGACAATCTTTGCACTGTGGTTCTCTTACTTTCTTCCTCTCTGCAACCTCCTCAGAGCGTGGTACTCATGACCCACTGCTGTGCAAGTCTAGTTGGTTTATTTGTAACGATGCTTGTCTCAGAAAGCTGGTTTTCCCCCAGTCAGGGCATATGATCCTTTACCATTTTCAGGACCTTGGTTTGGCGTCCTTGATTCCTTAATCTCACTCCTCATCCTTAGCAGGAGTTTACTACTTTCAGATATCTTTCTTGCGGCATAAATAATATTGATTAATTATATTTGCTCTGGTTATTTTTTCTCTTAATAACTTTTTTGCTCATACCATTCTTGCATCTTTTTAAAAGATTCTATAGATAAGATATTACATGCGCCAAAATTAGAGTAAATTAGAGCTTAATCTACACAAAAGTTAATAATAGTGACAATTATAAAAGTCTGACATCCCCTGACTCATCCAGCTCATATGTCAAATTCATCTAACACCAAGTATCAGCAATAGCTTGACAATCTTTTTTCCAAAGATGCCCGCCGCAAGAAATCAAGCTAATCTTCCAGTGCCACCTCCCTATTATGACTATTTGGGGTTATTTGCTGACTGCCTCTTTCTTTTCCGGTGTTTTCCTCCCTAATCTGGATTATCACGTTTTTCAAGTACTGATATTTTAATTATCTTTCCTTTGCGCATTCTCTCAAGGCTCAGCTTCTACTCAACAAACTTGGCTTTGAGTGGGTCTAAACCTTGTTAGCGTTTGATTCAAATAGATTTCAATTGCTTGTTCTCTCCTACTGTCATATATCTTCCATCCCATCAAGAGGTGACATAAGTGGAATCATCCACAAATAAAGGATGAATAAATAAAAAATTATTTTAGTATACGATTTTTATAGCTCTTTTTTCTTTTTTTCATACTTAATCTTTTATTATATTTTTCTTTTTTTCTATGTGAAATGCCCTTTAATCGGCTCAGAGGTCCATCTTTTTCTTCTATTATTCCCCCTAAACTGGTTTCTAGATATACTTTGACCTACCAGTTTCCATGGCTAAGAGGTCTTACTTTTTAATATTTAACCATTTATTTTGTTTCAGCAGTCCTTTTTTAGGAAATAACCAAAAATTCTCAGGGCATAAAAATCTCAATGGTTCAGCAGTCCTATAAGAACACACTATTTTTTCCTTGGATCAACTGCTTTAGGTATCTTGCATGGACCCAGTTAAAGATTCTTCCATCCATGAGGTTATTGATAGAAAATGCTCCATCACCATCCTGGAAATAATCTCAAATGGACCCAACCACAGCGCATTTAACTTTTTCTTCTCCTGAAGCCATGCATGTCACAATAGGCTACCCTATTGCCTACTTGGTATTTGGATAACCAGTCAGTTCAATTGTCCATCATCTTTGACTTGATTCTTTTCTTCAAGGTCGTATCAAATGCTTGCAACTGCATTTTGATCAGGATGTTCAAAAGTCAGAGTAAGTACTGCTCAGAACTCATCCCCAACGTTGGTTTGAAAACCAAATATAGAATCAGTGGTAACGCTGTCTTTCTTCCATACAACAATTCAAATAGTGCTTTCCCATTGTCATATGGTGACTAATGTTGTTTGCAAGTGTCACCAAAATGAGGTAGGTTCCCCATGCGGAAGTTTTTTCAGTGACCATCTTCCTCAGCGTCATGGCCAGCGTTCCATTTACTTATTCTAACAGTCCATAATTTCTGACTGGTAGGGTACTGACATGAATCCTCAGATCACCATTATTTTGTTCAATCTCAGGATCACATGGGATGTAAAATTTGTCCTCTTGTCACCCAAAAAGACTTGTGGGCAACCATGGCAATAAACAATTTGATCCAGGATAAAGCATGCAGTACTTGTCACGTCCACTTTCACCAGAGCCTTTATCTTGACCCAAATAGTAAGATGATTAATTGCAACTATAATATATTTGACTCCCCCAGTGCTCATATTCAGTGGTCCCATCACGTCGATGGACACTTTTATGGTAAGCAAATCCAGGGCGGACCAGTCATTATCAAGTTGTGTTTTTGTGTGGTTTATGCAACTGGCACTCCATGCAGCAAGACAGATAATCGCACATCATAGTTGATAGACTCCCAGTAATAGTACTAAAAATGTGGTTGGTTGTCTTCCTCAGGCCTCAATGCCTGACAACCTCATGTGTGGCTTGAACTATCGCCGCTCATTCAGAAAGTTTCAGAAATAGCAGTTATTTTCCATCAATCATCTTGAATACCTGTCCATTCTTGGGTTTGTTTATTTTATTAGTTTTGGAGTGCACCTTGGATTTCTTAAGGCTCTTTCCCAATTTCTCCATCGACCATTCTCTGAAACATCTCAACAACCTTTTAGTTTACCACTTGGACTATTTATAACCTTGATAAGCCATCCGTGTTTTGATGAGAAGCTCCTGCTTGGTGGACTAACTCAAAGTTGTAACCTTTAAGCTTCAGTGACCATTGGTCCAGAAGTCCTTCCAGTTTTTACAGGTTAGGCAGTCAATACAGGGAGAAGTGGTCCATCACCACTTTAAAGTGTGTACCGTGAATATACACCCAAAACTGCTTACTGGCGTAAATCACCTTAAGGCATTCATGCTCAGAAATGTTGTATTCCGTTCAGCTGCTGGTAACGTCCAGCTCACGTAAGCTACTGGATGTTCTTCCCTGAGTTCATCCACCTAACTCAGGACAGTGCCAATTTCTATTAACAAAACATTGGACTTTATTATATGCTCCTGGTTAAAGTTCAGATATTTCATAATCAGAGAATTTATATAATACTGATGTAACTCATCAAAAGAATCCTGGGCCTCTTCATTCCATACAAATCTTTTCTTTGGATCCTTCAACAAATGTAAAAGGGGCTCAGCAATTCTCACAAAATCCCATATAAATCTTTGGTAATATTTGACCATTTCAAGGAACACTTGGATATCATGGACACTTCTCGTGATGGCCATCCATTCTATGGCTATAAAATTCTGGGTTTGCAGCTGCAGTCCACCAAAGTTAATGAAGAACCCCAGATATTTCAACTCTTTTTTGAAGGAGTGGCACTTCCTCATCTCGATCTTCAGATTATCCAGGAAGTCTCTTGAAGACTATTTTCAAGTGGTGAAAATGGTAAGTGAAGGTTCTACTGAACACTTGGGTTGGGACCATCTAGTACTAAAAAAAGGTTCTACTGAACACGTTTATGTTGTTCAAGTACACCATGATGCAGGACAACTTCAAGTCATTCAATATGGCATCCATAGCTCTTTAGAACGTTGCAGGCGCATTGTAAAGACCTTGGGGCATCCAAGTTGGTTGGTATAGCCCCTGCATGGTGATGATTGCGCACTTCTCTTGGATTCAGTTGGCAAATCGATTTTGCCAATATCCTGAGATTAGATCTATCACGGAGAAATACTTTTCTTCTCCCAAACAATCTAATGCATCATTGATTCGTGGTATTGGATAAAAATCCTTCTTTGTTATTATGTTTGGCCTCTGATAGTTAATTACCACCTGATTAAAGCCGTCCGTCTTCTTCACTATCAGGATAGGGCTCACCCAGGGGCTTGATGACAGAACTAGGAGCCCATACTCCACTAGTTTGCTGATTTTCTCTTACACCGCCGCTTAAGCTGCCTTTGACCATCAGATCGTTCTCATCCATATTGATAAAAGTTCCCTGGTGTCAACTATATGGATTACATTCTTTGAACATCCCAGATTGTGATCATCCTTAGAAAAGATTTCCCAATACTTTATGAATAGTTTGAGCACCTCCTCCTGCTGTATTTCCATCAGAGTAACGAGTTGCTCTAGGTTGACCAATAAATTAATACACTCAGCAACCTTACTAACAATCCCATTTTGGTGAGGGTCCCAAAATCATGGAATTTTTACAATTTGCCATTGGGATAAGATGGACAAACGCAACAATCTGATATTTAATCTTCATTGGTTTTCCACTTAGATTCACCAATGCACTTAGACTTCTCCTTGGCCTGACATCACTATTCTAAGCGCCACCCATGGCTCTACTCTGGACTTCTTTCATGGGCTCCCAACCTCTTCATACAATAGCTCAGGTATTTTTCAAAGTCAATTCTGTATTGACTATTATCTGAGATCCTGGTGGTATAGTACTAACTTCTTGGTTCATTGTGAAATTCCCCAATTTTCAGGATTTCCATTGGCATTTCTCTCCGCTCACGTTCAATCAATTGCTAGCAGATTAGGATAATGCCATCATTATAGATCAGCTTAATGAAATTGCTTCTCCTAGTAGGCGTAGTATCCCCATCTCTCTGATAGACCAGAGGCAGCATTTGACTCAATATGGTCAAAGCATTATCCTCAAAGTTACATTTAATTCCGTACTTCCTTAAAATGTGGTCCCAAGTAGATTGTCATAATTCTGGTTGGCCAAATCTATAACTGGGGCGGATACCACCAGGGTTCCAAATATGAGCGTTAATGCACTATATGTTCTACAGGAGATGGTCTTATTAGAATAGGTGGTTCCATATTCTTTATTGTGTTCTAAACTGGGAAAGATTTTTAATTTTCTTCACCAGCTTGGTCAAGAAAATATTAATTAGCGCCCCTCTGTCAATAATCACCCACACCCATACTCAATTGACAAATATATTAGTATACATACATGTGGAGTATTTCAAAATAGTGTTTACTAAGTGTATAGCAGCGTTATTTGCTAAATCAAAGGTGTGGATTTTTTGCACTGACAAATCAAGATAAGATTTTTAATTGCAATTAGGAGTTTGACAGGTTTGCTTCATCTAATTTGACCTTGGTCAGTTCATCTGGATTCTCATCAGATCAGATCTTGTCACCCTAGTTGATGTGCATATGGGTGGCGATCTCTTTTTTTATTTTCGGTAACAATCCCTTTTGCGTCAGCTCTGATCACAACATTGACGTCTAAGTTGACCACTTGATAAAGATGGTCCTGCATATTGTCTTCAACAAATAGATCACTGATGCCAATGTCCTCGTTCAGGATATCAGGAGGAATGGGTTTAACCACAGCTCTAGACTGTTCCAAATCTAGGCCACAGGCCCTTTTACCGACTCTTATTCAGGTTTGGCTTCCTTAACCTTCACCATGTTGATTTGCTCCTTAGTCTTTTTGCTGAAGCACTGGGCAGAAAAGTGTCCGTTCCCCCACACTAATGACAGCACATGTTACTCTTGTCTTTCCATTTGAACCTCTCAGATTTAATTCTCAGCACTGTTTGATTGGTTGATTCCTTAGTAAATTTCCCAATTTGATGGTATTTTTGAATTTCTGATTGTCTAGGCTTGAAGTTTCAATTAGGGGCCTCAAACGTGGCTCCTAGCATCTTCAAGTGATCCACCAATTGCAAGGTGGTTATTTTGGTAACTAACATGGAATACATCATTTGATGTAAATTTCAATAAGGCTAAAAGTGCTTGTAACGTGATTCATGCATCAAAATTGGTCAAGAATTTTGCTACAACCAAAATCTCTGATTCTTGATGTAATCAGTTGGTGAAATTGGCTAAGGTTTTGTCTTTAAGGAATTGGATCCCCATAAATTCTTGCTTGCATTCAACATATGTAAGGGACATCCAAACTCCTCCATAATTGCAGCCTTGGCCTCTCAATAAGACCAGCTGTCTCCTTCTAGATGAAATAACACCAAGTTTTGGCAGTCAGTATCTTAGCAGTTCATGACCATCAAAGCTTTTTGTTTATTGTCACAACCAAACATAAGCATGTAAATTAGGCAGAAGAATGAAGGAGCGTAATACTAATAAAAAGTGGGGTAGTTTTGGCGTGGCTTTGAATTACTCCAAATTTTCTTTAGCCGCCACTCTCAGCTTGGCTACCCAACTGACTAGAGGAGTATCTTGGGGGTCATTTCCGATATTGCAGCAAATAGAGTCAGCATAATTCTAAGAGTTGTTGTTAATCCCCAGCTGGAGCTCTTGGGGGGTTTTTCTTTAACGTTGGTTGCCACATAGTGCTCACACCCGAATTTCTGATTCTTCAGTTTGTCTACTTGTTTCAATAGATGTTCCATGTCTAAACTGAGTTTACGCAATCAAATGAAATCTGCTTTATGTTCCATTTTCAGGAAAAAAAGACTTCTTTATGAAAATATCCTTCTTTTTTTAGTGATGTTACTTTTTTGAGAAACTATTGCTGAAAATTAACAACTTCTTCTACTTCTTCCTTAATCTTAGTGACTCTCTCCTTTAATTTCAGCAAGTTCTCTATGATCGGCTGAATTCAAGGCGTTCTTATTAGTGGTTGCCAATTTCATACATAATTTTCTTAATTTGTCCTTATAAGATATCATGGAAATGGTTTCCCTAAAATTGGCCTATCTTACTCAACTACCCCCTGTAGTGAGCAACAAATGTTAAAAACTAAGACCTTGTCTACTCTGCTTCTTCTGGAAAGAGTACCAATTGTTAAAACCTGGCTTTGTTGACGATAGTTCTCAGAGATTACTTACACAGATTTTGTTAAGTGCACAATTCGCGTTGCTTGATAGTAATAGATATATAAGCAAAAATAGTATGACGACTAATATCCATAGTTGAATAAATAAACCAGATGTGTTTTAATGCTAAACTTGGAATGATCCACGAAATACTGATTAGGTTTACAATTAGGGACTCTTTCCCTATTCCAGCTAAACTTAGTCACTCTCATATTCAATGGTTCCTGACCTTAGTTCCCATCACCTTTATTGGCAGAGATCTGCTGTTTAAGGTCTGCTTCTCTTCTAAGGTTATCCAATCCTTACTCTTTATCCACACAAAAAGAGTCCACAATTATTGTATTACAACAATAATTACTGAAAATGAATAGAACTTATTAATGCTACTTTGATCTGATTAACAATCTCAACAGTCTCCTATATTATTATAAAATGCTAGGGATTTTATAGGGGAAATTTGGCTCCCAATTCCTCAGTTGACGCCTCAGCCATAAAATGACAGCCGTTGCCATTAAATTTCTTACAAAGTCTCTATTGGCGATGGTTTCTTTATCAGGCTAGGGATCCTACTGCCAGACATACCAAAAACCTGAAAACGGAAAGAGCCAGAAGATGTGTCCCTAATGTTCCTGCTTGATCACAGCAAACCAACCACATATAGCTAGCGACCTGCTTAGGTAGTGGGACTATTTACCCATTATACCAAGTTGTAAACCAACTATTTGATTTACTAGTTGCAGGCGGCATCACTCGCCTCATGACTGCTAATTAAATTCCCAATCAGTCGGTGATGAAACCTGACTGATCTTAATTGGTAACCTAATATTTAAATAATTATCAACTATAAGATTCCCCAATTTCATTGGCAACTCTTCCTAATGAGATCTTAAGCATTTGCCGGATTGATCCCCAAAGAATCTGAACCCAGCGAATTACCCAAAAATCCCCAGACATTGTTAACCCAAAACCAAGTTCAACCGATTTACAATTCATTTATAGTGGCACTTATCCCCTAGCGAACCCACAGATAACCTAGAAAGTTGGAAAGGTGGGCAAAAATACCAACACTAATTAACGAGTTTGGATGATTTTGTTACCATTCAGTCACTTGTGCAAAGTTTAGTCTTGCTTATCAGGCCCAATGCAGGTCTGGAAGGTCTGGATTAGTCACCTGGGCTATCCAGGATCCTAGTATATGGGCTTCTTGCTCTCCATAATTAGTTAGTCCCATACCTCCATTCCTCCCAGGGCTAAATAAAGTTTCAAGGCGCATAGGAGCTTTATAGCCAGACCAAAGCCACCCCTATATTAAGGCATAGATTATGTTAAAAAAGTGCATTGAAAAAGTGATTGCATTTGCCTTAAACCAGGTGATTGATAATATCATGTAGTTGGCTAGCATAACTTGTCCAGTTAGACCTGTGTTTTGTCCATATAAGTTTAAATTAGTTTTGTTAAAATATCTAGGAGATGATTATCCATCATGGTGTTGGCTTACCCTCTGACTCTAACCATACTCCCAAAGGGGGACAGGTCCAGCTGCCAGCTTGGTAGTAAAGGAAAGTTCAAGTGGGGTAATTGGTGATTTTTGCCTATTAGATCTGGTGAGGAGTCTAAGTTGTGTTAGTCTCCTGACCTAAGGTGGATGGTGCCCAATGGGTCTGATATTTTTCCAGGAGTGTAATTTAAGTTTTCTCAGCATTAAGTGATGCGTTGCTGATGGATGAGTATTCCTGTATTGCTTTCCTAAGCTGCGAGCATCATGGTTATTGGAGATACCCACCACACAATCTTCAGCAAAAGCCATCACTTTGACTGTTGGTTAGCCATGGACATTTATTCCGTTGATGAGTACATTTGTATTCTGGATTAGAGGATGAAGACTAAAATTATATAGTAGATGGCTTAGAGGGTTACCTTGTCAGAGTCCCCTCTGTGAAAAAAATAGATTAGCTAGAAAACCTGCTTTACGCACAGCCATAGTTGCTAACTCTGTGAACAGAATCACCCAGTTTATAAATCTGTTTGTAAATTTAAGTCTTTGAAGGCAGGCGCTTAGATAAGTTCAATTAACCCTGTCATAGGCTTTCTGTTGATCTAAGAAAATGAGCGCTCCAGAGGCTTTATATTGGCAGACATTTGCAACTGTGTGAATATTGTCCCATATGGATCTTCTGGGGACAAATTCATATATAGTATGGGGATATCACATCAGTTGAAGCTTCCCCTAGTAGTTTGGCCATAATTTTTGTGAATACTTTAGTGTCAGTATTAGTTAGGGAGATTAGGCATCATTTGGATAGCTTTTTTCTATCTCTTTTTTGAAGAGTGTGACTGTGTATGCTTCTTGACCACCAAGTAGAAGGCATGATTCCATAATACAATTATTCATGGAAGTTAAATGAGGCTTTAGAAATGGTATTATATATTTTTTATGAAATTCATAGGAAAGGCCATTAGGTTAGGCATTTCCCTAGTGGTTCACTTTAAAACACTTCCCAATATCCTCATGTAGAATTAAGTTATAAATTGTTGATTTGAGACATGGTACCAATATTTGTACTGGAGAGAATTTTTTAATTTTTCGCTGGTTTGACCAAGTCAGATATATATAATTTTGTAATACCTGTGTATTATGGTCGCAACCTCATTAAGGTTTTCCATTATGGATGTATTCAGTTGTCAGACCTGTGTGCAGGCTACAGTGTTGTTAGGATTTTTGCCCATATTCCCAGCATGCTATATTACCTGTTATCATTAGGGGGGAATTCCCTAAGGCGAAGTAAATCAGAAATTGGTTGGCTAAGTTTTGGAGTTACTACATTTGGAAAATTTTGAGATATTTGCCTGGTCGTATCCACTGGGGGATCAATTTGGATGAATACTTAAGATCTCATTGGGTGGAGTTGCTGATGAAATAGGGGCATCTGATAGTGATTAACTATCAGGTATACTGATTGGGATTGGTCAGGTTTCGTCACTGACTGATTGGGAATGAATAGTGAGTAGTGAGGCGAATGATGCCGCCTGCAAATAGCAAATCAATAGGTTGGTGAAGTGACCTGCCATAATGGTTAATAAGTCCCATTACCTTAGCAGGTTGCTAGCCAATTATGGTTGGTTTGCTTGGAATAAGAGGAAAACGTTAGAGACACACTTTCTGACTCTTTCTGCTTGAGATCTCGAGGATGTTCAATGGGGGGAATTCTAGCCAGGATGGGGAAGACCATCACTGCCAAGACGAGGATGGGTGATTCAATGGCAAAGGCTGCTGTTTCATCAAAGAGGTGTCAACTGAGGGTTAGACAGCCAAATCCCCTACTATATAATTCCCTAGGATTTACTATAATAAAAACATTATTATTATTATCTAAAAAAGTAGCTTTACAGAGTTTAGAGTTTACAGTTATATTATCAATTCGGTGTATATTTAGACTATCAGCTTCTATTGTGTCATTCTATCTCAAGGATATTATTGCAGAAGGCAATAATTGGAAGACTCTTATAGAGAAGAGTAAAGATCTGAGCAGGGATCTAGAGATGAAGGAACCACAATCAGGTTAGCTGCCAACTTTGTGTTGGGCTGAGAGAGACTGTCACTGGGGTATCTTAATGAAGATTGGGTGGACAAGAGTATAGGGAACAAATCCCTACGAGTACAACTTCAAGAGTAATTAATTGGATATACTGGCCCAGCGTTGGGCCGAATAATAGTACAATCTCAACTACAGATAATAGTCTCCATACTATTATCAATTAATACATTCTATACAATGCAACAAAGTGCACGAGGAAATTGAACCTGTGAAGTAAAAAGGTTACTGGGTTGATGGCCAATAATCAATCCTAAATAAATTTTTACAAGTGTTCTTTTGGGTGTAAATTCGTTGGAAAAAATAGCTTGAACATACTCCTCCATATTTTAGAAATTTGCTCTGTAGTAAACACCAACGCAGTGTTGGTGTTCACATACCAAAGTGTTTAAGTGTGCAGAAACCTATGCCCATTTGCACCCCATCCAGGGCTGTATCCTGTGTGTTGGACATTGATTTCCAGTTGGTCAATTTTAGCCAAAGTGCGTTTAATGATGGACTAAGATGCCCTGAGTCTTCTTGATGCTGTGTGTTTAATCTGGTGTACTTTTAATTTCTTGAAATTTTCCCAGGTGATCAGTGGTCTGAACAGAAGTGTTTGGAAATCCCACGTTTAGGATATTTCCTCCACCCAGGAGTGAAACTCCAAGTTGGCTAAATTTTCTGGGCGTATTCTGCACCACTTGGGTGCTTAGATAAATTGTTTTTTATGGTGTGAAGAACACCAAAACTAGTTGGTGATTGGAGAATTCATTTTCATAGTTTTAGTCTATAAGTTTAAGGTTAGAAAATTAACAGTGCAATTATTAGGTCTATTCACAACATAAAGATAAGTTTACCATTGTGAACATGAGGGCATGTCATGTTCTGCAGGAAAGGCGATTGTTTAGGTAAAGGATCATATAGGCCCAATGTGGCTTTTAACATGAGAAGTTTCATGTGCCTTAGTGGTGCCTCCGTTATGCGTAGTCAATGGTTGGTGTCTGGGTAAATCCTGCACTTCATGTTTCCCATGATGAAAGTGTTTTCTGGAAGATGGAAGTGTGTCAAAGCTGAGAGAAACTAACAACGATCCATTGCATAGTTCAGTGTGTACATGATGGCTATTGTGTGCACCTCTTCATTCCATGAGAAGGTAATGGCTAGTATGTGGCCATCCTAAAACAAGTTTTTAATAATAAGTTTAAAATTTTGGTTTGAACATACTATCAACCCACAGTGTTGCAACCAAAACGATATTGTTGGAAGGAGCATGTTTTCTCATGCCTCCTCCTTTCCCTGTGGAAAGTGGATTTTCTGCACCACCAGGATGTCAACAGGGGGGTTGCTCAGGAGACTCAACTTCTTGGCCCAGGACGTTAAGGCCTTGAGTCCCACTATGTTCAGCTTCCCTATCTCTACTGAGACGCCTGGTGCGCCTCAGGAGCGGTTAACAGGACCCCCAGCCCTACCTCCTCGCCCTCTTTGCTCACCTTTGCATCCTTGCTGCGAGTGCCATAATGATGAGTAGACACTGGAGTGTATTCTTCCCCTTTCACTACTGCTAATTTGGTTCCCTTATTGCCTTTTTTGGCTTTTGATTTATCACTGCGGTGCACTCATGTGTTCTCATTGGGCACAGTTGTGTCTGATGAATTCAATTGTTGATTTTCAATCCCATTTGGGTTGTAATTTGTAATCTAGGGGGGTGTTTCAAACCTCTGTGATGCCGAATTTTCACCCAAAATCAAACTCTGCCAAGTCCTGTTAGTTTGGATTGGCTGCTTAGTTTTCTGTGGTATTTGATTGGCTCAATGCTGCTAGTCCTTCCATGTCTTCCTGAATCTGTTCAGGAGAGATAGATGGTTCTGCTGAGGCTTTTGCCTTGGCTGTGGCCAGCCTGTGAGCCTGTTTAGCTATTTTATTCTCCTTTGGGGAAATTAAGTTGATAATCTTAAAATGTCATAATTCTCCCCAGTTATATGTTTGTGTGTTATCTGTGATTTTAGCATACTCTGAGTCATTTTCGCCATATCCTCCTCACAACATTCCATTTCTCATAGTCCTTCTTTTATAGGACAGGCATGAATCTTGTTCCCAAAGGCCTGACAGTGGTTGTATATGGTTGGTGCACTCTCCACTGTTGCATGCAAAAATTAGGATTTTTTCCTATCAATAATAATGGATGTGATGTGGGGGATTTTCATGAGATCCTCTGCTACCTCTGGGTTCAGAGAAATAATTACAATTTCCTTCACTGTGCTAAGGGTCAGCATCAGTTAAAATCTTTGCATCTCAAAATGTTTAACTTCTAAGTAGGATTCCAGGCCCTCCCAGAGATGGTGTTCAACTACTGTGCGCGCCAGTGTTGTCAGAAGATAGTCAAAAATAATAAATATGTATTTAGATTCTGTCCAACGTGTACATCCTGTTAATAACAAACTTTGATCATTGGGGAGGTCAATCACTACTCTGACCTTTGCTGCTTAGTTTGTTTCTTCTGCCATCTCAAACCCAAGGTCTACCCAGCCATGGCGGATAGTGTGGGTTGTCATTTACAATGCACCCAGGAATAATTTTTTGGTGCTTCGCCAAATTTTTTCCCACATTGCCGGTGCCTCTGTGCTCAAAAATACATGGATCCTATGTTCATCTGATGACAGCAATTGAGAGTGGGCACTTTCTTGTAACTACAAAATTTTACTAGAAAATCATCTTAAACCCGTGGGGTGCAACACCTCAGGTCCTTTATTTTTAGCTTGGTTTTCATTAGCTCCTGTGCTATTAGTGCCTTTGGGTGGTGCAGGTCCAGGTCTGCTACCCTTTACCACGTTTGCCCAATCCTTTCCTTGTTTATTAATTGTGCTCATCTCGCCTGGCATTGATTATCAAATTGTTCTGTTTGAATCAGATCATTTACTAAAAAGTGATAGTAATTGGAAAGGAAGGCCTTCTTTATAAAAAGTTAAAGTTGTTTATCCCAAGTTACCTATGTATGCATAATTTAGTATTTATGTGCCTCTTGGGTGTTTGCTTTCAGGTAATTAAGGGTTTTTGAAGACTTAATTTGTAACTAAAAAAATATAAACGGTTACATATAAGCTAAGCTATTTGGCCTTATCTTTAAACCCACATAAGCTAGGAATATATAAATATATAATAGTTTCTTAATTCATAGCTCTTCGTTTAATGCTATAGAAAAAGCTGAAGTACTTGATTAATGGTCAGTTGGTGGATAATTATAGTGATGACAAGCTATAAACTCAGCGCTGCCTGAGTATGTTTACCAAACTTTCATAATTATAGCTACATTTGTTATTGGTATATGGCCTTAAATATGTTTAGAAAGTGATTAACCCTATTGAATTGACTGAGAACCATTACCACTTGACCTAAACCATTTTATATTCTTTATATTAACCAAAGCCCACTAACTACTTGGCCCAAACCAATTAAATTTTTATATTGACTGCATATTAAAACCTCTTGGCTAGAACTAAAATTAACCTATAAAATCAAATATTTCCCACGGTTTAAACTAAGTCAACAATATCTATCAAATTGACCAAATTAACAATCCACTTAGATGAAGCTATTAAGTTTATCAAATTTCCCAAATTAACCACCACACCACTTGGTATATCATTGAATTTTTTAATCAACTGGATAATATCAAACTGCTTAGCCAAAATATTACATTATACTCTAGTAAAAATTAGTATACTGCCCTTGTCCTTATATAAAGGGCGTTACCGTTGTTATAAAACCATTGATATTGCCAATTAATAGGCAGATATTCCCTCCCTAATGTCAACACTCAATCCCATATATTGTATTTTACATAATTTTTAAGACCCCCAAACCACCTTTCCTTCTGAATGTTTACTATCAATCAGGTATATAGCCTAATTTGAATTTTTTAATATATAGTTTATCTTTCCTACCTTCAGTTATCTATTTTTTACAGCTTTTATTCTGTCCTACTATCTGCAATATTTGGGCTAGGTGCCTCATTGCAAACGCCTACCAACAATGACCTAATGCCTGATAATTCTGAATTCTGAGGCGCTTACAAACCTCAGGATGTATTTAATACGAGATTTCTGAGCTCTCATGACAAAGTGGTGATCCTGCCAGGGATGAAATCCTAGAACCTGTGAACACCATTCCATCTAACCAAATTACTGCTATCTATTTCATGAGAACTTATGCCAGACAGGCTCTAAAAGTTATACCATGGACCTATTGACAAGTGGTTAGAAATCTCCAACGCTCAGGTAAAAATTATGGGGTCAGTTCCCAGTAGCAATTATGAAAAGTTGTCAGAGTTCTCACTGGACCTTCCCAAAATGGCATAGCGCTAGTATGCCCTTTGAATCAGGGAAACAATGGTAAGCTTTCACCAAGGAGAAATTCAAATTTTATCCTTTCAACCACGTGAGATATTCTGCCAGCTCCACCTCTAGAATTCCTTGAGCATTAGAAAATTCTTGCCAAGTTTGTAGACCTAAAGAAACTTTGGTGACAGATTAATTCCTCAGAATTATGAGGAAGTTGATCAACAGCTCTTAAACTGGTTCCATGACACCCTCAAAAATTATACCTTGGCGCGGTATACTTGACACAATTAATTTGCATGAATCAAGCAACTACTGTTATCCAAACTATGTGCAAATGGTGAACTGCCTCCATAATCATCCCAAGGCTTCTACATCAGTGAGCTTAGAAGCCATAATTTTG
Source organism: Massospora cicadina (assembly GCA_022478985.1). Lineage (NCBI taxonomy): Eukaryota > Fungi > Entomophthoromycota > Entomophthoromycetes > Entomophthorales > Entomophthoraceae > Massospora > Massospora cicadina. The sequence goes on from JAKSZP010007952.1 coordinate 166,540, forward strand.
GACGCCTTCAACACAGAGAATATCCTAGAAGATTCTTAACATTAAGCCACCATCATAGATGAATCAACAGATTCATGCCCTGACTATGCAAGTCCAGCAATTAAACATGTTGGTTTAAGGGCAGCGACCTTACAACAACCTTCAATACTTAATCGTGACCAATTGAGACACTATTTACTTCAGTGATGAACCCTCTGCACTCAATTTCAGGTGTCCATCCAGGCGGTTATCATCCTTATTAGGGAAGATCAGTAACCTTGGCCACGCAAATAACTTTGAAGCCCACCAAATTGCCTTTCTAGTTTTCTAGTCCAATCTACCCTGTATTCAAATGCATGCTTGGAACAGGATTGGGAATATCCCAAATTAAAAACCAATGCAAAAGATGTAATATGTGGATGAAGCTCCTGTAACAAATGCAACCAGCTAAGATTATTGTTGGAAAAATACGCTGCCAAAAAAACAAATGATCAAAGAAAATTATGAACCTTACACTACCCTAAATTCCCAAAGAAGATCAAGATTGACAATTTATTTAATGAAAAATCCAAAAATTGCTTAAACTCTAAGGGATACACATTGAAGGGTATGATGAGAATCCTTACATTCAATCAAATGTCAAGAGTTGATTTTACCCAATTCTGTTACCAAAAGTCAAAGTGAATTTAATTAGAACACAATACCACATACACACTGTTGATTCTTAGCATATAGGCTTGATTCCACCAAGTCGGTTTGCACAGGGTATTAGTCACTGAGCAACCAAATTGGACGATATGAAGATCGCCAACTTTCTAATAAAACAAGATAAACTATATATGGAGTTATTGCCCCTTATTTCGACCTTTATCTAATACAAATTGCAGACTTATCTACAATCACTTTTATCACTGGGATAAGACTTACCCTTTAATCCTCCATGTGATTTTTTATATATCAGTTCCCCAAACTGGATGCATCCTTGGCTTGATAGTCTTCTATTCATCTTCCATTTTCTAGAAGCTCTCATTCATATTGAATCTCAGCATAACTCCCCTTGATTTGCCGAATGGTCATCATTTTGATTGATTATAATTTGTATACCCTTTTTTGTAAATCTTGAGACTCGTCTCAATTCCCCCTCCAATCCACCGGTATGGGTAGCATATCATCCAGTCATATCAACTTCCTGAAATTACCCCCCCCCTTTGACTGGGCTATATGCTCTTACTGTTTATATGCTTTGGGGAACTTTGCGTGAACTCAGTTGATAATCTGACCCCCTGCAGGTTCCTTGATAGTATAGACATCCATGCCAGTCTTCTCAATTATCTTTAATGGCCCGGCCCAGATGTTGGAGAGCTTGTTTTTCCGCCCAAATCTGTGCTGGTCGTGGAATAAAGCATAATCCCCACAGCGAACAATGGAAGTCTGCTTTGGCGCTTCTGGTTGGCCGCCTGATAATGAATCTTCTTGGCCAAACTGGTTGAGTAGGCTTTCATTTAAAGCTTGATCATGGTATCTGTAAGAGTCTTCAAATATCGCTGGGATCCACACCACCAGTGTCCTCTACACAAGAATAAAGCAATTCGGGCAGAGCCAGATGTTGACCATGCAGCAGTTGAAATGGGCTCTTACTAGTGGACGAATGATAGCTGATATTATATGCAAACACAGCGATAGGTATAAGGTCACTCCATTCTGAGGGCTGATCCTTTACCAATTTGGGGAGTATGTTCACTAGGGTTCTGTTGATTCATTCCACCATCCCATTTGATTCCAGATGATAGGGGGTGGTCAAAACCCTGCAGATCGCCATCGACTCATTCAACTTTGGCCAGATGTGTGAAGTGAAGTTGGTTCTGTTATCCATCAGAATGAACTTTGGGCAGCTGTGTCGCTATATAACACACTCCATAGTAAACTTGGCAGTGGTGACTGCGCCCAAGTTGCTAATAGCCCTGGCCTCCACCCATTGGTTCAAATGATCAATGGCAACAATTATATACTTGGTTTGATTGGCGCTAGTCAGCAGAGGTCCCACTACATCAATGGAAACGGTGTGCCAGGCTAACCGGGGTTTAACTAGCTGGTATGTGGGTTTCTTGTGGAAAGGCTTTTCTACTTAACACTGATGGCAACAACTAACCATTTCCAATATGTCATAATGCATGCTCTCCCAATAGTATCAGGGTCACAAAAACTCCAGCGTTTTCCGCAATCCTCCATGTCCTACAGCTTGATGAGCATCCATATTAATTGAGGGTCTAGCCAAAGGTTTAAAAAAACTCAGCATTGAGTCTCCAATCCACTTATATAGTTCTTCCCACATAGGAAAGTATCCTCCCTGAGTCTGTCTAATACTTTGATCACATGCAGTGGCTCATCCTGGTATTTGTTCGCCACCATCTTCTCATACATTATGTAAGCTAAATCTGCCATGGTAGTGACCATTGGCAGCTGAGAAAGACAATTTGTGTTTTGATATTTTGCTCTCAGGCAGTGTATAATCTCGAAATCATATGCTTGGAGCTTCAGAGCCCAACATGTGAGCCATCCTTCCAGTTCATGCAGATTTTGTAGTCAGCGCAAGGAAGCGTGATCTGTCACTGCTTGGAATCTTACCCCATGTAAATATACCCAAAACTGTTTGTAAGCATAGATCGCTGCTAAACACTCCCACTCAGTCATAGTGTAGTTTCGTTCATGACAGTTCAAGCTTTGACTACAGAATGCGACAGGACTTTCCACGCCATCATCGTCCTTCTGGGATAATACTGCCCCTATAGCAGCGAGGGATGCGTCTGTTTGCACTATGAATTGTTTGTCAAAGTTGGGATATTGCAAAATGGGTGCACTTGCTAACGCGGTTTGCAACACATCAAAAGCATTCTGGCATCGTTCTGTACAATCAAAAGACGCGTTTTTCTTTAGCAACTTGAAAATCAGGGCCCCAATGCAACTGAAATTTGGAATGAACCGTCGATAATACCTGACCATCCCAGAAACACCTGATATGTCCTGCTTATTACCTGGGTAAGTCATCTTTCTTATCGCTTCCACTTTAGCCAGCTGCAGTTTAAGCCCATTTGAATCCATGATGAACCTGAGGTATTCTAATTGTTCTTTAAAGAAATGGCACTTCTGAGGCTTAATTTTGATATTAGCAGCAGCGAGGCGCTGAAACACTTGTTCCAAGTGTGCAAGGTGCTCTGTAAATGTCCGTGAGAACACATTGATGTTGTTGAGGTAAACTAAGATGCAGGACAGCTTTAAATCATCTAAAATCGTATCCATGGCACGCTGGAATGTAGCTGGGGCGTTGCACAACCCTTGTGGCATGCAAGTCGGCTGGAATAACCCTCTCAAAGTGATGATTGCACATTTCTCCTGTTCCATTAATGGAAAATTCGATCTGCCAGTACCCCAGGATCAGATTCATGGCAGAAAAATAATTTTCCCCACCTAATCAGTCTAATGCATCATCAATCCTCAGAAGAGGGTAGGAATCCTTCTTTGTTACATTATTGAGTTTGCAATAGTCAATAACCACTCGATTCAAGCCATCTTTTTTCTTTACAATGAGCACAGGTGATGCCCATGGGCTGTTTGACGGCTCTAGCATTCCTTGCACGATAAGTTTATCCACCTCATTCAGAGACAACCTCTTCCGCCACTTTTGAATGTCTAATAGGTTGTGATCAAATGGGAGGGTGATCCCCCATATCTATCCAATGTCCCACCCCTTGAGCGCACCCCAAATCATGATCATCATGTGCGAAAAATATCCTGATACTTTTCAAATAATGCCATAGCCTATCTTGCTGTTCCGCCAATAATCCTCATAAGCGCTTCCCATGGAACCATGGTCAATATGCAAAACGATGAGCTTGCTGGTAGTCTGAGATCCTCCCATGAGCTGAAATCATGAATATGGCGAACTTCCTCTATAGGAACTAAGTGTAGGTAAGCCACCACTTGATGCCACTGGATCATTGTTATCTTCTTCTGTAAGTTCACTAGCAGCACATTCACCTCCCCATTTCCAGGTAGCAGTAACCCTGGAGCCACATGTGGTTCAAGCTGCGAGTGCTGGTGAGGTGCCATAATTTCTCCATAAAGCCCTTTAGGACATTGATTTCAAGCTCAGTCCCTACTATGCACTGGTGTCCAGACGGTAGGCTCAAAGTGCTCGCTGCCCAAAGTGGGATCCCTTTGTACTCATAAATCTGGTTGGGGAGGGCCCTGGTCCGCCACTTCAGTCATCAATAACAAACAGGAATCACTCCATCAATGTACGCTAGATTGATTTGACTAGCAGACCAGATCCGTTGGGATTCCACAAGAGGTAAAATATACAGGGATCTGTTGGCCTAAAATAGTAAGAGTTTCCTCCGACATATGTATCACAACACCAAATTTCCTCATAAATGCTGCGCTGATTAACATGTCATAGTTGTTATTTGGCAAAACCACCGCCGGAGCAGAAGCCTGGACTGACCCAAATAGTAAAGACAACGCGCTATATGCTCCTTCAGACACAGTGCTATGCATTCCCGCAGTCCCATATACTACTCGATGGTCCACATCCAGTTTCAACAGAAGTTTAGCCACCAGCCAGGTAGAGACTATGTTCACAGGGGCTCCCATGTCTATGATAGCACATATTTTTGTGTTTTGAACGAAAATGTCACAGTAAGTGCATTCTGAGTAAGAAGAACCATCAGTGTTTATTACATGTACGTCCAAGGGCTTTGTGTTACTCAAAAAGGAGGAAATGCCCTTGCCAACCTGAGGATACTCACTAGTGATTTTCTCCACAGGAATGGCTACATTAACCCCTACTAAAGAGGCGACGTCCATCAATGGATCTGCATTGCTGGTGCCAGTCTGTTCCAGGATCTGCCACACATATGGCTTCTGCACGTCCTGGCGGAAAATTGGGCTCTGGGGTGAACTTTTACTCTCTGAAGCAGAAGCAGGAATATCCGATGGAAGCTGCTGGTATAACAAATCATCCAATTGAGGTTTGAATTCTACCTGAAAAGATGTTTGAAAATTGTTAGGGACAAGTGAATTGGACTTAGTGGAGGTAGAGCATCCCATCTCTACTTTACTCAAGCTTTTCCCTGCTCGATTTTCTCAGTTGGCATTGCATACACTTGTGGTTTGCTAGGGCAATTACCCGCATAATGCCCTCTTTGTCCGCACTGGAAGCAAGTGTTCATAAAGGGTCACATATATAGTTTTTGGTGAAAGGACCAGTTTGGAAGTTGCCAGTATGGTTCCAAGGTCATGGACGAACTGGCAAAGCATACATGGGCCAAAAGGGGTCCACTGACTCATATGAGGAACAAATATGTTACAGCAGCTGATAACACAGTCGCTGCGGCCCATATCCTGAAGAGTTTGGAGTGGAGACAGCAGAGGTTTTTTGGGCTATTTTGGGGGCGCTGATTGTGGCGGAGAGTTATTGTAAGGTGTTCATGATTTGGATAAGTCTAGCATCTCCATCCAACACATGAGACATAGCGTTATATAGTTCCTGATGTGGTTTGACAGCCACTGTCATCACTATACCAACATCCTCGGTGGATAAAATATTAGCTCCAAGTAGGACATGTGCTTCCACTGAGAAACTCTCAGCGAATTCTAACAGGGTCATTTTGGTGAAACTGTATAGTCATAAAGTCAGCTTTCCATTGGGCCATCTTGGTAGCACCCTCAAACAGCTGGAGAACAATGCTTTAACTTCTTCATAGGATACTGAGCTATTTGGAAGATAGCAGGTAACTTGATCAACGCTTTCCACATCTAGAGTATAAAGCAACAATTTCATTTTCCGTTGATCAGAATCCCCTTCCACAGCAAATTCAAACACTTTAAAGTAACCATGTAGATTCCCATCATGACTGAAATGAGGTAATTTTTTGATTTCAAACAACTTCGCCTTGCTCCAGGTTCCTGCTGCAAGGAGCAGGCGAGTTGGTTCCAGAGTGACTATGGAAACCACCCCTTTGTGCATTATCATATGGCTGGCCAGATGGACTCAAATCCGTCAATAAGGACTCAGAAGAAGTGGTGTCACATGGGGGTCCATCGTAATGCCTGAGGGATATTTGTTTGCTGATTGTAAGCATTCTTCCCCCAAATTGCCACTAACTACCCCACTTCCCCCAGCTCTAGTGTGCCTCGTGAAGTGTTCATTGATTAACTGCTCCGCTTTAACTGAATAGCATATACACCGTCCATCCTGGAATTTCTGTTGCAGCATTTCATACTGATGTTGCAACTCCTGGCAGAATTCCCTCTCAACGTTCAGTTTCTGCTCCATGGCTTGTAATTGCGAGAGGACATCTTCAATTATGTTTTGCAGGTGGGCGTGCTGCCAGCTAGCATTATCCGCTTGTTGATTGGTGTCATTTATTTGGTTAAGGAGAGAGGCTAGTTCCTGTACCAATTCCTCGTTGGCCCATTGAAGGGTATCAAGGCGCCCTTGCATGTCCGCAGCTCTCTTGTCTCACTGATAGGAAGAGGTTAGGCTCATCAGTGCTCAGCTTGGCTAACAACTTCCAGCTGTGTAACCTGACGGATTAGCTGGAGATAGTCAGGAGACGTTGACCAAGGGGTTAGCACGTTATCTGCCTTTTGCTGGTTATTTCATTTGATATGAAGTTGGGTTAATTCAGCTGATAAAGAGCTGACTTGGTCCACCACTTGCCATTCCATCAGTGTCATTTTTTCCTTAAGCTGAGCAATCATGGCTTTGAGAGCTTCTGTTCATTCAGTTAGCTCTGTCATAAAGTGCTCAGCATTATTCCCCAATGTTGTTACATACTGAATTCACTCCGCCAATAGGCCATGCTGATCCAGCAGTTCTCTTATTACTCAAGGTAATTCTAAGTTTAATTGTGGTACCAAAATGTCCAATCGATGGCGGATGTCCCCAACATGATGATCCATCTGTATCAGCGCCCCTTGTACCTCTTAAAATGAATGATCAAGGCATTCAAGCAGGAGGCGAATATCATTTTGCTGTGCTCGAGCAAACTGTAATACATCTCCAATTTCTATATTGTGGCAAGCCAGAACACGCAGTAGCTGGCAAGTCAATAGTTGCACATAAGCGACTAGATATTCCTAGACTCTGTGAGTACCAAGGCGGCGAGCCAACCCCATTGTAGTCACATCCAAATAAGACATGTACAGGGCGTAGCAATTTTCTTGGTCTCATTGGTTATAGAACAAACTCAGGGCATTTTCCCAACCTCATTTTTAGTATAGGCGATATCCGCTCAAAAGCCACTCCATAATATCCTGCAGCTGCTGAGGAGTCACATTTGTTGAGCATCACTCTTGGTCAGTCATCAGCTCAGGGAAATTTTCTAATTGCAGATTGATAATAGCTTCATCATCGCCCAGTTTGGTTACAGTAAATAATGTCAGTTCATTGTTAGGTGCCTCCCATTCTTCTTCAGCATACCGCGCGCAGAATCCAATCAAATTTTGTTGGAATGAATGAGAGCTCATCATCATATCCTATTGTTGAAGAACTACAGTTGACCAGTGGCCCCAGTAGTGAGCACCACTGTTGATCCTTAGCATATAGGCTTGATTCCGCCAAGTCAGTTTGCACAAGGTATTAGCCACTGAGCAACCAAATTGGACAATATGAAGATAGCTGACTTTCTAATAAAACATGGTAAACTATATATGGAGCTATCACCCCTTATTTCAACCTTTATTTAATATAAATCACAGACTTATCTGCAATCACTTTTATCACTGGAAAAGACTTACCCTTTAATCCTCCATGTGACTCTTTATATATCAGTTCCCCAAACTGGATGCATCCTTGGCTTGATAGTCTTCTATTCATCTTCCATTTTCTAGAAGCTCTCGTTCATATCAATTCTCGGCATAACTCCCCTCAATTTGCTGAATAGTCATCATTTTGATCGATTATAATTCATATACCCTTTTCCATAATTTTGAGACTTGTCTCAATTCCCCCTCTGATCCGCTAGTATGGGTAGCATATCATCAAGTCATATCAACTCCCCAACACACACCATCCAAAAATAGTTTTGACTGCCCCTCTTGCACCAACCCAGCACAATAAGCCAGTTTTTAAAAACTTTTCCCCCACAATATTCTCTTAAGCTTCCTCAGCAGTCAACCCCACTTGACTAGTTGTCCCCTATAACTCAAAGGAATTTCTGCTGTCAAAATTTTAAAGAGCACAGTATTTACCATTAGTTCTCAACAACCTGTGTTAATCAAGCACTGCCCTATGTCAAAACTTACGCCAAACCATTGGCCTTAATTTAATCCAAAACGTCACCAAACCTCCAAAAACCCTTTTTTAGCAATCATGGAACACTTTGCACCTAAGGACCTCTTTTTTGGAAATAACTTTCCAATGATCTTAGATTATGGATCTTCTGCCAACATTGTCACTAATAAATTCCTTACCAACTTTGGCAACAAATAATACTTAAAAAGCGGCTTGTTTTTTTAATGATTTTGGTTCCTAAAAGCCCTGCTGCAGCCAATTGTTAGACTTAACAGTTGAGATTAGAACTAAAGTACAGCCCATTAATAACATTGTCTATAATCATGATTTCTTCCTGATGCTACTGTTTTGTCAAGCCTCAAAGGAATTTTAGATCCTTGCAAACGCCAAGAACAATCAGTGGTGCATCAAAACTGGTCATGGGATCAAACCGCTGCCCATTAGATATAATCACACCTAGCAGCTCAGGACCAACCAGCTGCTCAACTCATTTTTTATTATGCACCAAAGTTTTTAACAACTCTAAAATTACAAATATCTCTAGGATAACAAAAAGGAAGAGTTAATCATTATGTCTAGAACTATGTGGACAAAATCAAACAAGATAAGACATTGTTTCTTTTTCAAAGTTGAGGCAACACCACATCGATGTCAGCAATACCAAAATAACCAAATGCCAGCCCTATCAACTACCTCAAGCTCATGAATACTTTGTCAAGACAAAAATTTAAAAAGGATTTTTCAGTGGGCTTATTCGCTCCTCCCAATTGCCCTTGGCTTTCCCATTGGTTGTAGTGCCTAAGAACTATGGAAAACTAAAAACGTGCATTAACCACCCATTTACCAAGTTTATAAAGAAGAATGAATACCAATTGACTTAAAATTCAGAAATCCTCATTGTCATGGGAAATCCCAAGTATTTACCAAAATCAACCTCTTTTCTGAATAATACCAATTTGGGAATGGAGGAAGAATTGATTAAGAAAACCGCGTTTGTCAATTAATATGGTCAGTTCAAGTACACACAAATGCATTTGGACTAAAAGGAGCACCATGTACTTCTTAAAAAAGCTTTAGACAGCCTATTTTAAGATCTAATCAATTGATAATTACTGTTTATCTTGATGATACTAAAGTCTTTTTCACCTAACTTCCAGCAATACATCCAGAACCGAAGTTAGTATATAATCAGACCAAGAAGGCTAACCACAGCATTAATGAGCCAAGTTGGCCCTATGCACCAAAGAGCTAATACTATTAGGCCATTTACTTACCCAGATGAAAGAGCCACCACCTAAAGAAAATCATAGCTATTATCTCCTAGCCCTATCACCAAAAATTCCAGTGAACTACTCAGTTTCCTTGGAACTGTCAGCTACTACAATTATTTCTTTTAAACTAATTCATATCTCAGCGCCATTGTAACATCTGCATAAGAAAGGAGTCCCCTCGTGATTCAATAAAACTAAGCAGCACAGTCTCAGAAAAATTGAAGATTTTGATGACACAAGTGTTGTGATTTGCCAATTTCATACTCAGAACTCTGATATTATGACAGGATCAACAGTATGAAGACTGCTGACCCCAAGCTATTGTGCCTACACTGGCTACTTTCTGATATAAGTTCACAGCTTTAGCTGTCCAACTCAGCATAGTTGGTAACTTCACCATCGGTTGATTAACTATATATTAGCACCCAGAGCTGGAACTTTTAACAAATCTGGTCATCTCAACCTGAGTGCTTTAACACCCACCTGGTCATCTCAATCTGGGAAGCTCAGTATTTGTCCTAATTGATCTTATCCATTGGGGTTAATCACCCTATACCTCATCATAACTAGCAGTCAACAATTCCATTCAGAGTTTCCTTGTAGCCTATAAGTATTGGAGTGGTAGCGCTGACCATTCCTTAGATGCTTCACCTGGAATCTATACCTTGGGGACCATTAGACCTACTCTTAACCTTACAGTTGCATGTCAACTTTAAAGAGATGAAATTAGGCAAATGGATATTTTATATTTAGATATAAAGGAGAGGTTTTTTAAGCTGATCACCAACCATCAGTTGCTCAGCTATCTAATTTTCATGAGGATAGAAAAATATAATATTTTATTTTCACCTTACTTTTGGGGTTACATTGGATTTAGTGGTAGGACAGAACATAGTATATTTGTAAGGCTACAACCTTAAACTTCATTGGCGGCACCTACCAAAACTTAAAATTTACCCTTGCAAAAAATCCTCTTAATGTCCACTTATAATCATAGATTGAAAATCCTTGCATTGTCAGTTAACAATCATATATGTTAAAACTTTTTCATCATCCTCTGGTAAACCTTAATAATTAATTATAAATTTATCCTCGGCTTTGGTCACTGGTAAATCCTAGTAAGTCGATAAACTATTGTATCATCCTTAGCATTAGTCATCAGTAAATTGAGGTACATAAAAGCTATCATCAAATTGGCATAATACTTCTAAAATCTGCAAGACATCAAAAGATCTAGTCTAAAATTGAATTAGAGCTACGTGGGACAAAATTAAGAGTCAAAACAGATTAATTGGTTAGATTAGTTGGAAATGTTGCCTGATGTAATTAAAAACAACCAACAGAATTCATCAAATTATTATAATCCAAAACCCCCAAAATAGATAAATCAATCAGCAGCGGTTACCATTTAATAAATTATACTAGATGATTTTGAAAGAACCATCAAGCGATTAAAACTTTCAACACCAAGCTCCCATATACATTTTTTCAAAATTTTAAATACAGATTTCAAATAATTACTAATGCAAGCAATATTGCCCTTATAACCATATCAACCCAATTTTGGCATGAGAAATACCTTTAATCAATAATTCTCTGAGAAGTTTAGAACCATAAAATCAACTACTGCACCTATGAAATCAAAATACTTGCCATCATCTACTTTCCAAAAAAATATTATTTACTGGATTGGAATGTCACTATTTACACCTTTAACTCTGGTATATGTTTCTTGTACAATACCCCAATTGTAATTGCCACTATATCTGATGTTGATATGACTTAATTTATTTTAACGTGAAGTTTGTACACCTCCCTGGAAAGCTGAACGGCATATCTGATGACCTCTCTTGTAATCAACTTACTACTGATTCAGTCTCAGCTTACTTTTAGAAACAATTAACCTGGAACCTGAGTTGCTACAAATGTAACAATTTTTTCATACTTTAAAAATCTAGAAGCAATAATCAATGAGTGGTAATTTAGGATTAAGTGCACCATTTTTTGGTTATTGAGGGACAACTATACATATGAGTCAAGAACAACTCCTCCGCATAGTTCTGGAGAAATATGGACAAAATACCTCAAGGAAGTCCACAATGATGCTGGGCACTTCAGAAAGCAAGCAACATGGGAGCACTTAATTTATTCAAAAAGGTGGGAAAATGCTCGTACTAACATCCATAACTATGTCACCACTTGCCACGCTTGCCAAATTTTTGGCAATTAATCTTATCCACAGAAGCCCTTCACCCAATAAACACCTCAAACCTCTTTATAATCAAAGAATTGACTTTGTAGAGCCCTTCACTATAATCAGTTAAGGCTGAAAGTACCTCCTAGTTGCCACTGAATATTATAAAAAGTGGCCCCTAGCTAAGGTTGTCCTCAAAGTTGCTGCTCTTTTCGCTGCCCAGTTTCATAATAAAGAAATTATTTTCATTTATGGACCCTCACACAATATCTTATCTGACAATGGGTCTCATTTTAACATGAGGCTGCTGGCTAAAACTGTTTCTTAAGTCCATATAAGACACTCTATGACCACCTCTTACAATCCCCAGTGCAACATATTAGTCAAATGACTTACCAAAACCTTATTCTCTGGAGAAAAGTTGCACGGATAATCTCAAGAAATGGTTGGAACTACTGCCTACCAGCCTGTTGGTGTAATGAAAGGGAATCCCAAGTCCCAGCCGTCAGCAACACAACCTAACCAAGATAGCTGACTCCATCCTAAGAGGTTAAAAGTGTATATGACCTTATTTGAAACTAGTTATACCCATTTGTTCAGCCCTTTCAGCTGAGTTATGGTGGTAAACAAGTCCAACCACCCCTCTACCACTGATGAAATCCACTGAACACCACGTCTCATCCTCACCACTGGGCTTTGGGTCAATACTTTGCATTCAATACAGCCTCTTCTACCTGGGATTTATCAAGACTTAGTCCACTGGATCACTCTAGATTTATCAGGGCTCTGGAACCTAGTTTTGCGCTACAAGCTGAGGTGTGGATTCATTCCAGCCCCTTTGGACTACTTGGTTATACCAGAGAATTTTAAGGACTTCTAAAAAGGGATCAAAGCTCCAAAAAGTGGGCAGTACCACAAGCATAACGCTTGAGGACCAACGCTAAATTTAGAATGGAAGAAACTTAAATTTAGTTAATTTAAACTTCACACTTTATTTCAGTACTGACAGGGCAGAAATTTCAAGGTGAGGATCATCCCATCAATCCCACCTAAAAATATGTGAAACAAAATGAAAAAAGCTTAACTATTAATTTTATATAAGTTTATATAATTAATGATTGGAAATTCCTCTAGAGCGTTTACCAACCTCAAATGTCCCAAATTGAAGAGAATCATCAAAAAAACGCTTGGATCAACCAGACCATTCAGATTGACCAGCTTATGAATTTTTTATTGCCTTGAGGTAAGTTATATGTGTTTTTTAAATTTAAAATATTATGCAATAAACCATTTTGTCACCCCCCACTAAGAGAGAAGTCAGGGGGAGGCCTAATGAGGCCTCAGAACTCCAAATCCAAACAAAATTCAGATAAAATATTGGGCTTTTCAATAGAGACTTTTGTAAGTTATGGAAGATCCAAGGATCTCATATAAATTAAGATCACTTGGAGGTTCCCATTGGGGTAATGCCTTGACTGTCAGAGTCCTCACGCCACATCTACCTCCAACCCAGGCTATTGGGAGCCACCAACACAAAGCTTTTGACAATGAGTTTGGTGCCACTTGGGATGGCAAATGGACACATCTAGCAGGCTGCTGAGGGTTAGCAGCCTGCCTGAGAAAAGTGGCCTTGGAGTAATGTAATGAAAGGGAATCCTAAGTCCCATCCATCAGTGACATGACCCTAATTTGGATAGTTGCCATCATCCAAAAAGGGTAAATGTCTATATAGCCTCATATTTTGTTGTTATACCTGTTTGTTCATCCCAATCAGCCAAGGTATGATGAACTAGTCTAAAAACCATCTACCGCTAATGTAATGCACTAACACCACATCTCATCCTCACCACTGAGCCTCTGATAAGACCTGGAGTCAATCCACCCTCTGCTACCTGAGGGATTCATTAGGGCTCAGTCCACCAGATCACTCTGGATTCATCAGGGCTTTGGCACCTAATTTGCACTACAAGCTGAGGCGTGGATTCAGTCCAGCCCCTTTAAATCACTTGGTTATACCAGGGATTTTGGGGACGTAACTAAAATGGGAACAAAGCTCCCTTAAGGTGGGTGGTACCCCATGCATGACGCTCGATGACCAATGTGAAATTCAAAGGGAATAAACTTAAAAGTAAGTCAACTTTATACTGTATTTTAGTGCTGAATGGGTAGAATTACAAGGTGAGGATTGTCCCATCAATCTCATCTTTAAAAGGGGAAACAAAACTAGAAGAGCTTAAGTTATGGATTTTTATTAAAAATTTAAACTATTAATGCTTGAAAATTCCTCCAGAGCGTTTGTCAACTCTAAAATGGCTCAGATTGAAAATTAATAGAAAAGAAACGTATGGATTGACCAGACCATTCAGATTTACCAGGTTATGAATTTTTTATTATTTTAAGGTAATTTTTATGTGTTTTTTAATTTAAAAAACTATGTGACAAACCATTTCATTATAGTGGGCTTATCAAACCTAATTAAAATTACCACTTAATACACTTTTTATAAACTTTTTATTTAGAATTATATATCAGCCTACCCTATAGTTAGCAATTTTTAAGATCAAGTTTCCAATGACCTAAACCAAACAACCGCCAAAAAAATTCAGGATAAGCCAATTAAAAAACTTTAATATGATAAACAGCCTAAAAACATCCTGAATTTCACCGTGTGAGACTTAGTCTTAATTTTCTGAGATGAATTATTTAACTCTAAAGCCTAGAAAAGTCAATGCAATATTAAGGGACCCTTTTGATTCTCAAAATTCCTACATATAAAATCTAAAAAACTTGGATTTTTTTCAACGGAGTCTCCTATCAGTCCACCATCAACGTGAATCACCTCAATTTCTATCAGAATAAAAATGAATAGGTGAAGTGTTTGAAACTGCCAATTTTGCTAAACATTAGTGGATATTATCTCCCCTGGTGTTACCCCTCAATCCCATTTATTTTATAATTGATTTTGTTACAAGACCTTAAAATCCTTTTCCTTTTTTATTTTTTTACTTGGTTATAAAAGCCTTATTGCATTTTTGAATAAAGTATCAAATATTTATTACCTTCAGCTCTCTATATTTGGTTATTGCCTTTTATTCCTGTTCTACCATTTGCAATATTTGGGCCAAGTGCCTCAGGGAACGCCCACCAATAACAACCCTAATGCCTGATAATTATGAAATTCAAGTTGTCTTTCAAATTTCAAGTTGTGAAAACCTAGGTTATTAAGTCCTCACAACAGTGTAGTGGAAATGTCATCCTAACACCAACTCATGATGCAGGTTGGAATCCGGTCATGGCAGAAATTAACATCTTAATGCTAAGAGGATAACAATCTATTGAAGTTGCGCACCATGCCTCAGTCCAGCCAAGTTAATCAGTGAAGTTATATTATGTAACTGTCCTATAGTATCATGTTCAGAAAGATTTTACTCTCAGTACTTAGGTTTATCCTTCATTTTTATATTTTCATACCCTATCTTAAATGGTGTAGTATTTTTGTCCAAGAATAATACCAATTAATTAAATTTAGTTCTATTATGTCATAAATTACTATTAACTATATTGTTATGATATAAACTCAAACCTGACTAGGTTGTTTTCTAGATTCATAGAATATTTGTTAAGTTTGTAAGGTTGGCCTGAGGTTTAGGAGTAAATTTGGAATATGCCCACATATGTATACACAAAATGACTTTTATCTTTATAATGATAGTTTAAACTGTTATTGCAAGCGACAGGTAGTGCTAAAGATAAATTTTCTTGAAATAAAGCAGTTATAAAGGGTATAGTAAAAAATAGGGTGAAAATACGTTTACTTTAGCTCTGCTTTAAGTGAAGAACGTAAAGTTTTGTTTTTAATCAAGTAAAATGAATTCAACTTAAGCTCTTAATATAAATCAAGTCTTACCTTATGGTGATAAGCTTAATCTCATATATACCTCATGGCTGAACGTTACTCAGTATTTACTTTACCATTATATTTATCATCATTCTGGTATGTCATCATTACATTTTTTCACTTATCTTTTAAGAGAAAGTTGAATAGTTTAGTTAATTTACTTGAGTGATTATTTAGATTGTACTAATTTAAACTGTGAGTGATACCAGGCGGATAGCTGATAACATAGCTGGATTTAAATTTCTTTAAACTAATTTTAAAATTGGGCATTGTTTAGTTATAGTGGCTTAAGAAATTATCTTATAAATAAAATCATTGTAAATGAATGTAAGCATGTTTGTTTAACTTCTTTTTTTAGCTATATAATTTCAACCAAAATTAGTACAACCATATATAAAAAAGGGCAACTAAAGTAGGTGGGTTTACAAACTGAAAAAATTCATATATAAATGATAGAGATTTCTTATAATTTCAATGAAAAATGATTATAATCTAGCGGAAAGAGTTGGTATTATTTTGTTTATTCTAATTGACCAACTGTTTTGGCTAAGCGGTTTAGGAAACTGGTTGTGATATGATTGGTTCAATGTTTTTTAATTTATTACTTTAAATTACTTTGTTTTCATAAGTTCTTTTTTGTTGTTTGTAAATTGCAAACTTAACATCAGGGCTATTAGCAGGCTCACACGCATCTGGTTGGTCCACCACTTGGTATTTGGCTAGTTGGTACTATATCTTGATTTCTTATTGATTTCATATTAAAAGACGTTCAGTTTTGTGCGATTCTATCCTCTGATTGACCGTAAACTATAAATTGACAGTAGATTTTTCTGTAAAATAAATGTGGGTTTAAAAATTAATTAAGTTGTGTTGATATGCCTACATCAACCAAATTATAAAATATAATTTAAAGTTGAGGAGTCTAATTTGCCCATACTTTAAAAAATAATATTAGAATTTTGATGCAACTTTAGTTAGATTTAAACGTTCTAATTGGATCTATTAGATGACTCATGACTTAATGATTAATACATAGAGGTTAGAAAGTTGATTTTCTCCATTTGGTAAATTTCTTCACAATCTGATTGATCTGCTAAGCCATTTTACTAATTAAAATGTCAAAATGAGATGATAAAAACACAACATGATGGTAAAGGAAATGGTCAAGAAAGTTTTTGAATGACATCCAGCCAATAAGAAAGATATTTTTGTTCACTTAAAGGGATTTTAAGTGGCTATTTTTTGAAATTTTTTACCTTTGTTTCTTTATAAATAAAAAATTATTTAACTTTTTTAGATTAATTTGTGTGTGATTTATTTAATATTGTTGACTGGAAGTATAATTAATCTGCTTTAATTTTAATTAGCTACATAGGTGTTGGGCTTCACCCTATTAAGTGTGAAGCCTTAACCTTGGGCTTGCAATAAATTTATTTTAATTAGGAAATTTTGACCTATATTTACTATTAATTTACTAATTAATAATTTATTGGTATTAAGGCCCAAAATTATTGATCTTAATTTACTTAGCATTGAACAGGTAACAATGTAAATTTAAAAGTTAAATGGATTTGGGATGAGGGGGTGGAAGGCGAGTCGGCAAGGGCGAACGGCTACCAACCTGAAGGTTGAGGTTTGATTCCCGCCCTTCGCAAATCGATTGGGGTGCCAGCCAAAGGAAGCTATTGGCGGTTAGTAGGTCTAATAACACGAAAACCTTACCCATGACGTAACCAGAAGAATTTGAGTCCCGATCCGGAGGTGGAAAAACTTTCTTCGACGGAGTTGACCCTATTCAGGTTTCATGTCGTTTCTTTCTTTCTTTCGGTAATGCCTGTCCCCTAGTCGGCTTGCCTCGGTTAAATAAAATAAATGGATTTGGGATGATATACCTCATTTTTGCTCCACTGGATGATAGGATAGGGAAGAGCACCCAAAACAACTTATTATCAGCTTGATATTAAGCCCAAGATCATATTCCACGTGTAACTCCTCTATTCACCCTCATGTCACCTATTCTACCTTTCTATCTGTTGGCTTCCCTATGACAGATAATGTAGACCACTTAACTATGTTACCATTATCTTGGTCCAGTTCACAATGATGAAGTCTGATTTAATCCTAACCTTGAACCTAGACAGTCTTTTACCACCTACTATCCCAAATCTATTTCTACATTCACACTTGGTATATGCTTATCTCTAAATATCTGTAACATCCCCTTCCTTTATTTTTTTAATTTTATTCTGGTACTATTTAAAGTACCTTCTTCTTCTCGATAAAGTTATACTTGATCTAATCATCTTTTGTCATTTAACTTGCCTAGTTTAGATAGAGATTGCCCGCACATTTAGCAGAGATTTGCCTGCATTTTTAGAAGAGATTTCTTCAATGATGCCAATTCCATTGAGAGATTGCCTAGCATTGACTAGAGATTTTTACCTGTTTGAGTAAACAGAGATTGCCTCAATGATGACATTTCCATTTTGAAATTCCCTAGGGAAGAAAGCTGCTAAGAGATTCTGTAAGGAGAGTATCTATAACTCTCCTGTTCCCAGCGTGGTAGTGCTGGGTGCACAGGGCCAACGCCAGGGAACTAGTCATTAATACAAAAAGTACTATATCCTGGCAGAGGGTGCTGTAACAGTAATACCTTAAGTAGAAAAGTATGATCATAATAAATTATAACCAACAAAAAATGACACGGTGCACAAAGGAAGAAGGGGTAAGCATCCCAGATTGGAGGGAACCTGGGCGACCCAACGGTGCACAAGGGGATAAACTAATCATATTCAAAATAGAATGGTTAACAGCGCGAGACCTCCTTAAAGGGGTCCACGCACAGGATTGTCTGAAATAATATAATCAAAAATGGGAAACGGGGAAAGATTATTTGGAAAGTCAACCAACAAGGAATGTTGGTCACAGAAAACAGATTTAAACTTTGTCAGGGAAATTCAGGGTTTACTGAAGTGGGCCCAAGCACCAATTCACCAATAGGCAAACATTACCATCCCAATTGGTAGAATAAACCAAAACTGACTTCACTAAAGTAATTGATTGAAGTTGGATCTAACCCAAATGTGTAGTTTCATAAATGGAATGGTTTAAACCCCATTCCTCAACCAACTGAATAGTACTGTCATTGTTAATTAAATAAACCGTTTGTTTTAACTCCTGGGCTGATAAAAGGGGCTGGGCGTTCTGCACTTCACTAATACCAACCTGGTCATATTTGGCTTATACCCAGCGTTGGTCTAGTGTGTGCCTGAGGTCAGGGAGGGCCTGAAGCTTTGCCTTCTTGGCCTCCTGTCGTCCAGCCTTATCATTGGGGTTGGTCCCCACTATCATGTCATATAATTTTGACATTACCCTCTCCTCCTGATGGGGCTCAAACCCCCTTCAGGGGCTTATGCAAGAAAAAGTCTTGTGGGCTGGGGCCAGCTTCATAGTGGTATCGGTCAGTTTGGGTTGAGATCCAGCAGCCTGGGGGAAACGCTTGTGGAAGGCTTCAATCAGATCTTTGGCATGCACACAGTCACGCGCTGGAACCCAAATGTTCTCTGCTGCATCAAAACTATTTCAAGATACCAGGTACTGAAGTATTCTTTTAACATGGTGGGAGAATACTATTTCTTGTACACCTCCCACTCTGGCACCCCATCCATGAGATAGACCTCAGGAGTCTCTGGTTGGAACCCTTAAACAACGTCAATTTGCTCTCATGGAAGACAGAGAAGATCCAAAATGAAGAGGGAAGATTTATCTGGTATGAGGCATGGCCCACCTTTCTAACAACGCGGTAAATCCAATCCTCTTTGGTCCCAGCTTCTTGCATGGCTGCTTGATAGGGATGTTACAAGCGTCAAGCATCACAAGATCCCCTTCTTTATACGCTGGAACCACTTGGTGCTTACCATCAGCGTTCTCCTTAAAAATTGTATTGCCACCTCCAAACTTGTGGAAACCCCCTGGTGGACCTTCTTGATAGACTTGGCAAAGTCTACCACCACTTTACCTTAGGACCACATCTGGGCTCCATGTTAAGGCGGAATTAAAGCCATGGTTGGCGAAAAAAGGGGAACGACTGATAGAAGAATTCAAAGTGTTGCTGTAACTAAATTGGGCCATAGGAAGGTGAGAAACCAATATGAATGATCCGCGGTGGTGTAACACTAAAGAAACTGCTCTAAGCACTGTTTCACTTGTTCAGTCTGCTTATCTGATTGGGGGGATAGGCAGTTGAACGGCAGGGAGAATTTGAAGAGTCTTACACAACTCTTCCCAAAAGATGGAGGTAAACTGGGGTCCCCAGCCACTGATTATTTTTTAAGGAACCCCATGGAGCGCAAACACACGAGTGATGAAGAGCCTAGCTATCTCGCCGCAGTTATTGTCATTCTTCAAGGAATAAAGTAGGCGAACTTTGTAAAACGGCCCACTACCACCATGATGGCATCATAACCATCAGAGACAGGTAATTGCACAATGAAATCCACCAATAGGGTGTCCAGGGCCCTTCAGCTTTTGGACTAGTAAAACAACCCCGCTAAAGGTTGCTGATTGAGTTTCATCTGATTGCAGATCAGGCACTCTTTACAATACCGCCCCACCTGAGAAGGCAAGCCCTTCCAATTGTACGTGCGGCATATTAGTTCCCAACATCTTTGCTTTGCCAGGATGACCAACTGTGAGTCCATCATAATGGTCCTAGATGATCTCCAGGTGCAGCGGTCCAGCAGGAACCCATAGGCGCCCCTGAAACCACACCATCTCATCATTCACGTGATAGCCCCTGGATAGATCCTCTTGATTCAAAGCGCTCTTTGCAAGTACCATAGTATATTTGGCTGATAGCAGCTGAGAAAGGACTACCTTTCTGAACATACTGTAGACTCCACATTTTCCAGAGGTGCAAGAACTGGCCCATTGGCCAGGAGAGAGGAAGTTGGGACACAATTTTATTTGGCGGGATCATCACCTGTGTGTTATGAACTTCTACCTCCTTTGG
This sequence comes from Massospora cicadina, assembly GCA_022478985.1. Lineage (NCBI taxonomy): Eukaryota > Fungi > Entomophthoromycota > Entomophthoromycetes > Entomophthorales > Entomophthoraceae > Massospora > Massospora cicadina. The sequence goes on from JAKSZP010007952.1 coordinate 187,189, forward strand.
ATAAGGAGCTAAAGCAGGGTTGCGACTTAAAGCATCCGCCAAAACATTATCCTTGCCCTTGATGAACTCATAAGAAAAGGCAAATTGGGCAAGGGTCTCATGCCAACGGGTCTGCCGTGGGGTTAGGACATGAGGGGCGTGGTAGTACAGCAAGGCATGGTGATCTGTACATACACGGAACAGCTGGGTGGAGCCATGCAAGTGGTGACGCCAATAAGTCAGCGCTTCCACCACTGCTAGTAACTCCTTGTCATAAACGGCGTAATTCAACTCTGGCAAAGAGGTGTTCCTAAAAATATTCCACCAAATGCTCTATCCCATCTTTGCTACTTGTAACAAGGATGCCGCTATTGCAAATTTAAAGGCATCAGTAGACACAATGAACTCCTTTGAAGGGTCAACATGGCGAATAACAGACGTGGACAACAGGGTGCACTTCACTGCTTGGAAAGCATCCTCCAAAACGGGGGACCACTGAAGCACCTTTTCATCACTAGCCTTATATAAGGGTGCTGCCACCTTAGAAAGATTTGACGTAAACTTCTTGAGGAACGTACATGTCCCCAAAAAGCTTTTCAATTTCTTGACTGAGGTGGGGCGGGCCACTCATAAATAGCCTTCTCCTTGTCTGGAGTTATCATGTGTCCTTGTTCAAACGCGACGTAGCCCAGAAAAGTGACCTGGGACAAGAAGAATTCACACTTGCTTATCTTCAGCGTAAGGCTGGCTGCCTTTAACCTCTCCACCACTTGCCAAAGGTGTACTGCATGGGACTCTTGATCAGGGGAAAACACCAGGATATCATCCATGTAAGCAACCTCGCATACCCCTAATAAGTCCCCCAACGCTGCATCAATGCGGCGTTAAAAGATAGCAGGGGCATTCTTAAGCCCAAAGGGAATGGCCCAAAACTGGAAAATCCCTTTTCTGGTATAGAAGACAGTTAACCACTCTTGCTCCTTTTTAATCCGAATCTGATTGAACGCATTGAGGCAATCCAGCTTGGAAAAGACCTTAGCCTTCTCCACATAGCGTGCAATCTGTGAGTCCAAAGGGATGGGATGAGATCTGGTACAGTGACGTTGTTTAGGGTTCCATAATCTACACATGGGTGTAGAGTACCATTAGCCTTCTCAACAAAGAGAAGTGGGGAGCATACAGGGGAGGTACGCTTAAAAATTGCACCTTTGGCTAACTGTTCCTTCACCCACACATCCTACGCCTCTTCCTCCCGGACAATCAATGGGTAAATGGGGGCATATATATGCACCAGATCCATAATGATCTTGAAGTCACAATCAATCTCAGAGTGCTCAGGTAGTGCATAGCAGATGCTGCATCAAAGGAAGATTCCAAACCCTAAAAAAAGAAGGTAGGTGAACCTCCACGTTGGGCTTCAGCATAGAAGCAAGGCTAAGAGTGTGAAGGTGGGGCCAGTGGGGAAATTCTCCCTGGGTGTTATCCTCCAACAAAGGAACAACTAATGTGCGACCATTCTTCAATGTAAGGGTTAGAGTATTCTCTTTCAAGTTGGTTCTAGCGTCAAACTTCCATCACCACCCCACACCTGAAATGATAGGGTACATGAGGTTTTGACAGTTTTGAAGTGATCAGACAAGTGGTACTTGCAAACCTGATAGTCCACTGTCCCAATGATCTTCAGAGCTGGAATACCTTGGGAAGCCCCTCCCTTAACCATAAAACCTGGCAAATAACTCAGTCCAAGGTAGTCGGTAGGCTCTGGTCCATAAAGTTTTCAGAGGCGCCAGTATCCACCAAAATAGTGGTGCTGAGTTTTCTAAAAAGGAGGAAAAGGTAGCAGTCAGTAGAAAATACCTGGAATGGTCTTTATTTAGATCCAAAAACGCCAGTAAATCACCACCAAACTCTTCATCTGGCATTAACATGTCACCCTGTTATGATTTTGAATCAAAGAATGGAGAGAGGTACTTGGCCACTCTTACTACTGAGGCCAAATATCCCACCATATCTTCAGCAGGGGCATAAACATTTTCATATTGTAAAGGCAGTTCCTTTTCAACTTCCTGAGTGCTGTTAATCATGGAAGAGGTCAAACGGGGATTTTCTGGGGTGATTTGGTACACAGGGATAGGTTCCTTATCTGAGCCATGAGAGAGCAAATATGGTTCAGTTGCATACATAGGGATTTTGTTATAAATTGCGTTTTTAGACGTGAACGACCCTATTTCCATAACAGCAATAGAATGCCTGACGTTATTCAAGGCCAACACCCCCAGGGCCATCTGCTCCAATTCCACCAGCATTGTCTGAACGCGTTGTCGAAGTAAAACCCATTTATTAAAAAAATTGAAAGTGGTAAATTCAGTGCAAAGTTAGGGATCACAACTTTCAGACCTTGAAGCGTCCATATCCACCAGATATGAGCACGAAGGTTGGGTACTTTCCAGTTGGAGGCAGACAAAATAGCGCTGAGATGCTCCAACCCTTGGATAATGATGAAACAGTGGTGTGGCTGACCACAGCTGAAGCCCACAACTGGCGTCCACCGTTTTCACTTTGGAAAAGTCCCACATGGAAAAGTTTATGCACATAAAAGAAAAAGGTTGGTTGACTAATGTAAGGAGAGTATCTATAACTCTCCTGTTCCCAGCGTGGTAGTGCTGGGTGCACAGGGCCAACGCCAGGGAACTAGTCATTAATACAAAAAGTACTATATCCTGGCAGAGGGTGCTGTAACAGTAATACCTTAAGTAGAAAAGTATGATCATAATAAATTATAACCAACAAAAAATGACACGGTGCACAAAGGAAGAAGGGGTAAGCATCCCAGATTGGAGGGAACCTGGGCGACCCAACGGTGCACAAGGGGATAAACTAATCATATTCAAAATAGAATGGTTAACAGCGCGAGACCTCCTTAAAGGGGTCCACGCACAGGATTGTCTGAAATAATATAATCAAAAATGGGAAACGGGGAAAGATTATTTGGAAAGTCAACCAACAAGGAATGTTGGTCACAGAAAACAGATTTAAACTTTGTCAGGGAAATTCAGGGTTTACTGAAGTGGGCCCAAGCACCAATTCACCAATAGGCAAACATTACCATCCCAATTGGTAGAATAAACCAAAACTGACTTCACTAAAGTAATTGATTGAAGTTGGATCTAACCCAAATGTGTAGTTTCATAAATGGAATGGTTTAAACCCCCGTTCCTCAACCAACTGAATAGTACTGTCATTTGTAACAAACGGAAATCATCTGAAAGGATGAATTTCCAAATGTTACATTCCAATTGGTTTGTTTGGTTAATTCAAACTGAACCAATCGGAATTGTTGTATATGGTAGAGTGGATTTACAGACTCAGAGGGCTGGGCTGAGCCACTCCAACCATTCCTTAAGCTCGGCAGGCTTAAGGAATGAATCAGAGAGGCTCCTTGGAAGCGACTTTATAAAAGTTGAACCTGACCTTCTCAAATTCCAAGTTGGAATTCTAAGTCTTGGCCTTGGTCCCCCCGGTTCAGTCTTTTATTATTTTTAAAATAAAAATAAAGTTCTTTCAAGGTGTCGCGCCTTGCTTACCTGATATTTTCAGGTTTGGGTTTGTGATAGGGGACCTCGTATTAGTGACAGTCCAGCCTCATCACTCTGTTTGCCGCCGTGTGGGCATTTCCGAGATTTGATGAGAAAAGGTTCGCCTCACCTGTGCCTAAGTCTGTTTGGTTAGGTTGCCCGCCTGGAATGCCGCCGCGTGGGCATTTCCAGGATGAAATGAACGGGGTCTGGGATCCCCACCCATGACATCATTGTTAATTATTTAAACCGTTTGTTTTAACTCCTGGGCTGATAAAAGGGGCTGGGCGTTCTGCACTTCACTAATACCAACCTGGGAATATTTGGCTTATACCCAGCGTTGGTCTAGTGTTTGCCTGAGGACAGGGAGGGCCTGAAGCTACACTTTCTTGGCCTCCTGTCGTCCAGCCTTTTCCTTAAGGTTGGTCCCCACTATCATGACATTTAACCATGACAGATTCCGCTGGTGCAACCTACAGCTAATAATTAAGTAGCCTATAAAGGACCTTCCATTTGTTTATTGATAAACCTACAATAGGGAATATTAGAATTTTAATAAACTACTGGTCAGTTAAAAAAATTATATTTTAAGAACAATAAGGACTATAAGGCTATAATATGTTTAGGTTATGATGGAAACCTTTGTGAATAAGTTGGTAGGACTGTCATACCAGTTGTGATTCTTCTTCTATATTGTAATTGCAATATCTGTTTAATTTCTCTTTATTTGTGCTGTTGTGCTAGTGTACTTTTAATCTTGTGAATTAATATTTTAAATGAACATGTAATAGCAAAAAATGTTCAAAGAAAGTAAAAAAAGAAAATTGCTACTACAGAATCTATCCTAGCATATCAGAGGTTGTGAGTGAGGTTAAGAATAAAGAGTTCCCCCTACACTTTAGCTTCATACACTGTTACCCCTTCATGTTTCTCCTCCAAAAACAAACTTGCAAAATGTGATAAATTTTATTTAAATACAATAAGTGCAAATAATAAAGACATTAGGCATTATAGATTTGAAATTATCAATTCAATGTTTGGTGAATTTACAATTTAAAGTATATGCGGAGGGAGAATAAACATCACTAAAGATGTTTCTAAAGGATATGGGGTATTTTTAACTTGACATTCTAATGTGAAAATTTTTAAAGCCAAAAACAATTTTACTTTATAAAAATGAATATTTAATGAGATATTTGAGTCAAAAATAGAAATGTTTTTATAGATTGAGTTGCATTGGGAATGGCCTATTGTAAAAAAATTTTGTGGTATATTGAATCTGCCATGCCTCACTAAAAGCATGTTGAAACACTGAGACACTTTACTAGAAAATAATAAAAGTAATAGAATAATTAATTAAAGCTGAATTATAGGATACAAATGAGGAAAATAAAGACAGTCAGACATCTACAGACATTATAATTGCATTATATTTTACTTTCAAGAAAAGGATCCAACAATCTTTAGACTCCTGTTTTAATTCCAGGGGCGCTTTCCCTGCACCTCAACTGTGAGAAAATTCCATCTTGTATAAAAAAGGGTGTGATGAAGGTAACCATCCCTATCATTTCTCATGGAAAATTTACCCATGTGGTGAAAAGAAATAGATGATAGCCTATTTCCTCAAGATTGCCTCTCTTACTTCCCTATCTTACCACCCAAAGGTTAGTAAAAAGAATTGTGGGAGCGTTTGGAGGTGACGGCAGTAAGAAGCCACTGCCAGCATGAAAGTTGTGGTTGTTCCATTCCATAGGTAATCATAGGCTCTAATGAGGGGCCGCTAACATGGATAAACTAATTCCAGCATAATCAGGTTGTTTGAGTTTTACTTGGGTTTGAAACCCCATCAATATGTTTTTCTTCTGAAAGAAAGGGTGGCCTAACCCTACAGGTTTGGGCGTATTTAATTTCTATGATAACCAATGGGACCTCCCTTATGTGGCCTGGCCATGGGAACACACAGTCTCCACTGGACAAAGAATAGCCAATCTGTCAAGTGGAATCATGCTAGTAGGGAATTTGGTGGCTATTTTGAGAATAAGTTATCTGGCCAGTATGAGATCAATCCGCTGTCATTATTTTTAATGCTGATCTGCCAGAATAAAATATGATTGCAGTGCCCTTAGTTAATGCAAATTTTATTTAGGCTTCAAGCATCAGCACTCTCAAGCATTAGCATTCAAGACAACCATCCCCCACATGTACAGTTGCTGGTCAATTTTTACTTTTTGTTTAAATAAACAAATTTATGCCCAAATTTTACCCAATTTAAATTACACCCTTTATGTGATACCTGGTGCCCAATAGTTGCCATGTTTCCCAGTCTACGCATTTAATAAATCATATTAGCCATAATTACAACGCTGGTGCCCTTCTACTCAAGTGATGATACCATTATAGTGTACACCTGGGATGACTCCTATTTTAGATGCCATATGGCATTAACATATGCCCTTGTTTTTGATATACTCACTCCCTAGAAAGCAAAGTTTTTAAATTTTTCCATCTGGCTGGCAACTCATATTGACAGAGCGGATTCAGGGCTCCCTGTTGTGCTCAAAATAACAATTGTGGTGGAATCTGCAGTTTCCACTTTTGCAATGACATAATTATTAATGAGTATGCTGGAAATAGTGATTGTTAGTTGCCCTCATTCAATTGTTTCCATCCCAGTTGTAAAAATTTATAGGTTTTCTAATTATTCTCAGTTCATAACCCCTATAGATATATTACTTGCACAGGTTTGGGTTTTTTGCAATTCTCTGGGCTGTATGATAGTATATATAATTGTTGATAATAGTATAGCGACTATTATCTGTAGTTAAATTGAAGTATTGGATTTTGGTCCAACGCTCAGCTAGTATTTCCTCTCAAAAAGCTTATGATGTCCTATAGGGATTTGCTCCCTTGTACCGCCTAACTTGATCTATGCTCAGATCCCTGTTTATGGTTTCTCTTGTTTGACACATTGTCAGTAGCAAACCCCAATTCGATTCAGTTTCTTCTCTAGATCCCTGCTCAGATCCTTACTCTTTATCTTAAAGAGTCTCCCAATTATCAAGCACAGCAATAATATCCTTGAGAAAGAAAAAACTTGAAATGGATTCTGATAAAAATTACTAAGATATTACTCTAGTAAAAGTGATCTGGTAATTAATAATGATCTTTATTAGTGAATTCTTTAGGGAATTTATAGTGGTGAATTTGGCGCTCAACCCTCAGTTGGAACCTCATTGATGAAATGGCAGTCGTTGCTGTTGAATCATCCATACTCATCTCAGCAGCAGTGGTCTTCCCCATCCTGTCTAGGATTCTGTCATTGGTTTTTTTAAAAGCCTAAAATGGAAAGAGTCATAAAACGTGTTCCTAATGTTTTCTTTCAATCCAAGCAAATCAACCATATTTGGCAAGTGACATGCTTAGGTAATGGGACTTGTTACCCATTAAGGCAGGTTGCAAACCAACTTATTTCTTTGCTAATTGCAGGCAGCATCACTTGCCTCGCAACTTACTCCTTAAATTCCCAATCAGTCAGTGATGAAACCCAACCAATTCCAATCAGTACACCTGATAGTTATTTAACTATCAGGTGCCCCTATTTCATCAGCAACTCTGCCCGATGAGATCTTAAGCATTCATCCAGATTGATCCCCAACAGATCTGACCAGACAAATAACCTAAAATCCCCCAAACATAGTTACCCTGAAATCAGGGTCAACTGATATCCAATTACTTTTACATCAGGGAACTACTCCTAGCGATCCCTTGTAATCTGGTCAACTGGGAATATGGGCAAAAATCCCAACACATCCCCCCTCTTGCCTAGATTTCCAGAGAGAAAAGGATTGGGGCAGAATAAACACTTTGGACACTTGGTCAAATACTGAATTTGTTCAAGCAGAGTAAGATCATCAGTACTCAATGCTGCTAAGGACGACCTTCAGCATGCGGCTCTCCTCCTCCTCATCCTCGCTAGCACCTACTAAGAGCATGGTCGCCATGACCTTCTGTCATGCCAGGATGATCAATTTACATGTGACGTTATTAATCCTAGGATTCAGTTTTCCCCTATCAGGGCATATGACCTGCTGTCATAATTAGGATTCTTAGTCTGGAATCCTTGATTTCCTGATTTTCTCCGCATCCTCAACAGGAGATTCTTGCCATCAATGTTCATTTCATGGCCCAATTAAGAATGCTCATTTATGTTCACCCTTGTTATTTTATCCTCACAACATCTTGGCTCATATCATTTTTAATTCTTATCTGAGAGCTTATCCCATTGAGTTTGAGATTAATTGATTTCAGAGTGCATAATGTTGACTATCATATAAGTCTGGCATCCTCCCTCTTGTCCATCTCTTATGTCAAATTCTGAGTTGCAGTACCAACAGCTGCTCAATAGTTTGTCTGATCAAGACCTTTGGCTCTTCCAGTGGATGAGTCAATCTACGCAACAGAACCTTTTCTATGGTCCTTCCAGGAATCATACTCCTAGTCAAGTTCAGTAGCTAGTCCTTCCGTGGAATTACCAGAACAGTAATCAACTCTGCTGAAACCAGGTTAGCATTTGTCTCGAACAACTCATGACCAATCCTTCCTCTGTCATCAATTATAGAGCTAGTTTTGAGACTCTCCTGGATTTGGCTCCTTTTGCAGATACTCCTAACATCATTGTCAAACCTCCTGAAGCAACGCCCTTTGCTCTCAATCGTTTGTTCCTTGCCAGATCAGACTTTCTTCTGGAGTTCCTCTTCTGACTCAGTCTATATTATAAGCCAGCTGTCTTGGCCACTGAACTAACCATTGGCAACGGCAAACATTTGGACTCCCCTATGCAGAATTAAGGGCCCAAGTCACCAAAGTCTTGTCCATAGCTCTGAATTCTTCCAATCTTAAGACATCCTAGATTGGAATATTGGAGCCTATTCTCTTTGCTTTGCCAGCCAAATTTTTTTGAAGTTGGGCCCAAAGCTTCCAGCCTCTCCCAGTTTTCATCACTCTTTCTGCTTCAGCTTCTGAGAAGCTTGTAGTTGTCACTTGCAGGATGCCATTTGCTCCTTGCATGACTATCTCATTCCTGGCACATCCCATTAGTATCTTCCACTGATGGCTTTGATAGGGGCATGATTTGGCAACCCCCATCTAGTATCCCTTGCTCGTTACTAGCCCATATGTCCAGTGTTCTTAACAAAGCCCATTGGCAAGTGCTCAAGATTAAACTTCTGGCTCAGGTTCCATATTGGGATTACTTGGGGTTATTCACCAACTGCCTCTTCTTGTACTGTTGCTTCCCTCCCCACTCTAGGGTATTGCATTTTGCTTCTTTCGAAATTTTAATTTCCCTTCCCCTAGTCACTTTCTCACAGGAATCTGCATCCACTCAAAGAACTTGATTTTGTGTAGGTCTAGCCCTCGCTAGCGTCTGATCTCACATAGATTTTACCAGGTTATTCACTCCTACTGCGATCCATTGACCCAAGAGGAGACATAGGCGGAATCATCCCCAAATTTAGGATAATCAATAAAAAATAAAAATTATAAAAATATATCATTTTTCTATGCAGTTTTAATTTTTTTCCCAATATCTTTATCAATCTTTTATTTTTTCTTCTTTTTTCCATGGGACTTGACCTTGTTTCAGTTCTGTAGTCCATCTTTTTTTTTTTCTTCCAAACTGGATCCTAGGTATTCTTAGACCTACCAGTTTTCTATAGCTCATAGGCCTTACTTTTTTAAGACTTAACCATCTAGATTGGTTCAAATTCTTTTTTAGGACTTGACTAAATCATTAGGAAATAACCAACTTAATGGTTCAGTGGTACTTTGGGAACTTTTTTTATTATTTTTTTTCCTCAATACATTGCTTTAAATACTTAGCTTGGACTCGATTTACTATTCTTCCATCCAAGAGGTTCTTGATGAAGTAGGCGTCCATCACCATCTTGGTGATAATCTCAAATGGACCCAATCACAATGAATCCAATTCATTTCTTCTCCTGAAACCATGCATATTCCAATGGGCAACTTTTTCGCCTATTCAGTATCCTGATAAGGCTGGTCAGTTCTTATCATCTGTTATTTTTGCTCATATCCTTTTCTTCAAAGTTGTATCAAATGCTTGCAATTGCATTTTAGTAAGGATACTTGTCAAACAGTTCAGGTACTGCTTAGCACTCATCCCCAATGTTGGTTCCACCACCAAATATAAAATTGTGGCAACGCGGCCTTCCTCCCATGAAGTAATTCAAATGGCTTTTTTCCTGTCAACATATGATGAATATTGTAGGTGCCCGTCACTGAACTCAGATATGTTCCCAACGTGGAAGTTCTTCATGTGACCAGCTTCCTCAGCGTCATGGCAAAAATCTATTAAATTGTTCCATTCAGTCCGTTTGTCTCTGGCTAGTAGGATACAGACAGAACCCCTTAAATCCCCATCATTTCATTTATTTGTGGGATCACATGAGATGTGAAATTTGTCCTATTATCTCTCAGCAGGACCTGCGGGCATCCATGTCAGTATACTTCTTAATCTAGGATGAACTTCACAGTACTAGTAGCATCTACTTTTGCCAGGGCCTTCATCTCAACCCATCTTGTCAGATGATTGATCACAACTATTATGTACTTCATCACCCTGTGCTCATTGTCAGAGGTCTCAATGCATTGATGAACACCATATGCCAAGTAAATCCAGGGCGGACCAGTCAGTATCCAGTCATATTCTTATGTGGCTTGTGCAATTTGCAAACCACAAAAAAAGCCAGATAGTCTGTGACATCATAGTTGATTGACTCCCAGTAGTAGTACTAACAAATATGGGCAGTCATTTTCTCAGGCCTCCATGCCCGACAACTTTATGAGTGTCTTGAATGATAGCTGTTCTTTCCAATGGCTTTGGGAATAGTAACCGCTACCCATTAATCATCTTAAAGCCTTGTCCATCCATGGTTTCAGTGTTTTCCATCACTTTTTAAAGTGCATCTTGGCTTCTCAGGGCTCATTCCTGATTTCTCCGTTGACCATTCTTTGGAATAGCTCATCCTCCTGCTGGTATACCATCTGGACCATTGGTAGCCATGCTAAGCCATCCACATTCTGATGAGAAGCCCCCGCTTGGTGTATAATATTATAATTGTAAGCCTATAACTTCAATGCCCATCAGGCCAGTCATCCTTCTGGTTCTCAAAAATTGTGCATCCAACGCAACAAGGAGTGGTCCATCACCACTTTAAAGTGTGTTCCGTGGATGTATACCCAAAACAGTTTACAGTCATAAATGACTGCAAGTCATTCAAAATCAGTTACAGTGTAGTTCCTCTCAGCGGCTGAGAGTGTCTTGCTCACATACACCACCAGATGTTAATCCCCAAGTTTATCTACTTGACTCAATATGGCATTGATTGTTGTCAATAAAGCATCAGTTTGTATAATAAAATTCTTGCTCAAAATTCAGATATTTCAAAATCGGAGAATCTATCAAGTACTGGCGTAATTCATCAAAGGATTTTTGTGCTTCTTCGTTCCATACAAATCCTTTCTTTAGATCCTTCAACATATGGAATAAGGGTTTAGCAATTTGGCAAAATCCTGAAAAAGCTTCTATAGTATCTGACCATTCCAAGGAACAATTGTATATCTCAGAAAACTCTTTGGCACAGCTATTCGTTCTATGGCTTCAATCTTCTGGGCTTGCAGCTGAAGTCCACTAGAGTTGATCATGAATCCCAGATATTCCAACTCTTTCTTGAAGAAGTGACACTTCCTTGGCTTAATCTTCAGGTTGGCCATGGAAAGTCACTTGAACACTTCCTCCAAGTGGTGAAAATGGTCAAAAAACGTCATACTGAACACATTGATATCGTCCAAGTACATCAGGACGCTTGAAAACTTCAAGTCATTTAGTATAGCGTCCATGGCCCTCTGGAACGTTGCAGGCTATTGCACAGACCCTGGGGCATCCTCATCAGTTGATATAGCCCCTGCGTGGTGATCTTTGCACATTTTTTGGTCTTCTCTTGGAAAATCAATTTTCCAATATCCCAATATTATATCCAACAGGGAGAATTATTTCACTTATCCCAATTGAACTAATGCATCATCAATTCTTGGTAGGGGATACAAATCCTTCTTCATAATTTTTTCAACTTCTGATAATTTATCATCACCTGATTAGAGCCATCCTTCTTCTTCACAATAAGATTTGGACTCGCCCAGGGACTTGACAATGGAACTAGAAGCTCATGCTTCACTAGTTTGCTGATTTCTTCTTCCACTACCACTTTGGCCACCTTCAACCGTCTAATAGGTCTCATCCTGATTGGCAATATTTCCCCGGTATTGATCTTGTGGATCACATCTCTTGCACATCCCAAATTGTGGTCATCCTGGGTGAATAATTCCTGATGTTTTTCAAATAAATCAAGCACCTCATCTTGCTATCCTTCCATCAGATCAGCAAGTTGCTCTCAATCAAGCAATAAGTTGATACTCTCAGTTACCCTGGTCAGTAATTTCATCTCATCAAGGGTCCCAGAATCATGTAGCTTCCTCATTTCAGCCGTTGGAATTAGATTAACAGATGTGGCGATCTGATTCTTCTCAATCTTCATAGGTTTTGCTTAAATTTTCTAGGAGAACTCAAATTTCTCTATGACCCAGCATTATTATTACAGGGCCCACCCAAGGCTCTACTCTGGACTTCTTCAAGGGGCTTCCGACTCCACATACAGCTGCTCCAGTATCTCTAATGTCAACCCCATGTTGACTATTATTTGTGATCCTTGTGAATTGGTTTTCACATTCTTAATCCTCCGTGGAATTTCCCAATTTTCTAGGATTTCCGTCATCATTTCTTGTTGCTTCCAGCCAACTAGTTGGTATCACATTGGGACATTGATGTCAAGTATATCAAGTTGATGAAGTTATTTCTCCTACTCAGCGGAGCTTCCCCATTCTTCTGATAGACCAATGGTAACGTTTGACCTAATATGGTCAACGTATTATCCTTAAAGTTACATTTAACTCTGTACTTCCATAGAAATTCTGCCCAATCAGAATGACACAGTTTTGGTTGGCCAAACTATTGTTAGTGCATATACCACAAGGATCCAAATCAAAATGGCAGAGCTATATGCTCCACATGATATGGTGGTATTCAACCCCAGTTGTCCCATACTCTTTCTTGTGTTCCAGTCAGGCTAGATCTTCATCCTCTTCACCAGCTTGGTTGAGACAGTATTAATGGGCACTCCGCTGTCAATAATTACCCTCACACATACTCTTCACTAATGTGTATCTATATATGTAAACTTGGAGTATTGTAAGATAGTATTTACTGAGTGTATAGCAGCATTATTAGCCAATTTTGAGGGTGTTAATAATTTGTGCTGATAAATCAGGAAAAGATTCCTGATTGCATTGAGGGGGATTGACAGGTTTGCTTCATCTAATCTAACTTTAATCAATTCTTTTGGGATTAGCTGCAGCTCAAATCTTGTCCACTAGTTGTTGGGTTTACAGCCGTTCAACTCCTTTGATTATCTCAGGGGTCAATCCCTTTGCCCCAGATCTTGTTACCGCATTCACATTCAAATTGCCTACTTGATACAGCTGATCCTGTAAATCTTCATCCACAAACAGATCACTGATGTCAATCTACTTGTACATAATATCAGGAGGAACAGGTTTCTCCGCAGCTCTAGACTGTTCCACATCTAGGCCGCAGTCCCTTTTCCTAACTCTTTTGAAGTTTCAGACTCTTTTTCTTGGACCACATTGATCTGATCCTTGGGTTTCTTACAATGTACAGCGAAATGACCCTTTCCTCCGCACTGGTAACATACTTTTTCTTCTTATTAATCCATTTAAAGTCTTTGGGTTTATTCCCTGGTATGGTTCAATTATTCATCTCCTTAGTGCCTTTGTACCCCTTCATGGTATTTAAATTTTATACTGGGTATGATCTGAAACTTTTATTTTGGGCATCAAAGGTAGCTCCCAAGGTTTTTATATTGTCTACCATCTGAGAGGTAGTAAGCCTTTCATGAACATGGAAGACATCATTTGGTGCAAATCACAGTAGGGTCAATGGGCCGCTCATAATGCAATTCTGGCATCAAAATCATCCAGCACTTTTGCTCCAACCAGGATTTGTGATTCATGGTAGAAACAATCAGAAAGGCTTGCTAAGGATTCATCTTTATGGAATTGAATACCCATATACTCTTGTTTGCACTTTGCCATGCGCGTTGGGCTTCCAAATTCCTTCATAATGGTCACTTTAGCCTCTTCATATGACCAGATGTCCACCTCCATCTGGGGCAACACTAGGTTATGACAATCAGTATCTAGGCAATTCATCACTGTCAATGCCTTTTAACAATCACCGTATCTGTAGTTTGTCATATTAAACAATTGATAAAATGCTGTGGCGTTATCCCAATGGAAAGTCAGCAATTTCAGTGTTGCTTTGAATTCCTCTGAGGTTTCTCTAGCCACCTCTTTGGGTTTAGCTACTCAGCTCAATTGGGGAATGATTTCGGGCATCATCTCTGAGATAGTGGTAAAAGTGGACAGTATATTACTTAGGGTAGTTGTCTTCCCAATTATCATATGAGGAGTTCTTTCTTATGCTTTGGTCACCGCATATGGCTCACATTCAGAATTGTGAGTCTTAAACTCCTCAACCTGTTCAATCAGCCACTTGATATCAGCACTGAATGCTCTTAAACAAATGATATCCACTTCACAACCCATTTTCAGAAATAAGACTTCTCATATTAAGTCCCTTTCTTTTTTAATGACGTTACTTTTCAAGTAACTCATTTCTGAAACTTGCAACATTATCACCTCTTCCTCCATCTTGGTGACTCTCTCCTCCAAGGCTGAGAATTCTCAATGATCAGCTGAGGTCAGGGCATTCTGATTAACGGTTGCCAACTCCATCCATATTTTCTTATCTCATCTTTATATGACATATCATTCTAATCTCTTTTACTAAACTACACCCCTGTAGTGAGAACCACTTTTGTAAAAATTATATATTTTCTGATTATTCTCAGTTAATAACCCCTATAAATATATTACATGCACAGGTTTGGGTTTTTTGAAATTCTCTGCGCTGTATGATAGTATATATAATTGTTGTTAATAGTATGGAGACTATTATCAATAGTTGAATTAAAGTATTGGATTTTGGTACAAATCTCAGCCAGTATTTCCTCTTAAAAAGCTTATGATGTCCTGAATAGGGATTTGTTCTCTTGTATCATCTAACTCGATCTATGCTCAGATCCCTGTTTATGGTTTCTCTTGTTTGACACACTGTTGGCAGCAATCCCCAATTTGATTCAGTTTTTTCTCTGGATCCCCGCTCAGATCCTTATTCTTTATCTTAAAGAGTCTCCCAATTATCAAGCACAGCAATAATATCCTTGAGAAAGAAAAAAAACTTGAAATGGATTCTGATAAAGTTTACTAAGATAATACTCTAGTAAAAGTGATCTAGTAATTGATAATGTTCTTTATTAGTGAATTCTTTAGGGAATTTATAGTGAGAAATTCAGCGCCTAACCCTCAGTTGGAACCTCATTGATGAAATGGCAGTCGTTGCTGTTGAATCACCCATCCTCATCTCAGCAGCAGTGGTCTTCCTCATCCTGGCTAGGATTCTGTCATTGAAAATTTAAAAGACCTAAAATGAAAAGAGTCATAAAATCTGTCCCTAATGTTTTCCTCTTGATCCAAGTGGATCAACCATATTTGGCAAGCGACCTGCTTAGGTAAAGTGACTTGTTACCTATTAAGGCAGGTCATGAATTAACTGATTGATTCACTAATTGGGGGTGGCATCACTTGCCTCGCAACTTACTCCTTAAATTCCCAATCAGTTGGTGATGAAACCTGACTAATCTCAATTGGTACACCTGATATAATCAACTATCATATGCACCTATTTTTCAGCAACTTTGCCCAATAAGATCTTAAGCATTCATTCGGATCAATCCCTGACGGATCTGACCAGGTAAATAATTTAAAATCCCCTGAATATAGTTACCCCATGTTATAAATTTGGCAGTATTCAATAAAAACGCCGGTGGATTTTTTGCACAGGGTTAACCAAATGAGCAATAAGGACCAACGATATGATGATCACTGCCCTCAAAACAACAGAATAACTCCAAATAAATACGGAGCACTTGCTCCCACAACTTCTTTTATAAAAGTGCTAAAATACTGCGGATTCTTCTTATTCCGCTTTACTAATATCCTTCTTAACAACAACCCTTCTTGATCATCTCGTCTCACCTATATTGTAGCAACTTTGGATGCTACAACTCATATGGCTTAGTATTTTTATTCGCCATATCTTATTGGCTCTGTTAATACTTTATTCGTTAATTTCACAATTGCCTAATTCAAGGCGATTTCCCAAATACCCATTATCACCTCAATTTGAGGCACTAAAATTACCATTACCATATCAAATCTTGATGGATTCCGTTCATTTTGCCATAATGACCTCAGGCTTATCATCCAGTCATATCAAATTCACAACATTACCCCCTCCTTGACTGGATGATAAGGATTCTATTGTTTGTATGGCTGGAGGAACTTTGCATGAACTCAGTTAATGATCCAACTACTAGTAGGGTCCTTGATAGTATATGCATCTATACCAGTCTTCTCAAAGACTTTGAATGGCCCAATCTAGATACTGGCCAGCTTATGTTTCCAGCTGAACCCATGTTGATCATGGAATAGGACCATGTCCCCATCTTTGGACTGTGCTAGGTCACTCCGTTGTACCTGATTGGCAGCCTGGCTTTTGATTCTCTTGGCTAGGCTTAATGAGTACTCTTCAGTTTGTAATTCAATCAGCATATTTGTTAGGATGGTCAGATAGCGTTGCAGATCCATACCACTAGTGTCCTCTACACAAGCATATAAGAGGGTGGGCAGAGCGGGGTGCGGTCCATAAAGCAATTGGAATGGGCTTTTTCCCGTGGCAGAATGATAACTAATATGATAAACAAAAACAGCGGTGGAAAAAGGGAGCTCCAGTCTGATGGTCAATCCGCTACTAATTTATGAAGTATGTTTCTAAAATCCCATTGACCCACTCAACCATTCATTTAGATTTGGGATGGTATGGGGTTGTTGAAACCCCTCAGATGGCCATTAGCTCATTAAGTTTTTGAAGAATGTGGGAAGTGAAGTTAGTTCCGTTGGCAGTAAGGATGAACTGGGGACAACCATGTCGCTGAATTATACATTCCATGACAAACTTGGCCACCTTTAGCGCCCCTAAAGCATGTATTGGCCGCGCCTCAACCCCCTGGTCAAGTGGTCAATTGCTACCAAGATGTATTTGGACCAGTTTGCCCCTGTTGGTAAGAGACCCACAACATCAATTGAAACGGTGTCCCAGGCGAAGTGTGGCTTCACTAACCGGTATGAAGTCTTATGGAGGAATGGCTTTTCCACTTGACACTAGTGACAGAAGGAGATAGTATCAAGTACATCGAAGTTCATGCTTTCCCAGTAATACTGAGGTCGCAATAATTCTATGGTCTTACATACTCCACCATGCCCAACCACTCAGTGTGCACTCATAGTAATATTCTGGTGAGTGGAAGGTCTTGGAATATTCACAGTAGTGTCCCCTATCCACTTATACAATTCTCCACCTTTCTGGAACGTATTGGCCCTTATTTAATCCAATACCTTTATGACTGGGGGCAGTTCATTTGTACTTGCCACTAAGCACCTTATCAAACATTATATCGCTCAGATCCGCTGTAACTTCAATTGTGGGTAATCTTGATAAATAATTGTCATTCTGGTGTTTTGCTCCAGGTCGATGAAAAATTTCAAAATTGTATGCCTGCAATTTAAGAGCCCATTGGGCTTGACTCCTTCTGGTTCTTTAAGATTTTGTAACCAACGTAGTGAGGCATAATCCGTTACAACTTTGAATTTTACTCCATGCAAATACACCCAAAAGTTTATAGGTGTAGATCACCACTAAACACTTGCGCTCAGTCACAGTATAATTGCGTTCATGACTGTTCAAGCTATGACTGCAATATGCTACAGGATGCTTTTCCCCTTCCTCATCTTTTTGGGATAGGACTGCTCCTACAGCAGAAAGGGATTCATCCATCTGAACAATGAACTCTTTTTGAAATTGGGATAATGTAACACCGGTGCACTGGTTAACGCCACTCGAAGCATATCAAAAGCGCATTGCTGATGCTCAGTCCATTCAAATGTAGTGTTTTCTAACAACTCAAATAGCGGGCCCCAATACAGCTGAAGTTAGG
Source organism: Massospora cicadina (assembly GCA_022478985.1). Taxonomy (NCBI): domain Eukaryota; kingdom Fungi; phylum Entomophthoromycota; class Entomophthoromycetes; order Entomophthorales; family Entomophthoraceae; genus Massospora; species Massospora cicadina. The sequence goes on from JAKSZP010007952.1 coordinate 205,073, forward strand.
GATGAAGCGCCAGTAATAGCTGACCATTCCCAAAAATACCTGTATATCCTGCTTGCTGTTGGGTGGAGTCATTTTACAGATAGCTTCCACCTTGGCTGGTTGAGGTCATAACCCTGTGGCGTTAACTACAATCCCCAGGTACTACAGCTGGTCCTTAAAGTGGCATTTCCAAGGTTTGATCTTTATGTTGGCCTCAGCAGGCTGGCTGGAATATAGCTTCTAAATGATCGAGGTGTTCTGAGAAGGTTTGGGGAAAAATATTAATATCATCAAGGTATACAAGGACACATGGCAGATTTAGGTCCCCCAGAATAGTATCCATTGCTCGTTGAGACGTATCTGGGCCGTTACACAGCCCTTGTGGCATCCAAGTTGGTTGATAAAGACCTTTGGAAGTAATTACAGCGCATTTTTCTTGCTCCACCAATGGCAACTCAAATTTCCAATAGCCTGAGATCAGGTCCATAGCTGAGAATAAACGAGCTCCCCTAACCAATCTAAAGCGTCATCAATCCGTGGTAAGGTATAGGAGTCCTTTTTGGTGATGCTGTTGAGCTTTTGGTAGTCTATTACTACTCGGTTGGTGCCGTCCTTCTTTTTAACAATCAGAATAGGTGAAGCCCATGGACTCTTCAATGGTTCAAGCATCCCTTGCGCTAATAGCTTGTCAATTTCCTCGTTTACTACTCCTTCTGCCACCCTTGATCATCGGATTGGCCTTGACCTGATGGGAGGGTGATCTCCAGTGTCTAACCTATGAACCACCCCCACGCGCATCATAAATTGTGGTCATCAACAGCAAAAACTCTTTACATTTTTAAAATAAAGCGATTGCTCTATCCTTCTGTGATTCTGACAGCCCCATTAATTCGTCACGCAATACTACTGCCATTATATTGAGCTGCGGTTTGAAAGGCAGACCAAATTCCTCCAGTGACCCAAAGTCATGAACTGAACTAACCTCCTCAATGGGGATAAAGTGCAAATATGCCACTATTTGGTGGCGGCGGATTTGCAGTGGTACCATATGTAAATTTGCAAGCAAAACTTTTACCTCCCCCTGCCCTGGTAATATAATACCTGGGGCTACGTGAGGCTTGAACTGCAACTGCTGATATGGCCCAATAACTTCCCCATAGAGTCAATCTGAAATTTCAACCACCAACTCAGTGTTCAATATAACTTGATGCCCGGATGGAATTGATATAGGTCCAGCAGCTCGGAGTGGCAGCCCTTGATATTCATAAATCTTTTGTGGAAGGTCCCAGGTTTTGCCCTTTAACCAATGGTAGTGCACTGGGATTACTCCGTTACTATAAGCTAGATTGATATTCCCCATATGCACTGGATCATTTGGCACTCTGCTAGAGGTGGTGTGTTTGGGATCCTCTTAACCAATATTTCAAAAGTCTGGTCTGTCATATCAATAACAGCCCCATAGTGTCACAAGAAGGTAGTTCCACACATCAGATCATATTGGCTATTTGGTAACACTATAGCTGAGGCTACAACTACAATAGACCCAAACCGCAACAGAAGTGCACTGTATGCTCCCTCAGAGACTGTGTTATTCGTTCCAGAAGTTCCATATACCACCCGATGGTCCACGTCAGTTTTAATGATAATTTGGCCACCAACTTGGTGGAGACTATATTGACAGGGGCACCTGTATCTATGATGGCATGGACACGAGTTTTAGCTACAACCAGGTCATAGTAAGTACATATGGAGTAAGATGCATCTTGACTGTTTGTAACATAGACATTTATGGCTTCTCTGTTTTCAAGAAAACCCACAATTCCCTCGCCAATACTGGGGTATTGTGTGATAATAGTGTTGACTGGACGAGCAACGCTTACGCTTGCAAGACAGGGGCATCAGAGGAAGGGTCCAACTTTTCAGGTGAAACTTGGTCAAACATCTGGCAAGCATACAGATCAACCTTCGACTGGGACCCCTCTTCTTCCATAGCCGCAGACTGCACTTGTGTCAAAATATTCATCCCTCCAACCAGCTGCTAATATAAAACTGACACATCAACCAAGGGAGCTTCCACTGAGTGTACAGGGATAGGTTCAGGTGGGACGTTATGAGTTAAATTAGCGGAAGTAGAAAGTCCCATTTCTACTCCACTCTGACTTTTCCCTGATTGTACTGTCCCTGTGGGAGGGAATAACCCTGACAATGAAGACAACTTCTGGCCAAGTGTCCAGAACGACCACACAAGAAACAATTGATCCTGTAAGATCTACGTCCGTGATTGTTGTGAAATGGCCCATCCCAAAAGTTAGGTTGGGGTTAAGCAGTTTATACATACCCTTCCTGATAGTTGAACTGCTGATGGCAACTTTATTCGAGATGAGGAGTGTGCTGATAATAAGGCTGGTGATTACCAAATGGACGCTAAACTGGAAGAGATGACTTCCTTAAATAAGAAGGTCCAGCAGCGGAGAGGATATGGTTCCGCTCTATGTTGGGTGGAGGGAAGTTAGCGGATAACTGGCGCAAGATTTGAATGAGTTTAAGCAAAGGGATACCAACTTCTAAATATGAAGCCATGGTATTGAAAAGCTCACAGTATGGTTCACAGCGGAGGTCAATGCTATGCATACATCTGATTCAGTTAAAGTTCCTGCCCCAATTAACACATGAGCTTCCATCATAAAGCAATCAGCAAATGTGATAAGGGTCTCATTATGCTGAAACCCAATTGTTAAGAATTCCGCCTTCCGCTGTGCCATTTACATAGTCCCTCCAAGTAACCACAACACAGTATCTTTCACTTTTTGATAGTTAGTGAAACTGGTGGGAAGATAGCAAACAACTTGGTCAGCGCTGTTGACATCCAAAGTGGATATTAATAATTTGGCTTTACGCCAATCTGAAGCTCCTTCCACTGCAAACTCAAATTGCTAAAAAAATCCATGGATGTTTCCATTGCAATCAAATAGAGGCAGCTTATTGATATGAACCTCCTGTAGAAACTCTTTCTTCCACTGGAGCACAGCGTCCAAGGCAAGCTTGAGTTCTTCATATTCAATGGTTGTGGCGTCTCAAAAGACTTCTTGCCAGATTAAGGCTGATTGAACATGGCCAGTGACTGAGGAAGGATGTTGACTTTGTGATTAACTAATGGGCCTCCTGTAGTGAGCATCACTGTTATAAATTTGGCAGTATTCAATAAAAACGCCGGTGGATTTTTTGCACAGGGTTAACCCACTGAGCAATAGGGACCAACGATATGATGATCGCTGCCCTTAAAACAATATAATAACTTTAAATAAATATGGAGCACTTGCTCCCACAACCTCTTTTATTGATTGTGCTTTAATACCGCGGATTCTTCTTATTCCGCTTTACTCTTGTCCTTCTTAACAACAACCCTTCTTGATCATCTCAACTCACCTATATTGTAGTGACTTCAAATGCTATGACTCATATGGCTTAGTAATTTAATTCAACATATCTTATTGGCTCTGTCAATTCTTCATTCATTAATTTCACAATTGTCTTATTCAAGGCGATATTCCAATAATCCAATATCATCTCAATTCGAGGCACTAAAATTACTATTACCATATTGAATCTCAACGGATTCCATTCATTTTGCCATATTGACCTCAGGCTTATCATCCATTCATATCAAATTCACAACACCCCAAAATCAAGGTCAACCGATATTCAATTCACTTTACATCAGGAAATTATCCCCTAGCGATCCCTGGTAATCTAGTCAGCTGGGAATATGGGAAAAATCCCAACATCAGTACAGTATAAAATCAAATGATGGCTATGCCTCCAGAATTATAAATGTATTCTGGGCGTTTACTCACCCCAACTGACAGGCCAGTCTAAACTTTTAATAGCCAGCTCCATGACATAATTGGTCAACCACTAATTTTTGTTATTTCCACTTTTTTGCTAAGAAGTATGTGACATTATAGTATCATTTTATCACATGAACCTACATTTGGTACTTAGTTTAATTATTTTTATGGTCAATTGGTGCATTTGTCAGGTGCTTCTGCATAGTGGTGGTGGAGTTCCTGACTCAATATTTCCTCACACATTATTTTTTCCAATTTTCTTCCCACAATGAGGGGTGGGTTCATCTAATCCTTTTGTGTAAGTAATAAACCAGGTTTTGGATGCCCTGGCGAAGTTGCAGGTTCAGCTTTCAGCTAATACAGAGGCTTCCTCCTTCCTAATAGATTCCCAGCAGAGTGTAGCTCTCTTGGATGCAGTAGATAGGGAGGCTCGCTGTTGAACGTGAATGGTTTTTCACTTAGCTCTCAGCAGGAGTTTCTACTTACTTTATTTACTTTGGTGTCATCTGTGGTGCAAGTGCTAGTTTCAAGATTGGCGCAACTTCTAAAAATTTTTACTTTGGGCGCAGAGGCGTCCAAAATTTCTTGTTTATTTAAGATTTCTGGGTCAGGCACTTGGGTTATGCCTTCTGTTGGAAGTTTTGATTGCAGTCTTGTGCCGCCTTGGATCCTGTCTCCACAAACCATTCCATCTGGTACAATCTGTTGAGTTCCTTGGAGCAGGTGGGTGAAGTGGCCATCTCCATTAGCACCACACTTCAGCATGCGCTGGTGGGATAGAAGGTGTACTGAAAAGGTTCCTCACTAAAGCAGTCTTATGCGGAACCCTGGATAACAAGGGAGTGAGCCTTTTGTCTCTAGCCCAGCGTGGCTGTTCTGGCCAGGCTCCCAGGGTGTGTGACTTGGTTCTGGAGGATGCTCATATCTTTCATCACCCAGTTGCTTTCCCTTCCCCTGCCTTAGTACTAGTTTGGGGAGGTGGTTCCCATGAAGGAACTGGTACCTATTAATACTCTGGTGCCCATGCTGTCAGTGTATCAATAAAAAGAACTGGAGAAGATCATTCCGCTGTAATTCCAATTTCCCTCCAGATTCTGGTTCCCCAGATGACTTGGAAATTTTCTAACTCAGCTAGTGTTGTCACATTATGTTTCCATAAAAAAAGAGTTGCATAGTTTTTGCTGCTGGAAATTCGTTTGGGTGCACTTAAGGTGTCAATTGAGGCTCTTATGAATATGGAAGTGGTGGGGAACTTTGTGAGTCTAAAACTGGATAAGGAACTAAAGTTGTATTTGTAATTAGGTGCTTCAATTTTGGTGGCATCCTCCAAACCAATGGTTTTATATAAAATATGGCCCCCTGTACCTTTTTCAGTGCACCAGTTCTGTCTTTGTGATTGGTTTGCTATGGTGCCAAATTTTATCTTTCCAGTTTTTCTGGGGGTTAAGTGTGGCGTCAGCAGCAGGCTAACATCAACTTACACTCAAATGTATTATTTTTCATGAACACCCAGTTTTGGTGTGAGTTCCCCTTATTGATACACTTACACCATAACAGGGATGAGCTCCTTTATGTTGCTTTCTTCTTCCAAGAGCCTTCTGTCAGATTTTTCCCTGTCATTGGAAACATATTGGACATTTTTGATCTGGAAAAGGCTAACTACCTTCCACCCCATTCTGATTATGACCTAGCTTTCCGTTTGATGGTGGCTGTGATCAAACTAACTTTTCTTTGTATCCCTAATGTAATTCTGGAGACCCAACCTCTTGGGTTGGACTGGATAAAGTTCCCTTATAGGAAAAAGAAGGAAACTAATGCCCCTGTGGAGCCCTTGGCTCAACTGGGGGACTTGGGACATTTGGTTGATGTTCGTTGAGTAATCACATTGGCCCCAAAAGATCCCTCCACAGTATCCCCTTTGACTGCTTCTGCCCTTGTTGAAAGGATAAATGAGGTTTTTAGGGAGGTAATACAGGCCATAAGTTACCAACAGCACCTTCCCCCTCCACTGGCCTCTACCCCGCCATCCTTCAAATCCTTGGAAAGTAACAAAATCAGCCTAAAAAACTCATAAAATGGTTCCTAAGTCAGGAAAACTGGTCTGGAACACAGAATCTGAAATTCTGGGTCCAGAAAAGACAAACAAAGTCAAAAATTCGTATTTCAAAAATTTTAAAATTCTTTTAAAATTTGTCAGAATTGATCCTGGTGGAATCCAAGTCTGCCGCCCCTTTGATTCAAGTAGATCCGCTCAAGTTTGGATCAGTGAGGGTCTTCCTGGTGGATCATAATATATCATTGCTAGAGCTTTTGTGACCTTTTGCATAAGCTGGATGACAACGCCCCAAGCCCAGGCTTAGTACCCATGAGTACATCAGCTGCCACTGTCCAAGAAATACACCTAAGACCCCCTTTTTCCCCGTTTATCATATATAAAGCAACTGCCTCTGCAAGGGGCAGTTGTCCATTTTCCCTTCTAAGTATAAATAAAGCTGCTCATACTGAAACCTACTCTGTGAACTCTGTCTCTTTTCCAATATACTTTCACTTAACCCAGAAAAGTATACAGCAATCTACGTTTTAGGGCTGATGATTTTCAAGTGGGCCCTCCAAGCCATCAATCCAGTGGCCACTAAATGATGATCACGATCAAAAGATTCACCATTGGTGCATGACAACAATCCGCCACTTCTTAAGAGTTTTTGGATCCGCCAAACTCTTTGCAACAATCTGTTTCCCCTTTGGCACCCAGCAGAAAAGCTATGGGTCTGAGACCCATTTCACAAAATAGTCAGTGAGTTTGAACTAATTTTCCCTGCTGATCCTTTGGTGGTTTAGCACAATTTGGGCAGAATGAGGCCATCTTTACTAATTGTGATTCTCTGTTCAGAGGTGAGAAATGGCATCCTCACAACTGCAAGGTGGTGAACAGGCACTGGACCATCTGAGCCATCTTCCCAAGGGCCAATACGGCCCAAATCAATTTTTTAGATTCATCTGCCATTCTGGTGACGCCCGCGGCCTCTCAACGCATGGCAAAACCCCTCAACAGGCGCAAGGCCTCCCAACAGTTGAATTGATTTGATTCAAATTGATTTGTGAACTCAATTAGCATTTCAAAAATTTTGAAACCATAATGTTTTTCAGAGTTTTTGTTATGATAACCAGTACAAGAAGGTTTGGAAAAAGAGCACAAAGGTCACCAACTGCAAACCCAGGAGGATTGGTCATTTTCCTTACCTCTCCCACCCTTGGGAGATGCCCCAACAAGACCCACAGTTGCCCCCATTGCAGCCATTCGGTTTGCTATGGGGGCCTTTGGTATGTTCTTTAAATTTTGTTTTCCTCACAAATTTCATAGGGGATCCCTCCTACAACTGATCAAAACTGTCATGTCATTGGCATTCTGTGTTTTTTACTGGGTTGTTGCAAACCCAGATTGGAATCCCAGTCTTACTTTAATCAGCAGATTCCATGACACTTACATGGTACAAGAGGACATGGCGTTGAAGGAGTGGCTAGATGATATGCTTATAAAGGAATAATGTTCAGGTAAAACTCTCCCAATGCTTCACCCATAATTTTCACTCAGAAAGCCGACAGAACGTTGTGCCCCAGAATAGACTCTATGAATTTCAATAATATTAATATTCATAACCCCTATCCCCTCCCCTTCAATAAAATGATCAGCCAGGCGATCACAAAGTCCCAGCTGCTTTAAGCTCAATCTTGTGAATTCATTCAACCAAATCCAGGTTGCATTAGACCAGTAGTGAATTATGGCGTTTCACACAAGAAGGGGCATCTTCCAGTTCCGCGTGATGCCTTAAGCTTGAAGGACGCCACAGCCACGTTCCAGAATATGATAAACAACGTTCTTAATGACCTTCAGTTCACCCGTGCAGTGGCTTAAATATTGATATCCTCATGTATTTCCCCACTCCCAAGCAGAATGATAAAAACTTGTAGGTGGTGTTGGCTGCTTTGCACAAGGCGGAACTTTATATTAATCCCTACAAGTGCAAGTTTCTCAGGGATGAGATTACCTTTCTGTGTAACCTGATCCTGAAGTATTATTACGCTATTAACCCTCAGCAAGCTTGAGAAGAATCTTGATTGGCCCAATCCTACTACCCAGAAGCAGAAGGAGAGCGTCTTGGGCACTATCATATTTTTGAAAAAAATTTCCCCCGCCCTCTCACAGCTGGTTGCACTGCTGAATCCCTTGATGGGAAAAAATGTTCCTTTTAATGGATGGATGATTTCCATCGGGAGTTTGACGCCATCAAAGAGGTTTTTTTGGGGCCGCCCATTATAGTTCATGATGACTCCAACAAGCCTTTCATTGTAGCATGTGACGCCTCATAATCTGCCAGGGAAGTGCTGTTGCAAGTGCACGATGAGTTGGAACATCTGGTCAATTATTTTTTACTCAAGTTTGCCTCATAAAAACAATCCTGGGCCATATATAATAAGGAAATGACCACCATGGAATTGTTGCTGACCCACTGGTGGTACTTTCTGCAGAACGCGCAGCATGAGATGACCATTCAGATGAATCATTAGGCTCTTATGTAATTCTGAAAACTGCAGAAGTTTGCGCATTGCCAGCCCCCAAAGATATAGTGACCTCTGAGGTTTTAACTTTGAATACAAATTCATGAAATGTGCCTTTATTTTCCTTCTCAATTTGTTGAATTGGAGCCCTGACTTGAGTATGGCGGATGCAGATGAGCAGGAGTTAATCACGGCAATTCTGTTAGCAAAGATCTTAGCTATTGCTCCTTACATAATTTTAGTGGAGAATTGGGCCCCAGATGTGACTCTCATCTCTCAGGTATTGGCGGATCAATTGCCCTGCTTGGAGGGGCTGGAGATGTTGGACTAGCTGGTACTTCCAGCGCATAAGAAAACCAATTACTTGTTGGTGAAGGTGACAATTTGGTTTAGGCAAAGACTGTGGGTTCCGCTCCAACTCCATGATGAAGCATTTTGTGCTCAAAATGACCCCCAGCTGTTGGCCACACAGGAAATAAAAATGCCTTGATTTGGTAAAGCAGATGTATAACTAGCTGGGTATCTCCAAGTATATCCCAGCGCGGATTACAAATTGCTTGATGTGCGCACAGGAAAAACTAGACAGAACAGGTAAGAATAGTCTTCTTTATGACCTGCTCTGGAAGAGGGTTCATGGACCTCAGTATCAGTTGTTTCATTGTTGAGCTTCCCAGCATCAATGAGGTTACCATAATTATGGCGATAATGGATTGCTTTACCAAGTTTTTACTCTTTATCCCTTGTTCATCAGCTATCTCCACTGAAGAGATGCCCAGCTCTGTGTGGCATGTGTTCTCAATGTTCAGTTTTCTTCAGGATATTTTTGAATGACCAAGGGCCACAGTTTCAGCGCATTTTTGGACTGAACTTATAGTAATCTTGAAGAAAAAGCTGTACTTCTCAACCTCATATCTTCTTCAGTCTGATGGCCAAACGGAGAAGGTTAACCAAATTCTCAAACAGTATCTTCACTGTTATGCTTTTTCTGCACTGGATATCTGAGCGGATGATCTTCCATTGGCTAATTTTCATAAAATAGCACTCATGTCTCTACTGGTTTTTCGCCATATGAGGCCATGATGGGATATAAACTTTCATTTTCTGTTGGCCATGCCTTCACCTGGAAGTCCCTGCTGCAGTGGACCATGCGCAGCTCATCCAAAGCGCTCAATCCCTGATTCAGGAGCACCTGACCAAGGCCTTCAGCAATTACATATCTTTTACAAATCAAAAACGTTCCCTGCTTAAAAAATCAAGGTAGTGTCCTCCATCATGTTAGATATGCAACACCTGCAAATGAAGGCGCCCTCCCAGAAGTTTGCAAGAAAGCGCTCTGGGCCCTTTGTGGTGGAGACAGATTTTGACAATGGTGCGTTTAGGTTGACTCTTAATCTCACTGGAAAAAGCACCCCATTTTCCACGTTTCTCAGTTGTCCCAATATTAAGGAAAAGGACCCAGCGGTGCCAGAGCCATCCTGGTTGAGGGTTTAGAGGAGTGGAGGTGATGCAATTTTGGCCTTGCATAAATCTTGCCATTTGGTCTAGTACCTCATTGCCTGGAAGGGGTTCCTGTCTTAAGATATAGTTGGGTCAGCGCCCTTGACTGTGTCCTTTGTGCGGAGCTGATGGAGGCCTTCCATGCCCTACGCTCCAATGCTCTCCGCCCTCCCTAAAAGATTCACACACTCTTGGCCATTAAGTTATCAAAAACCTACAATATCATCACCTTCTGCTAAGGCCCTGGTGGCGTTGCTCCCCTGTTCAAAGAGGCAAGATAATGTAAGTTCTGGGGAGCACCCCCTGTGCCTCAACTGTGGGAAATTCCATTCCATACATAAAATGGGGTGAAGAAGGTGGCTGTCTCTCTCATTTCCCATGGCGATTTAACCCTAGGAAAAGAGATGGATGATAGCATACCCTCAAGATTGCCCCCTAACCTACCTATTTTACCACCCAAGAGTTGGTAAAGAGAATTGGGGGGTGTTTGGAGGTGGCGGTGGTAAGAAGCCTGCCAGGACTAAGGGAGTCTGAAGGCGGGTCCTTCAAATCTTTTTGAGGTGGACAGGTGAGAGGAGGACTTAACCTTAATAACAGGTTCAGAGGTCCTAATAGTTAATAGTTAGGGACTTAACCACGCTGGTTCAGAGGTCCCAAAAACAAGAGAGTGAACTTTACAACGAGCCTAATTAAATGTAGAAGTGTAAAAGTTATTTTATTAGGTAAATATTACACCTTAAATAGTTCTAAGAAGAGAAAAGATAAGATAAGATAAGGGATATAATGAATGCTCAGCGTATACCCTGGTGATATTGGGACTAGATTAAGAAATATTATCCTAAAACTTTTAAGATAAATGGAAGTAGGCGTTAGATAAAGGTACTTATAGGATAAAGCAAAAGTAGAGATAAGGTTGATTAAACTAATAATAGGGATTCATTACCTACAGGAAGAATAGAAGTTGCAATAGAGTTTATCAGCCTGGATTATTGATTAGTGGAGTAATTTGATTATAATTTATCTCAAGTTCGTCCAATATTAATTGAATTTGGACGATGCTAAGTAAATCAAAGGAAATAATGATTTTAAGCTTTAGGCCCAAAAAAACATCAATTGGTGGTATAATATTATAAAAATATATGTTGAGATTTCCCAAAATAAATAATAAGTTGGAAGCCCCAAGTTGAGGCTTCATTTAAATTGTTGAAAATCCCAACAAAGCCACTGCCAGCGTGAAGGTTGTGTTCATTACCCTCCCTCAATAATTTCAGGCCTCAAAGAGGGGTCCACTATTTGGTTAACTCAATGCTCAGCTAATTAAGTTGTCTGCAGTACGCTTGAGTTCAAACAACCATCAATGTGTTTCTTCCGCCAGAAAGGGTGGGCCTTAATCTAACAAGTTTATTGTACAAATCCCTTTAGTACCTAATGCGACCTCCTATATGTGCCCTGGCCATGGGTGCACCCAGTAACCCACTGAAAAAAGTGTCACCAATCCGCCAAGCAGAATCAAACCCAGGAGGGAATATTTGGTGGCAAGATTTGAGCATAAGTCATCTGATCAGAATGAGATCAATTCACCACTATGAGTATTTTTAATGTCATTCTGCTCAAATTAAATGTTATTGCATTGCCCTTGTTTAAAGTAATTAAATTTTTTTCCCAAGCCCCTGCATTTAAGACAACTGTCCCAAAGGTACGGTTGTCAGTAAATTTTCTAATTTTTGCTAAAGAATAAAAAAATTCCGCTTATATTTTTCCTATTTTTAAATTATCTTTTATCTGATCGCCACTACCCATTAGATGCCATGTTTCCAAGTCTACACAATGTCTTGGCTATAGTAGCAATAATTACAATTCTGCTGCCCTCCCTACTCAAGTGGGTATACATTATAGTGGCCTCCTGGGGTTGTCCCCCAATTTGGATTCCATATGGCATCAGGATTTGACCTTGCTTTTTGAGATACTCTCTCCATGGTGAGCAAAGTTTTTAATATTTCCACATTGTTGGCAACCCATGTTGCCAGAGAGGATTCAGGGCTCCATTTGGTGCCCAAAGAATTAACTGTGGTGGAATCTCTGGCTGCCATTTTTGCAATGGCGTGGTTACTAAAGGTATTTGGTAACAGTGATTAATAGTTGTTATCATTCAATTTGTTTTCCTCCTAGTACAGTATAAAGTTAAGGGATGGCTATGTCACCAGCACTCTGGTTTGTGTTCTGGGTGTTTACTCACCTTAACTGGAGGCTATTCTAAACTTTATTAGCCAGCTATGACACCGTGCATCTTCTAAAGTTATATATACAGGTAAGGTCCTAAATGTAGAAATTAAAGTGAATATTGCCATTTATGTTATATTGCTGAGTCAAATGCGGACTAAAGGTGCAACATGAACCAAAGTTCACCAATAATTATACAAGCTCTATTGAAGTAATGAAAGTACTTAAGTTGTAAAAGTTATTACTCCTTACAAAAATTAAGTACACTATGTGTAAATAATTATATATGGTAAAACTAGCCCATTCAAACTTGTTGTTAATAGCAGACATTATGGTAATAAAGATATTAAAAAGTCAGATTGTTTTAACCACATACAGAAAATTATGGGCACATGACTTTTACAGAGGAAGCAGGAGCTGGTGGAGACAATGCTTCCTGATGATAAGACTTTAGGGATTATCTGCTAGACAATACCCTCAATCAACTTTCAGTATGCTATGGTTATGCCATATGGAGCAATGAAAATGACTAGTTGATATGAAAAAGGTTGTGATGGTAACCTTTTTCTAAAAAAGATCAACATACAAAAAGCTGACCCACAACCTTTGTTAAGGCAAGTAGTTTAATATAAAAAAGCTGAAGCATCTGAAATGTTAGATAAGTTTACACACAAGTATCTTTTAGCTGAGGCTGTTATGTTGGCTATAAAGCCAGTTGTATAGATTTTACATATTCAGATATCAAAAAATGTCTTACAGGGAATCACAAGGTAAAAAGTAATCTAACAATGTAGTCTGGACAAAAGTACCTATAAAGTTTTTTGGGGTACTGTCATGGTCACATGACATCATAGTGGGGACCAACCCCAAAGATAAGGCTGGGCGCCAGAAGGCCCAAAAGGTGAAGTTACAGGGCCTCCCTGACCTGAGGCATACCCTAGACCAACGCTGGGTATGGGAAAAATATGCCCAGGTTGGGATTAGTGGGGAGCCAAATGCCCAGCACCATATTTTGGCACAGGCGTTAAAACGAACAGTTTACATAATGAATGCAAATGGTTTGGTTCAGTATTCAAGGAACGGGTTTTAAAACACGTTCTGTTTACACAATCACATGTTTGGGTTGAATCCAACTTCAATTGATAACATGAGTGAAGTCAGTTTTGGCGTATTCTACAAATTGGGATGGTAGTGTGTGCTTATTGGTGGGTCAGTGCTTGAGCCCACTCCTGAAAACCCCATATTTCCCTGTTGACACTTAAATGTGTTTTCCCCGACCAACATTCCTTGTTAATTGACTTCCCAAATAAAATTCCCCCATTTTTACCATTTTATTAAATGTTCTTCCAAATGATCCTGTGTGCAGACCCCTTTGAGGAGGTCTCACGCTCTGTTAAACTTGTCATTTTTGACACAGTAAAATTATCACCTTGTGCACCGTTGGTTCATCCTAGTACCCTCCAACCTGGGTCATTTACCTCTTCTCTCAGTGTGCATCATGACGTTTTTGGATGGTTATTTATCACACTTCTTTGCTTGTGTTATTATTGCTTCAGCACCCTCTGCTGGGCAATAATGAAGTTTTAATCTAACATCTAGTTCCCTGGAGTTGGGCCTGTGCACTGAGCACTACCACGCTGGGAACAGGAGAGTTATAACACTCTCCTTATATTAGTTGACCAACCTCTTTTTCTTATGTGCACAAACTTTTTCCATGTGGAACTTTTCTGAGTGGAAACAGTGGGCGCCAGCTGTGGGCTATGGTTGTCATTAGCCGCTCCGCTGTTTCCTCTTTTCCTGATGGTTGGAGCAACTCAGCATTATTATGGTTGCTTCCAATTGGAAAGTATCCACCCTTTGTGCTCATACCTGTTGGATGTGGGTGCTTTTTTAGTACTAGATGGTCCCATTGGATGTGGATGCTTTGATGTCCAAAAGTTGTGATTCCCTACTTTCCAAAGAGATATTCAATTTCTTTCCATTAAACGAGTTTTCCTTTGACAGCGCGTTCAGTCAATGCTGACAGAATTGGCACATATGGGCCTTGGGGTGTTGGCCTTGGATAATGGCGGTCATTACCTTGAGGGTAAAGGAAAAGGGTTGTTCGCGTCTAAAAACGCGTTTTATAATGAAACCCTGATACATACCTCTAAACCATATTGGCCCTCTCATGGCTCAGATCTGGAACCTATTCCTGTGTATTGAATCACACCAGAAAATCCCCATTTGACCTCTTCCATGATTCGCAGCACTCAGGAAGTTGAAAAAGAACTGCGCTTACAATATGCAAATGTTTATGCACCTGCAGAAGGCATGGAGGGGTATGTGGCCTCAGTAGTATGAGTGGCCAACTATCCCTCCCCCTTTTTGATTCTCAGACCTACCCTTATGGATTGCTCAAGCCAGAAGAAAATTTATGTGTACTGGGGGCGTTTTCCGCTTTGAATAAATCCTATTCTGGATACTTTCTTTTGACTGCTACCCTTACATCCTCTTTTGGGAAGTTCAGCACAGCTATTTTAGTGGATACCAGTGCCTTAAATAATTTTATTGACCAAGACCTTGCTGACTACCTTGAGATGAGTTACTCCCCAGGTGGTATGTTAGAGGTGGGGCTTCTCAAGGTATCCCTGTGCTGAACGTCATGGGGTCGGTGGACTACCAGGTGGGCGCCTATCTTCTGTCCGACCATTTTCAAGCTATCAAGCACCTCTTGTTCCCCATTATTTTGGGGGTTGAGTGGTGGAGAAAGTTTGAAGTCAGGACTAATTTGAAAGAAAACACTCTCTTCTTATTTTTGTCTAATGTCACATCTTGAGTGTTCCTTTGTCGGAGGATAACGCCCAGGGAAAATTACCTCATTGGCCCAATATTCCCACTTTTAAGATTTCCCCGTTGCTGAAGCCCTCTGTGGAGGTCCCCCTACCGTCTTGTTTGGAGGGGTTGGAATCTTCTTTTGATGCAGCATCCGCTAACACACTTCCTGAGCACTTAGAATTTTATTGTGGCTTCAAGCTCACTGTGGATCTGGTGCATATATATTCCCCCATTTACCCATTGACTATGCAGGAGGAAGAGGCGTTGGATGTGAGGGTGAAGGATCAGTTGGCTAAGGTGCTATTTTTCAGTGTACCTCCCCTGTATGCTCCCCCTTCTCTATGTGGAGAAGTCTGATGGTACTTTACACCCATGTGTGGACTATGGGAACCTTAACAACGTCACTGTACCAGACCTCCATCCCATCCCTTTGGATTCACAGATTGCGCGCTATGTGGAGAAAGCGAAGGTCTTCTCCAAGCTGGATTGCCTCAATGTTTAATAAGATCTGAATAAAGAAGGGCCAGGAGTGGTTAACCGCCTTCCGCACCATAAAAAGAATATTCCAGTTTTATGTCATGCCCTTTGGGCTTAAGAATGCCCCTGCTATCTTTCAACGCCGCATTGATGCAGTGTTGGGGGACTTGTTAGGGGTATGCGCGGTTGCCTACATGGATGAAATCCTGGTGTTTTCCCCTGATCAGGAGTCCCATGCAGTACACCTTTGGCAAGTGGTGGAGCGGTTAAAGGCAGCCAGCCTTACGCTGAAGATAAGCAAGTGTGAATTCTTCAAGTCCCAGGTCACTTTTCTGGGCAACGTCGTGTTTGACCATGGACACATGATAACTCCAGACAAGGAGAAGGCTATTCATGAGTGGCTTACCCCCACCTCATTTAAAGATTTGAGGAGCTTTTTGGGGATGTGTACGTTCCTCATGAAGTTCACTCCCAATCTTTCTGAGGTGGCGGCTCCCTTAAAAAAGACTAGCGATTCCAAGGTGCTTCAGTGGTCCTCATTTTGGAGGATGCTTTCCAAGCAGTGAAGTGCACCCTGTTGTCCATGTCAGTTCTTTGCCACGTCAACCCTTCAAAGGAGTTCATTGTGTCTACTGATGCCTTCAACTTCGCCATAGCGGCCGCCTTGTTACAAGTAGGCGAAGATGGGATAGAGCATCTGGTAGGATATTTTTCTAGGAAAATGTCTCTACCAGAGTTAAATTATGCCATTTACGACAAGGAGTTACTAGCAGTGGTGGAGGCGCTGACATATTGGTGTCACCACATACATGTCTCTACCCAATCATTCCACGTACATACAAATCACTGTGCCTTACTGTACTATCATGACCCTCATGTCCTAACTCCACGGCAGACCCATTGGCATGAGACCCTTGCCCAATTTGCATTCATGTATGAGTTCATCAAGGGCAAGGATAATGGTTTGGCGGATGCTTTGAGCTGCAACCCTGCTTTAGCCCCTGACCCAAGGAGGTAGAAGTGCACAACACACAGGTTATGATTTTTCCAAGTAAAATTCTGTCGCAACTTCCCTCTACCTGGCCAATGGGCCTGCGCTTGCACCTCTGGATAATGCGGAGGAATATGGTATGTTCATAAAGGTCATCCTTTCTCAGCTGCTGTCAGGCAAATATACTATGGTACTTGCAAAGAGCGCTTCAAATCAAGAGGATCTATCCAGGGGTTATCATGTAAAGGATGAGATGGTGTGGTTCCAGGGACGCCTTTGGGTACCTGCTGGATCACTGCGCCTGGAAATCATCTGGGCCCATCATGATGGAATCACCATTGGTCATCCAGGGAAAGCAAAGACCTTGGAGTTGATACGCCGCACCTACAATTGGAAGGGCTTGCCTGCTCAGGTGGGGCGGTATTTCAAGGAGTGCCTGGTATGCAACCAGATGAGACCCAATCGTCAACCTTTAGCGGGGTTGTTGGTACCAGTCCAAAAGGCTGAAGGGCCCTGGACTTCCCTCTGTTGATTTCATCGTGGAACTACCTGTCTCTGATGGTTATGATTCCATCATAGTGGTGGTGGACCGTTTTATTAAGTTGCTCACTTCATTCCTTGCAGAACTACAATAACCGCAGATTAGATGGCTAGGCTTTTCGTCACCCATGTGTTTGCACTCCATAGGGTTCCCCAAGAGATTATCAGTGACTGGGGACCCCAATTTACCTCCATCTTTTGGGAAGAGTTGTGTAAGACTCTTCATATTCTCCCCTGCCATTCAACTGCCTATCACCCCCAATCAGATGGGCATACTGAACAAATGAACCAGTGCTTGGAATAGTTCCTGCGGTGTTACACCGCCGCGGATCATTCATATTGGGCTTCTCACCTTCCTATGGCCCAATTTAGCTACAACAATACGCTGCATTCCTCAATCAGTTGTTCCTCATTTTTCGCCAGCCATGGCTTTAACCCCGCCTTTAACATGGAGCCCAGCTGTGGGTCTAAGGTTGAAGCGGTGGTGGACTTTGCCAAGACAATCAAGAAGGTCCACCAGGGGTTTCCACAAGCTTGGAGGCGGCAATGCAGGTGTATAAGGAGAACTCTGATTGGAAGTGCTGAGTGGGTCCTGCGTACAAGGAAGGTGATCTCTTAATGCTTGATGCTCATAACATCCCTATCAAGCAGCCATTCAAGAAGCTGGGACCAAAGAGGATTGGCCCCTACTGAGTTGTTAGAAAGGTGGGCCATGCCTCATACCAGCTATATCTTCCCCCTTCATTTTGGATCTTCTCAGTGTTTAATGAGAGCAAACTGATGTTGTTTGAGGGCCCCCTACCAGAGACTCCTGAGGCATATCTCGTGAGTGGGGCGCCAGAGTTTGAGGTGGAAGAAATAGTTGCCTCCCGCCGCATTAAAAGAAGACTGGAGTACCTGGTATCCTGGAAGGGCTTTGACGCTGCAGAGAACAGTTGGGTTCCAGCATGCGACTGTGTGCATGCCCAAGATCTGATTGAAGCCTTCCACAAGCATTTCCCCCAGGCTTCCAGATCTCTACTAAACCGGCGGTTGCCGCCATGAAGTTGGCCCCTGCCCACAAGAACTTTTCCCTTGTGCAAACCCCTGGAGGGGGGTTGAGCCCCGTTGGGAGGAGAGTGTAATGTCATGGTCACATGACATCATAGTGGGGACCAACCCCAAAGATAAGGCTGGGCGCCAGAAGGCTCAAAAGGTGAAGTTACAGGGCCTCCCTGACCTGAGTCATACCCTAGACCAACGCTGGGTATGGATAAAATATGCCCAGGTTTGTATTTGTGGGGAGCCAAATGCCCACCACCATATTTTGGCACAGGCGTTGAAATGAACAGTTTATGTAACAAAAACAAATGGTTTGGTTCAGTATTCAAGGAACGGGGTAATAAAACCAGTTCTGTTTACACAATCACATGTTTGGGTTAAATTCAACTTCAATTGATAACATGAGTGAAGTCAGTTTTGCGTATTCTACCAATCAGGATGATAGTGTGTGCTTATTGGTGGGTCAGTGCTTGGGCTCACTCCCACAAACCCCATATTCCCCTGTCAGCGCCTAAATGTGTTTTCTCAACCAACATTCCTTGTTGATTGACTTCCCAAATAAAATTCCCCCATTTTTACCATTTTATTAAATGTTCTTCCAAATGATCCTGTGTACAGACCCCTTTGAGGAGGTCTCGCACTCTGTTAAACTTGCCATTTTTGACACAGTAAGATTATCACCTCATGCACTGTTGGTTCATCCTGGTACCCTCCAACCTAGGTCATTTACTCCTTCTCTTATTGTTCACCATGACGTTTTTGGCTGGTTATTTATCACATTTCTTTGCCTAAGTTATTATTGCTCCAGCACCCTCTGCTGGGCAATAATGATTCTTATTATAACAGCTAGTTCCTTGGCGTTGGGCCTGTGCACTGAGCACTACCACGCTGGGAAAAGGAGAGTTTTAGACACTCTCCTTACAGGTACCATACATTGAAGCCTATACATGTATGATGCTGTCATAAAATTTATTGATGGTCGTGATGGTAGACTGAAAGTCTTGGAGGAGCTGGCAGTGAATACTGTCTGGAATATGTGAGCCATACTAAGGAACTGGACAAGGAGCAAATTCACAAGGAAGAGCTATAAGCCCAAAAATGTCCATGGAGATAAATTTGTTGAGGAGGAGGAAGAGGATGCACTTGGACAATGCAGATGAAGAAGACTACATTGCTGGATGGTTTTAGATGTTATTTCTAATACAAAGTGAGTTTATAAATTTGTATTTAAATTAGTAAGTTCCTTTTTTAGATTAATTAAGTTGCGCTTTATGTAGACTTATCTTTTTCAGATAAGTAGCCCAATTTTTGGGTGTTATAATAGATAGACTCTTATTTTTCCACAGTTCATTTATAACATTATTCTGATACTATTTTCTGGAATGGTAGAAATATCTTGTATATTGGCATTAAAATGCACAAAAATTCAAAAAAATGTAAAAATTCTATCCTAACTCCTAAAATATGTTTTTATCAAGCTAGAGTAGAAAGTACATGACTCATGTATAAGTGACTTGAATAAGTTCATTAAGCTGCAAAATTAGCTATTGAAAAATAGGTCATGAAGTTAAAAAAAATAACACTAGCAGGTAGGCCATTCATAACATTTTAAGTTTTTACCATAAGCTAAAAAATTGATCATTTTATCTATTTAGTTGATTTGGTTGGCCCAATTATACTAAGTTTACCAATGGCCAACTATGATACCTTATACTTGCTGCACTTAGATATGATACTGTTGCCCAGATTTCTATCATAGCCCCAGCCATAAAGCATATATCATGTCAATATATATAGTAATTAAGTAGGAAATATTATTGTCAATTTATGCTAAACTTATTGATTGCCATATACAATAATTTATTTCATTGAATTAATTTTATTTGAGGCACGCTGACCAGGGGATGGACATTGCTGATATAATGCAATAAACCCACACCATCGGGTGACAAACAAATGAGATAATAAAACCTCTTACCAGGCAGGTAGCGGAGACTGCTAGCCCACTATGGCAGAGGGGGAGGGAGGGTCAGGCGGTTCTTCTACAGGCTCAGAAAATTGGGAATAATCACATTTGTTGTAGAAGTGGATAAGCGCAGAGAGCCATGGCGTTGGGGCATTGGCATGGTGGGGATGGAGACAGGTGAAATGTTGGTTACTTACCTCAATATCAGCTTGGAAGACAGCCTCCATTAACTCCGCCACTTGATGCTCCGCTTGGATGCAAGCATCTGGGAGTTGGGCCAATCTGGTGAGCATTTGGCTGGTAGTTTTAGAGGCTGGGTCAAATGCAGCTAGTTTCACCACATGTATGATGGCAGTTTTGGCATCATCAAGCAATTTGGAGATTTCCTCCCATGCCACTTCAGGGAAATCAGGGGGAAGTTGATTGTGCTCAGCCCTTAACTAAACTGATTCATTGATTTGGCCACTGCTTTGCGGAGCTGGCTGCAAAAGGGTGAGGCCACCGCTGCAATGGCAAGCTGGTGGTCACTTTGGTAGGGGGCAGCATTGGGTTTAGGAGCATATCATTTGGGGGAGAGGGATTTGTTAAATATGAATTTTAAAATTCAGCTCAATAATAATCAATTGGGCTTTTTCACCAGTTTCAGCATCCTTATTCATGATAATTTCACCTGTCTCAACAACCTCATCCAATAGATCCCAATGATTCTGGTTTATACGAATAGTGGATGGAGAATTTGGGAGGGCAGGTTTCAATTGGGGCGCTTGGGTGCAAATGGTGGTCCAGGCCTGACTCTGATTGGGCAGTTGGTGCCCAGGGTGGGGAGTGTGGCTGGAGGATTTGGTGAGGGCTGACTTCCCACTTTAGGTCAACGTGCAAGAATGTTGGGTAGGAGGGGCAACAAAACGCCCCATTCAGATGATGCCAAAATGGGTTCAGAAATTGAACTGAGGGAATCAGTATGGGGGCAGGACCATTTAGTGTGGTCAAGAGCAAAACAAATGGGACAAATCAGTTGACCGCAATTGACACAAGCCCAAAAGAAATGCTCAGGTGCTGCAGTGATGTGAGCACATGGGGGGATTTGTTGGGTGATGGTAGGGGGTGTAGAATAATAGTGGCAGTGGTGCAAGGGCCCGCAAAGTGCTCCACGCCAGAAGGAATGGCGAAGACCAGGTTGGGCTGATGCTATAAGACAACAGCCCGGTCATCAACTTGTTGTAAAGAATTTGGGGCGGGAGATGCAAAGGGAGGTTGGCAAATGACACCACTAGAGTGGTGTCATCAGGGAGACGAGTTTGGGTGGTGAGGATGGGGGTATTTTTATAAATGAGTGGAGTCAACGCCGCTGCTGCAGCATCTGCTTTCATTGGGAAGCCTATGTCAAAATAGCCCTTATAAGAGCAGGAATCAATAAAGCCAGCTGGTGCAAAGGCAGCGGTGGCGAGTTCAATAATTGCTTTGTCAGCGTATGGGAATAAATGTCCATAGTTGACATGGAGGCAATATTGGATGGTGGATTTGGGTAGGGTGAGAGGATGGGGGTGAGTTGGGTGGATGTGCGCAAGATGAAGTGCTAAGTCCCATGGGGGGACAAATTAGCCAGTAGAGTTTGGCAGACTATTTGAGCCCATCCAAATTTCTTTCCCCACCAGGTGAAAAACGCTGGGAGGTGGATCACCGCTGCCCCACACTGGAGCAGCAGGCAGCAGATCTGAGGACATCAAATGGGAAAAGGTCGTGGCCAGGTGGCGGTGGATAAAATAAACTTTTTATTATAAATTTGCTCAAAAGTGAGTTTGAGTGGAAAGAAAAACTTTGATTTATTTCATTGAGTTTAGTAAATTTATTGTCAATTTATATTTACTTAATGATGGCTGTCTATATTATTTAAATGCGTCACACTATGGTATTATACCATTGTCCAGGTTTTAAAAACCCCAGCCATAGGACATATACCATGCCAAAACTTAAAATAAGGTTGCTCAATTGTAATAATACAATTGTTTTTTAAAACTTACTTGTATAATTATATCTTTATTATTAGACAATGTATACAGAATTGTGCTTAATCTGGTTCTCCTAATTTATAAAATACTTGTGAAAAGTTAGATCTAATTGATTTTGAAGTTTTAAGATAACACATATTTACACATAATGATTTTTTATCTATAGAAATTTTTTTACTAGCAATCTGGTGTTATTTAGTTGATATAATGAGTTTAAGCTATTTGGCTGAGTGAATTACGCTTTGATTGATTCAATAGATCAATTGGTTTTGGTCAAGTGGTTGGTAGTTGTTTATAATAAAAAACTAAAATAATTAATCTAAATAATCTAGCAAGTTATAAATACCATAGCAAAGCATTAGTATTTGGATACTAGTCTTTTAACGTCTAAATATAGATAGAAAAGTATGTGTCTATGTATATGATCTTATTGATCTTATTGGCCATTGCTATTCTTAGGCAATGCATTGAATTAGTATAACAATTATAATTGGTTAAACAGCTGGCATGCTAGGACAATGTATCAAATAAGTACTTATATTGTAAAAGAAAATCATTTTAGATTTCAAAAAGACTCAATTCCATTTAGATCATATATAATTGTAAAAAACAATACATATATAAATTTATCACATTAAATTTCAAAAAAAATGATTTAAGATTTACCTTATGGTAAAAAACTTAAGTGCATGATATATGCCTTATGGCTGAAGGTTGTTAGAAATTTTCTTAACATTTTATTTACTGTTATGATAGGGTAATACCATTATGTTTTGTCATCTAACTTTTAAAAGATATTACTTGAGATGGTTAAATTTCTTAAGTAATGGTTAGATTTGCCTAACTAAAACTGTGTATGACAGCAGGCAAGTAGCTAGTAGATAGATTAGAATTGATTTGATTTAGATAAAATTAGGTAGCATTTTAGGTGTGGTGGTTTAGAAAATCATTAAATAAATCTCTATAAATGCATTTTTATTTTAACACCTACTCCTAGACTATTTACCAATCTCAGATAAACTTGAAACAAATATTCTATGAAATATATACAATTGTCCAGTTGACTTGATTAGTCCAATGTTTCAGGTATAAGGTTGGCAGTTTTTACTTATTTAGTTAATTTTACAGTCAATTTTATAGTAAACTTTCAGATATCTATCTATAATATCTCATTTTATTTTCTTAGTTAATTTAATTGGTCAATCTATAGTAAATTTACTTACTGCCATATACAAAAATTTATTTTTAGGTCTAGTGATTTAATTGGTCACTCTATGCTAATTTTACTGATTGCCATCTACAATAATTCATTTTAGATCTAGTTGATTTTATTGGTCAACCTATGCAAAAACAATCCACACCCATAATAATTTAAGCTTTTTATGCTATGATCTTATACTTGAATATACCCCCCAGCCATAGGACATATATCATGTCAAAAACTCCATTTAACACGTTCATCATTCAGAATCATTCAGTTGGGTTTCTCACAGGGCCCAAATGTGACTGTCAGATAGCCAGAATATAAACAGAGTGATAAAAGGAAGCACCAAAATGCAATTGAATTAGTCACATGCATGGTCAGTGATCTAGAGTTACCTAACCTTTGAGTGGGTACAAAGCTTAAATTATTTAGTTCCAGAGAGCAAAAATTTCTATGGAAAGAGGTCTGCAAGGGATCTCACTGCAGTTATTGCTGATCCTTCAATCACCCTAAATCTAAAATTGTATAAAGATGCAGAGGGGTTCACTAACAGATCAAACTTGTCCTTCTTTTCTGTTTCTATTGTTATACAATTTAAATTCTGTAATTCCAATGTTTATTTTATATTTATTTAAGTGCTTATTTTTAGAATTTAATTAAAATTATGGTTAAAATCTAATTATTCTTGAACAAGAAGATGTCACCTATATTTAGTGATGGGGTCTTCACAGAAGCATACACATCACTAAAATTTAGGTGATGTGGCGACAAACATTTTAAATCAAAACTTCTTAACTACATATTGTAACAATTCTTTTCATCTTGATTGTTGCACTTTGACTCAGATTAAGATTTTCCAAAGCTGAGTCAAATCATTTTAAAAATACTTTTGGCTTGGTCATTTTTGGGCGCTGGGTTGTGCTTCACCTAAGTTGTAAATTAGGCTCATACAAGCCAAAATTATGATTTGGGTGAGACCCCCAAAGAGCAACCATTAAAAGGCTGTGCCCGCAAATTCCAAAGCTCACATCAGAATTCTATCCCTAGATTTCCCTCCTGGGGAGCATTGTCAGTTGTTCTCCATACAAGCTCTGTTTGGTGGGCCCTTTTTATATCCAGAATAATCATAAAGATTGTTTCAGGGTTAGAATATCTCGCTTACCTGTTGGTCTTTTTTGGGTATCCAGTTTTGAGGAGCTTTTGCATGGGTGGGTTGGACCAACCACAATAGAGAACTTTGCCTAACCAACTTGTAGTAGGAATGTTTGGCGCTGTCAGTGCCCCAAACCTCTCCCTACTTAAAGTTAGGCTGTTTTGGTGCTGTCAGTGCACCAAAGAATCATTTATTATATTGTAGTCAGAACTGGGATTTTCTGGCTGTTACACATATAATTTTCTAATTATTATTAACATGTAAGTACTATTGTAAATCTTTTAACCACAATTTATTAATCAGATATAATTTTAAATCTATGTATATAATAGAAAAGTATGTGTGTATGTATATATGATCTCATCATTATGGTTGGCTAGTGGCTATTCTTAGGCAATGCATTAAATTAGTAGAATGATTCTGATTGTTTAAACAGTAGCTGTGTTAATACAGTGCATTAAATAAGTACTTATAATGTTAAAGAAAATCATTAAACTTTTAAAAAGGCGCAATTTCAATTAGATCCTATATAATTGTAAAAATCTTTTACTTGATTGTAAAAATCTATACCTATATATAAATATCATTTTAAATTTCAAAAAAATCCATTTGAATCAAAAAAATACTATCTACATTTAATTTATAAAAAAATAACTTACAAGTACTACTTGGAATCTTTAAACCACATTTTATCAATTGGTATAACATCTAATCTATATATAGATAATTTAAAGCAATCTCTATATACTATATACTAATTATAATTATCAAGACCTAAAAGTTGTATAGTTATAATATAAATTTATCTTACCAGTAAAAACCAAACCTAGCACCAGATGTGTTTGCAGTATGGGACATAGAATAGATAGCCTAAAAGTTTAACAGAAGTTACAGCTGGATATGACATCAAGTACTAAATATAATTGTGTATATTTCCTTTTTTGACATTGTTGTGAAGGCTCAGAAATCCTGGATTTATCACAACCTGAGATTTGAAAAACATCTTAGATTTCAGGATTTTCAGGCATTCAGTTAGATGGAAGTACACACTTATGATAAGCGAATTTGTATAAAATATCTATGAAGGCAAGTTAGAAATAATAGATTCTGCTAAACAAAAATGGGGTACCAAAAATAGTAGGACTTTGATACTTTATTGAAAATTAAGGTCAGGTTTTCATACCTGATCAATAGAAAAATACAAAGGGAAAAGGATTATGGGGGTATCAAAGGAAATCATATAAAATTGAATAATGGGAATGAAAGGTAAAACCAGGGGTGAAATATTCTTGATGGATTGGCAATCCTGGCAGTAGTGGACAATCCCCCATTCATTTTTATAATGATATAACTTGATACAGTTTCCATTGATTATAAATCATACAGGATTCCAATAAGAGTTTCCAAGTTGATGTTCCCATATGAAAAACTTTGAGAGTCATAATAGTCCTTTGAAGTGGTGTTGAGTTTTAGGAACTTAGAGTTGAGTATCTCATTTTGAAAAATTAGAATTAAGTATCTCAAGGTGAGATTCTGGAGGGTTATTAGCTGCTCATCATATTAGAATTTTATTTAA
This sequence comes from Massospora cicadina, assembly GCA_022478985.1. Taxonomy (NCBI): domain Eukaryota; kingdom Fungi; phylum Entomophthoromycota; class Entomophthoromycetes; order Entomophthorales; family Entomophthoraceae; genus Massospora; species Massospora cicadina. The sequence goes on from JAKSZP010007952.1 coordinate 230,948, forward strand.
TTGCTCAGTCTTGAGAGATTACTTGGTTGGTAGTCTAAATCAGGCCAGTGAAAATCCTATTTTATAAATGTTGAATAGCAGGATTAGGCTTATATTTGAACCTAAATAAAAGTTTTTAAAAAGTGTGTTGGGTGATAAAATGAATTTTGGTTTGGTAGGCCCATAGGATAGTAGATAATTATTCAGATCATTTCTCAGGATTTGTCCATGTAAATTTTTTCCAGAGCATGTACAAATGTTTGATTGAGTCATTCAGGTAATCCATTGCACTGAGGGTTATAGGTTGTGATCATTGAGTGTCTCATCTGGACTTTAGAAACTGTTTTGCCAGCCAGTTGTTGCTAAAGTATGACCCTTGTCAGATATGATAGTGTGTAGGGGTCCATAGGTGATGATAATCTCTTTATAAAGAAAATGAGGGATGGTAAGAGTATCAGCTTTAGGGACTGCCTTGGCTAGGAGCCATATGGTAAAGCATTCAGTGGCAGCTAGGAGTTATCTACAGTCTTGACTGATTGCATGAAAGGGCCCTACAAAATTGATTCATACCTCAAAGGGTTTTGAAGTGATTATAGGGTGAGTGGTTTCTGAGGGAAGGAATGCTTCCCAAAGACTTGACAGGAGTGTAGGTAGCTATGTAGTTACAGACATTGGTGTTAGAATTCAGCTACCAGTAGGTAAAAAAACTGTTCCCAGGTTACTTGCTTTCCAAAGAACCCACTGTCAGGCAAACAACAAGTTAGAATTAGACCAGCCTGCTAGCCTGAGTGCCAAAGCACCCAAACGGCAAACCTGAATGCCAGTGGCACTGCTGCTAGTGTGACAGTTATGGAACTATGAAGTAGTTCTGCCAATAATTGTATATGAGCCATAATCACATATAGACACCTAGTAAAATACCAGAAGAACATGGCCATAAACCCTGCGGGGTATTGGAATACCGGCGGAAAAGGCAGTTTGCTTTTCAACATAAGAAACCGAACTGGGGAAAGGATTTTTATTGAAAAATAAGGGAGAAAATCGACTAACACTTTTCTCAGTGCAAGGCAACTGATTAAATAGTGTTTGATTGTGGTAAGTATAAGCAGGGATTGGGTCCCTCAAATTCACCTAACCCAGCAAAATTTTAGGAAATGGGGCAGATAATCTCAATTAGAACTGATATTGAAGGATTCAGTGGTAGGCCAAGTCACTGTCAGTTTAACCTCAAATGCATGAACCAAGGCTTGACTATATTTCCATCAGTTAGTGTGATGACATCTGGCCTGACGAGCAACAGGAAATCCCCAGGGTCGCCCCATGTAGGGGAAGTCCCAATTGGTTAGAAACAGTTTGGGATGCCCAACCTGTCCATGCCCAGTCATTGGGCCATTCATTCAGTCAAATGAGTTACATTAGCCACAACTCCCAATTTGCTGTATAGGAGTTTCAAACTGTCAGCAATAGTTTCCAAAGATACCATCTGCATGTCAGAGATCATCCCTGAAAATTTCAGGAGGGGGTTGTGTCAGCAATCATATTGGTGGCTGAGTCAAACCATCTGTGATTCCAGCTGATAATTCAATATTTATCCCTTTTTGCATACATTTTCTGATTGTCTGGCTTTGATCCTGTAAAAAATTTACTTTTGGTTGTTATTGGCAAGCAACCTAGTAACCTTTTTACTGCACAGGTTCAGTTTCCTTGTGCACTTTGTCGCGTTGTATAGAATGAATTATTAATTGATAGTATTATGGAGAAAATTATCTGTAGTTGAGTATGAATTATATTTCAGCCCAACGCTCAGCCAGTATTCCCAATTAAATACTCATGATGTTGTACTCGTAGGATTTGTTCCCTTATTCTTGTCCAACAAATCTTCGCTGAGATACCCTGGTGACAGTCTCTCTTTAGCCCAACACACAGTCAGTAGCTATCCCTGATTGTGGCTCCTTCTTCTCTAGATCCCCGCTTGGATCGTTACTCTTCTCTCTGAGAGTCTTCCAATTTTGCCCTCTGCAATAAAATCCTTGAGACAGAACAGCACAATAAAAGCTGATTATAGTTTAACTATACACCAAATGGATAATATTACTGTTCTCATAGTTAATGTTTTTTACTAAATGCTATTTTTATAGTAAATTCAAGGGAATATATATAGTGGATAATTCAGCTGTCTAACCCTCAGTTGACACCTCTTCAATGAAATGGCAGCCGTTGCTGTTGAATCGCCCAACCTCATCTCAGCAGCGATGGTCTTCCCCATCCTGGCTAGGATTTCAGTGTTGGACATCCTCAAGACCTCAAATGGAAAGAGTTGGAAAACGTGTCCTTAACGTTTTCCTCTCAATCCAAGTGAACCAACCATATTTGGCTAGTGACCTGCTTAGGTAATGGGACTTATTACCCATTATGGCAGGTCAATCACCAACTGATCAATTCACTAGTTGCAGACAGCATCACTCACCTTGCAACTTGCTATTCATTCCCAATTTGTCAGTGATGAAACCTGACCAAACCCAATTGGTACACCTGATAGTTAATCATTGATCAACTATCAGATGCCCTCATTTCATCTGCAACTCTGCCTGATGAGCTCTTAAGCATTCACCCATATTGATCCCTGATGGATATAACCAAACAAATATCCCAAAATCCCCCAAACATAGTTACTCCAAAACTTGGGCCAACCAATTTCTGATTCACTTCACCTTAGGAATTTTCCCCTAGAAATACCAGGTAATCTAGCAGGCTGGGAATATGGGCAAAAATCCCAACACATCCCCCTCTTGCCTAGATCTCCAGCAAGGAAAGGACCGGGGCATGAGAACACCACTTTGGACACTTGATCAATACTTCTTTGGTTCAAGCAGAGTACACTCATCAATACTCAACGCTGCTTGTGATGACCTTCGGCATATGGCGTTCTTCCTCTTCCTCCTTGCTACCACCTTCTCAGAGCACAGTCCCCACAATCTACTGTTGTGCCGGGATGATCAAACTACTTGTGATGATATTAGTCCTGGGATCCAGTTTTCCCCCCATCAGGGTATATGACCACTGTTATATTCAGGATTCTTGGTCTGGCGTCCTTGATTTTCTGATTTTCTCCTCATCCTAGTTAGGAGACTCTTGCCATCAATGTTCATTTCATGGCTCAATTAAGAATATTTATTTCTATTTGCCCTTGTTATTTCTTTCATAACCTCTTGGCAAAAGTCATTCCTAATTCTTCCCTTGGAGAGCTTATCTCATTAATTTTGAGATTAATTTCTTAAAAATTGGAGCTTAATGGATTGTAGAGTGCATAATGTCAACTTCTATATATGTCCAACATCCTCCCTCTCATCTAGCTCATATGTCAAATTCTGAGTTGCAATACCAGCAGCTCCTGAATAGTTTGTTTGATCCAGACCTCTGTCTCTTCCAGCAGATGATCTGAGATGCTTGGCAGAACCTCTTTTATGGTCCTTCCAGGACTCACACCTAGTCTGGCGCCAGCAGTTAGTCCTTCCATTGAATTACTGGAAACGGTAACTAATTCCTCTGAAACCAGGCTGGCTATCATTTCAAACAACTCTCAGCCAATTCTTCCTCTGCCGTCAATTCCAGAGTTGGACTTTGAAACTCTCCTGGATTTGGCTCCTTTCGCTGATGCTCTGAACATTGTCATAGATGCTCTGGAGTTTATGCCAGTTGCTCAGGATTGCTTGTTTCTTGCCGGGTCAGACCTGCTCCCTGAGTTCCTCTTCTGACTCAGTCATTATTACAGACCTGCTGTTCTGGTCTCCAAGCTCACCATCAGTAACAGTATTTGCTTTGAGCTCCCCTACGCTGAGTTCCAGGCCCAAGCCACCAAGGCTTTGACTCTAGCGCTGAATCCCTCTGATCTTGAT